>OX608078.1:62719465-63319465 GCA_951509765.1 Sphenella marginata | reverse complement strand
GGCAATGTGTCTACGCAACTGAGCTAAGTATTCATTTGGCTCCGCTCAATTGTATATTTGCTTGGAATAAAGACTGACACCAACGCAGGGTAGCGCAGTTTAGAAAACAAAATCAATCTTAAGATAAAGAACCGAATTCGAAACCTAACCCTCCCAAAAGTGAATTATGATTCTTTGGACTGGAACACACCTTTCGACGGCTGCCGTGGCATGGCGGAAGCATTGCTGGCCTCGAAGATCCAACGTTCGAGTACCGGGACAGTGAACATCAAGAAAGGTATGAAAAAGTTTATTCAAAACCAGGGGTGGCTTTCCGTAATTCGATATCGAGCAAAAACGATTATCGAAGTGTAGTCAAATACTTGTTGTACCAAACTGCGCTGTAAACTGCGCCATGTGTTTAGGCCTTTAGATACTTCATTGTAATAGTTTGTAACATAGTGGCAACTCAAATAT
Source organism: Sphenella marginata (assembly GCA_951509765.1). Classification (NCBI taxonomy): domain Eukaryota; kingdom Metazoa; phylum Arthropoda; class Insecta; order Diptera; family Tephritidae; genus Sphenella; species Sphenella marginata. The sequence goes on along the minus strand of OX608078.1, from coordinate 63,319,009 downwards.
GGCAAAAAGGCTTCATTTTTAAGATTCCGTTATATATATAGATAGAAAGAGTAGAGAGACGAAGCAGACGCGCCACCGGTATAGCTCCATTAAAAGCTGAAACAACCAAAAAAATAATAAGGGAAACTTATTAAAGAAGTATCGTTTTTGCTGCCTCTAACCAAAAATATCTTTAAGTTGTATCGAACGTTCGACATAAACCGTTCGACACCAATTTTACTATCGTTTGCCATTTGCCAGTATTGTAGTGCAAAAAAATGTAAGTAGAAATTGCAATATTTTTAACTTAAAATATGATGAGTTTTCATAAAACGGGTGGTGGGCCGTATGGAGCTGTTTCGTTAAGCAATATGGAAGAACGAGTAATTACTGCTGCCAAAATAAGTGAACATTTGATGGGAGTTCCGAGCGCGTCATCACATGGTAGCAATGCAGAGCAACCTTGTTCTTCCACATCGGCACGACAACCGGAGGAAGATTTTATTAGTGAATATTTTAGAGCAATGTCAAATGCAGAAAGCTCATCGAGCAACGACGAAAATAAAGTGCAAAGTGAGACTGAATCACCACGACAAAATATTACTACGGATAGTGAAAGTGAGAATGAGGCACCATGCACTTCCAAAGCAAAAAGGTGTGCAGATCCCAAAGTGGAATTAATAGAGAAGGAAATAAAGAACCAAGCAAAATTTCAAACTGAAATTCTAAAACTTTTCAAAGAAAATAATGAAATCGGCAACAAAAAACTGCAGTTAATGGAAAAACAAATTTCAACTGAAGTGCAATATAAGAAAATTAAAGTAAAAGTCTTGGAGTTAGATTGCTTTGCTGAAACGTAAAGCTGCTGAAAATAACTTTAATTTAGTTTTAAAAATGACATACATATGCCTTATCTGTGAAATGAAGTACAATTTTGTTTTTTTTTTACAATGAATTCAATTTAATTTATATGCAATCAAAATTAAATATTTACATTGATTGAAAAAGATGGTCTTTAATTCTATTTCTGATTCTTTCTTTAAATGGCCATCTAACCGCCTGAGCGATTTTGACCGTCCAACATAGCTCGCCAGTCATTTCTTCGTTGCGCCAACTGGCGCCAATTGGAGACCCCACGAGATCGCAGGTCGGTCTCCACTTGGTCCTTCCATCGGAGTGGTGGTCTTCCTCTTCCTCTGCTTCCACCGGCGGTGTCGATAAGTATATCTTCTGGGCTGGAGCGTCTTCGTTCATTCGCACGACGTGGCCTAGCCAGTGAAGCCGCTGTATTATGTCGAAGTCTGCGAAACCTCATACAACTCGTCATTAAATCTTACGGCTTTTAAATCCACGGCTTTTGCGATGCTTTTGAGAAAGCATATTGCGCATCCATTTATGTGCGAACACAGCACAATGGCAAAACCCAGCAAATGGAAAGGCAAGGTCTCACCTCTTAACACCGTAAGCCTCCCACGGCTCGAGCTATGCGGAGCACTCCTGCTGTCCAAACTAACCTCGACAGTGCAAAAACATTTAAACCTGAGCGATCGGAAACTATACATATGGTCCGATTCAGAAATCGTGCTAGCATGGCTAGAAAAGGCACCACATATGTGGAAAATATACGTGTCAAACCACACAGCTCAAATCATTGACCTAATTGGGCCAGCAACTTGGAGACACGTTGCCAGTGCTGATAACGCTGCGGATCTTGGCACAAGAGGCTACAACCCAATGCACCTTACAACCACCACACTATGGTGGAATAGCCAAAACTCTCTGGTAGAATGTCTGTGCGCTACACAAGCAAAAGATGCGCACGCAGATCATGGCAGCTCTTCCACCCGAACGCTGCAATTATTCTATGAATTTCACCATTACTGGTGTAGATTTTGACGGACCTTTCCAGCTAAAGGCCTCTATCTTAAGGTCTTCGACCACAATGAGAGGTTACGTGGCTGTTTTTGTAAACTTCACGACAAAAGCCGTACATTTGAATTATGTTCAGATCTGACAACGGCCGCGTCATTTGCACGTTTTGTCGGACTGCGGAGGTTTCCTTCGAAAATCATGAGCGACAACGGCAAAACCTTTATCAGTGCCAAACGGGCTACCTATGAGAAGTTCACACAGTTCGCCAAAGAAGTTTCGCCGCACATCATTGAAAAATACGCACCTCAAGGCATTAATTGACAATTTATCCCTCCAAGTGCCCCACATATGGGTGGGAATCAGCGGCTTTAAATCGCATTCAGAGTTCACCATTTACTCATTCGAGTTGAAGCATTTTCTTAGCTGAGCGCCACTCCTGGCCATACCAGAACAAAACGTGGACTTACTCTCTCTCATAAATCGATGGGAACGGATCAAAATTATCCATCATGAGTTTAGTCTCCGATGGAAGGAAGAATATCTTAAAGACCTTCACAAACGATATCGGAGTAGTTGACCTACGTACACAGATCTAAGGTCTAATACCGTTAATACCGATCTAATAGCGTAAATACATAAAAACAATATAAAATTAAACCCGGAGCAAACACCTCACTCCTAAAGAGATAGCTCGAAGGACTTTCGCTTCCTCAAATCTGAATATGGAAATCTGGGCGGTCGCCACGACACCAACAAACCGCTCTGCGGTTACCGTTGTAGTGTATCCAATATGAATACATATCTACATACCAAGTACGCAGCACGAGCGCCGTCTAAGTTACTTGGCCGCAAACGTAAACAAACTGCAACTAAGTAATTGCTGTCGCTGTGTATTTCTCTGCTGCGACACTTTCCCACGACCGGAGCGTTGAAGCAGCTTAGCGCTATATATTTCCACCTCCTTTCAATATAACTTTTATAAAAAAGTAGGCGTGGTCGCCAAGCGATTTCGTTTATTTTCTATATCTGAATTTAACACAACAATAGTATGCCCTCTACAAAATTTCGTTATACTAGCATAAACTGTTCTCAAGTTATTAAGAGTCAAAATTTTAGAATTTCTTCAAATATATGTTGGCGGTGCCACGCCCCCTTTTCAAAAAATTTTATAAAATGCGCCTTAGAACATATAAATCAATACATATTGCAAATTTTATCATTGTAGCTGCTTCTGATATGGAATTAACCCGTTTTATACGTTTTTCGAAATTTTCGATATCGAAAAAGGGGGAGTGGTTATCATCCGATTTCGCCCATTTTCAATAGCAACCTACCTTGGCCAGAAAGTAACCTGTATGCAAAGTTTCATGCAAATATCTAAATTTTTACTCAAGTTATCGTGTACACGGACGGACAGACGGACAGACGGACGGACATGCCTTAATCAATTCCTCTTTTCAACCTAAGAACTTTCATATATGGAACCCCATATCTAACTCGATTATTTTGCGCCGTTATATAGTAGCGTTATGTGGACAAAATTAATATACCCTTGTACTAGTACTAGTACGCTGGGTATAAAAAGGAGTTGGCAATAACATACAACTTATTAAATTTTGCCACTTCTTATGAAGAAAAATTAAATTTGAAAAAATATATCTCAGAATTAAGAAGTAGAAAATAAGAAAATAAATAATAAGAAATATTGCCAATAATGTCTATAATTAGAAAATAAAATAAAAAATTTTTGTTTAATAAAGAAAATATAAGAATGAATTCAAATATTGACTATTTTGTAAACACAGAAAGCGCATTGCCCGATGACCTCGATTACGAGGCTATAAATATTGTTGTTGAAAATTTAGAGTGTGAAAGCACACTCGAGGCAATCTTAAAAGCTAGAAAATTAAGAAAATATAGTAAGAAAGAAAAAGAAACATTAATATGGATAAAACATTATTGGAAATATATAGGCATGACTAGGGAACCAACCCTTGAAGATGTTAGATACCCGACAACACTGGTAGAAGAAGGTAGAAGAACCTTAATTACTTTAAACTTATCAGAATAATAAGTAAAATCAGAAAAATGATACAATAAAAACATTGCTTATACATAAAGAAATATAAAAAAAATATAAATATTTGTATTTGTTTTCAATTAATTTTTTTTGTAATGTCAGGCCAGGAATTCAAACTGGAAAAGCCTAACGCTAATGTCGTCAATTCGGTTCAAATAATTGACCACACTGAGGCACTAGATTTTATAAAAATCTTGCTATTAATATTAACAATTTGCAGTTGCCTAAATTTGTTTCTCAAATTGTACTCGACCCATAAAAAAACAGTTAAAAAAGAGATACCAGAGCCGAGCAAACGAACTAGATAAAATCTAAATATTTTTTTTATTAAATGGATACTTGGGAAGGTATTCGCACAAGGCTATATGAGGAAAAATTGTAAGTAGAAAAATCATATAAATGTATAAACCAAAATAGGGAAACAAAAAAGGAAACGATAGTCAAACATTTGACATTGATAAAAGATAGTTTTAATAGATTAGGTAAGGAAATAAACAATATATATAGTAAACTCAGACCTACCCATCAGCAAGAGACAAAGCAAATCTTTTCATATGTCAGAGATAGGTTAGTTTCCTCACTATCTAGATACAATATGGATGTAACAGTGCCAACTTCATTTGAACACGATATTCAAATTGATTTTGACAACTTTTCACTAGAAGTGACTTCAAATATAGAGGAAGCCCATGAAGAAGTCATAAGTGAGGAAACTCAAACAAAGAAGGTCAAAATGACACAAACGGTAGTAGAATTTATTAAAACCGCGTCACCGATCTTACCTGAGGTCGATGGCAAATCAGAAAATCTATCCAGTTTTCTGGATGCCCTTGATATCCTGGAACAAATCAAGGATAGTCACGAGGCTATCGCTGTATCTGTGATTAAGACTAAACTCAAAGGAACAGCTAGAAACATTATAAGTACTGAATCTACCATTCAGGAAATAAAACAAAGATTAAAGGCAAAAGTTAAGGGTGAATCAGTCGAAGTTTTGTCGGCAAAACTCCTGAACATCCAACAAAATCATTAGAGGGAGCATACATATCTGATGGACTAACACCTGAGTTAGCAACCAAGTGTGCTACACAGTCAGCTGTAAAAGCTATGTGTAAAAATTGCTCCAACGATAAAGTAAAAACTATAATGCAGGCTAGAACGTTCACCACAATGAACGAAGCCGTACAAAATTCACTAACAGTTGCACAGAAATAACCGGAAATCCAAATTCGCTGTTCAATAATTAAAAATAATAATCAAGCAAAAGAGCAGAACATTAAAGAAAAATTAGAAAGCTTAATGCATTATGCGCAGAATTTATTGACATTTTCTCATTTCAGAACCAATTACCACTAATAATTTTTACAAACAAAAACTTCATATGAAAGACAATAACCCGGTCTACGTAAAAAACTACAGAATACCAGAAGCCCACAAGAGCGAAATAAGTAAACAAGTAAATTAATTAATTAAAGACGATATAATAGAACCTTCAATGTCAGAATTTAATAGTCCAATTTTGTTAGTACCGAAAAAATCACTCCCTAATAATCAAGAAAAAAGATGGAGAATGGTTGTCGACTACAGACAGGTAAATAAAAAATTAACCGCAGATAAATTCCCGTTACCAAGAATTGATGATATATTAGATCAATTAGGAAGAGCTAAATATTTTTCGTGTTTGGACTTAATGTCCGGTTTTCATCAAATAGAACTCAGTCCAGAATCAAGAGATATAACATCCTTTACAGCAGATAATGGCACTTACCGATTCAAAAGATTGCCTTATGGTCTTAAAGTTGCTCCAAATTCATTTCAGAGAATGATGACATTGGCATTCTCAGGCTTAAAACCTTCACAAGCATTTCTATACATGGACGATTTAGTCGTATTAGGATGCTCCGAAAAACATATGATTAAAAATTTGCGGGATGTATTCGAAACTTGTAGGAAGTACAATTTAAAATTGCATCCTGATAAATGCCTATTTTTCAATCAAGAAGTAACATACCTTGGTCATTAAATTTGAAACTATTAAAAATTATCCAACCCCTAAAAATGCGGATGAGGCGAAACGATTCGTCGCATTTTGCAACTATTACAGAAGATTTATCCCAAACTTCGCAGAATATTCTAGGATAATAACAAGGCTTTGCAAGAAAAATGTGGGTTTCGACTGGACGGAGGATTGTAAAAAATCCTTTGACTATTTGAAAGCTGCGTTAATAAGCCCTAATATCGTACAATACCCCGATTTCAATAAACAATTTTGTATAACAACTGACGCAAGTGGTTATGCTTGCGGAGCAGTACTAAGCCAAGAGTATGAAGGAAAACAATTGCCAATTGCATATGCATCAAGATCATTTACAAAAGGAGAAACAAATAAGGCAACCATTGAGAAAGAAGTAGCGGCCATTCATTGGGCCATAACATAGTTTAGACCATACGTTTATGGTAGAAAATTTTTAGTCAAAACAGACAATATATCTTTAACATTCTTATTTTCAATGAAAAACCCCTCATCAAAATTAACTAGAATCACACTAGATTTGGAAGAATATGACTTCAGGTGGGGTATATAGCAGGAAAACAAAATTATGTAGCAGACGCACTGTCACGCATAGATATTAAAGACCTTAAAGAAATTTCAATAGAAGCGTGTAAAATATTAAGGGTTACGTCTAGATCAGAAACTAATAAAAATTATAATGATAATACAAATTCCAGTAGTAAAAATGAAGAAATAAAATTCACAAAGAGAACCCAATAATTTATGAAGCGCTGAATAAATGTGAAGTAAAAAGACTAGTCCAGCTCGTTTTCGATCCTCCGAAACTATGTTTCAAAAAAGGAAAGAAAATTTGTAGTGAAATTAATATTAAAAACCTTATTGTTGAGGCGAAGATTGACTTAGGTCAATTCTTTGCCAGGCTTATGGAAGAAGCCTGCAATTTGGGAATTGTAAAAATACAGTTGTCCCTAGGAGACAAATTGTTTAAGCAAAATTATACCCGGGTAGACACATTTAAAGAAATTGGTACCAAAGTTCTCAAAAATTTAACAATTGCATTGACTCCGGAGGTTATGCATGTGACAAATAACAAAGAAATTAAGGAGTATTACTGGAATAATATGAAAAATGGCATCAGAAAATATGTAAGAAATTGCATTCACTGCAGCAAAAATAAAACTAACAAACATCTAAAAGAACGAATGACTATAACGGAGACGCCACCAAAGGCTTTCGATATAGTACAGATACAATAGGGCCATTACCAAAATCAATAAATGGAAATGAATATGCGGTTACTATCATATGTGACCTAACCAAATACTTGGTTACAGTACCCGTCCAAAGCAAACATGCTGTAGCAGTTGCTAAGGCTGTATTTGAGAATTTCATTCTGATTTATGGTTGTATGAAAACAATTATAACGGATATGGGAACCAAATACAAAAATAGTTTGATTGAGGAATTGTGCAAACTCCTAAAAATAGAGCATAAAACATCAACACCCTACAATCATCAAACTTTAGGTACTGTTGAACGCAGTCATAGAACATTCAATGAATATGTGCGTTCTTACATATCCATTGACAAAGACGATTGGGATGAATACCTTAAATATTTTTCGTATTGTTACAATACAACACCTTTAAAAGTTCATGGCTTTTGTCCCTTTGAACTAGTTTTTGGAAAGACACCTCTGACTTACGAATTTTTAAAAGAAAATATAATTAGCCCAGTATATAATAAGGAGGCTTATGATAAGGAAATTAAATATAGGTTACAAGTAGCACAACAAAAAGCTAGAAAGTTAGTACAAGAATCTAAGGAAAAACAAAAAATTAGTTACGATAGGAAAACACAATATAAGGAGATAAATATAGGAGATTTAGTATTAGTAAAAAAATGAAGCAGGTCATAAGTTAGACAATAGGTATAAAGGGCCCTATAAAGTAGACAATATTGATAAAAATAATAATTTTACTCTAATTCCTTATAAACTAGAAAGCATAGATAGAAATAATAAGTATATTATAAGCAATGAGAATAAGAAAATTTTAATTCATAAGAATAGACTTAAACTGTTAGAATAAATACACTGCATTTTAACTCAAATGTTTACTCATAAATTTTTTTTTGTACACCGACACATAAACACATAAATTCAGACATTTATTGTATGCAAATAAAAACTTATTAAAATAAAATCGTGCCATTACCCTCAATGTAACTAAACACTAAAAAAAATAAATTAATGTATTGTCCACTTGAAAATAAAGTAAACACAACCAAAACTTTGTAACAAAAGTAAACACAGCATGTATAAAAACAAAACGAAAAGTCAAAAAGTCCAACGCGCCAGGGCTATTAAATGAAATAAGATCGGTCGCTCATTAATTGTAAAAGGCGAGCTATAAAATTCAAACCTATTAAATGAAATATAATCGTTCATATAAATATGTATATAAACGATTCTTTTTAGGAAAGGAGGTGTAGTGTGGAGGATGGGTCCGCGTGTAGAAGTCCACGTAAGTGGGGAAAGTTTCTGATCGCCATTCACTTGGGAATGGCCAGAGCGATTCTTTTGCATGCGGTCCAAGCAGCTCACTACTTCCGGGCGCTTGCGTCCAAGTATCCTCTGGGTAGCCACCGAACACCCGTTTGGTGGTGAGCTAAACGTGAGAAGGCGACAACCTGGCAAGGCCACTCCGACATAATCGGTTTAAGGGCTTATCAGGGGTTTACAAGCAGCGTCTGATCACCTAGTGGTGCGGCTGTAAGCGGGCGTCTGTCTTGGATCAAGCGGCTCGCTATATAAACGTGCACTTAAATTACAACCTCCCGTGGAACGGGTTGTGCGTTGGGTTTGGGACCCACCACATAAAACAACGTACCAATGAAATTCAAAAAAGCCTCGGATATGAGAACCCCCTTTTTAGATGACGACACACGCAAACGAAACAAGGACTACGATTTAAGGGCATGCACCTGGAATGTCCGGTCCCTCAATGGGGAAGGTGCCGCTGCCCGGTTGGTTGAGGCCCTGAGGAAGGCTAAAGCTGACATCACCGCCATACAGGAGATGCGATGGACGGGGCAAGGTAATATGAACAAACCACCTTGCAACATTTACTGGAGTGGGCATGTCGACAAGCGCAGATTTGGCGTGGGATTTGTGGTGGGAGAGAGACTCCGTAATCGAGTACTGTCGTTCACACCCGTGAATGAGCGTCTCGCTACAATCCGCGTAAAAGTACGATTCTTTAACATCTCGTTTATCTGCGCCCACGCTCCGACGGAAGAGAAAGACGACGTGGAAAAGGATGCATTCTACGAGCGCCTGGAGGAAACTTACGAGCGCTGCCCCCGTCATGACATCAAAGTCGTGCTTGGTGACTTTAACGCCAGGGTGGGCAAAGAGGGTGTATTTGGACCCACAGTCGGGAAGTTCAGCCTGCACGACCAGACTTCGCCAAATGGATACAGGCTGATCGACTTCGCCGGTGCCCGAAACATGGTCATTGCCAGCACCAGGTTTATGCACAAGAAGATCCATCAGGCTACATGGCTGTCTCCCGATCGAAGAACGCGAAACCAGATCGACCACATTGTGATAGACGGACGGCATGCTTCTAGCGTTTTAGATGTTCGCACAATAAGAGGTCCAAACATCGACTCCGATCACTACCTAGTAGCAGCTAAGATTCGTACCCGCCTCTGTACGACAAAACAGGTGCAACAGAAAACGCAAGGAAAGCTGGACGTCGAAAAGCTGCAATCGCAACAGACCGCCAATGATTTTGCAGACCGACTCTCACACCTGCTCTCTGAGAGCACAATTCAACCCAGTGGAATGCATGAGCAGTGGGAGCACATCACAGGAGCACTCCGTACCGCAGCCGAAGAAGTAATTGGATTCCGGCGAACGAGAAGAAACAACTGGTACGATGATGAAGAGTGCCGAGCTGCAACGAAAAGAAAGAACGAAGCCTACAAGGCAACGCTAAGATCGAGTGCAACAAGGAGTGTGTGTGAACACTACCGCGAGTTGAAAAGGGAAGCGAGGCGACTTTTCCGGGCAAAAAAAAGAGAGGCAGAAAAGCGTGAAATCAATGAGCTTGAGATGCTAGCCAATGGGAATAATGCCCGAAAATTCTATCAAAAAATTCGACGAATGACGGAAGGTTTCAAGCCCGGGGCAAATTCCTGTAAGAACGAGAACGGCGACCTGGTGACTGATGTTCAGAGAATACTAGAGATATGGAGGGATCACTTCTCTGCCCTTTTAAATGGAGAAATTGAGCAAGAAACCAGAGAAGAGCTCGAACCCGAACCCACAATCGAAGACGACGAAATTGACGTCCCAGAACCCGACTATAATGAGGTGCGAATAGCAATATCCCGGTTAAAAAACAATAAAGCAGCTGGCGCTGATGGTTTGCCTGCTGAGCTATTCAAGCATGGCGGCGAGGAGCTGGTAAGGCGTATGCACCAGCTTCTGTGCAGAATATGGTCGGATGAATGCATGCCCGAAGATTGGAATCTAAGTGTTCTTTGCCCAATCCACAAAAAAGGTGATCCTGCAAACTGCACCAACTACCGCGGAATCAGCCTTTTGAATATCGCATATAAGGTCTTGTCAAGCGTATTGTGCGAACGATTGAAGCCTGACGTGAACAGACTGATTGGACCTTATCAGTGTGGCTTCAGACCTGGAAAATCTACCATCGACCAGATTTTTACAATACGTCAAATCCTGGAGAAAACCCGTGAGAAAAGAATCGACACACACCACCTCTTTGTTGATTTTAAAGCCGCTTTCGATAGCACGAAAAGGAGCTGCCTATATGCCGCTATGTCTGAATTTGGTTTCCCCGCAAAACTTATACGGCTTTGCAAAATGACATTGAGCAACACCACCAGCTCAGTCAGAATTGGGAAGGACCTCTCCGAGCCGTTTGAAACTAAACGAGGTTTCAGACAAGGTGACCCCCTATCGTGCGATTTCTTTAATTTGATGTTGGAGAAAATAATACAATCTGCAGAACTCAACCGCGCTGGAACAATATTCTATAAAAGCGTGCAACTGTTAGCATATGCTGACGACATTCACATTATCGGCCTTAACAACCGTGCCGTAACCTCTGCGTACTCCAAACTAGAAAAAGAAGCGGAAAAAATGGGTTTGGTGGTGAACGAAGGCAAAACGAAGTACATGCTGTCATCAAGCAAAGAGTCAGCGCATTCGCGCCTTGGCACCCACGCCACTGCTGGCACCAAAAAGTTCGAAATAGTGAAGGACTTCGTTTACCTTGGATCTAGCATAAACTCCAACAATAATGCCAGCCTAGAAATCCAACGAAGAATTGCTCTTGCAAATAAATGCTACTTTGGACTGAGTAGGCAATTGAAAAGTAAAGTCCTCTCTCGACGCACGAAAATCACACTCTACAAGTCACTCATCGCTCCCGTCCTGCTATATGGTGCAGAGGCGTGGACACTAACAACATCTGACGAGGCTGCATTGGGAGTATTCGAGAGAAAAGTTCTGCGAAAGATTTATGGGCCTCTACGCGTTGGCGACGGCGAGTACCGAAGAAGATTTAATGATGAGTTGTATGAGCTTTACGCAGACGTCGACATAGTACAGCGCATTAAAACACAGCGGCTTCGCTGGCTAGGCCACGTCGTGCGAATGAACGAAGACGCTCCAGCCCAGAAGGTATACTTATCGGCACCCGCCGGTGGAAGCAGAGGAAGAGGAAGACCACCACTCCGATGGAAGGACCAAGTGGAGACCGACCTGCGATCTCGTGGGGTCTCCAATTGGCGCCAGTTGGCGCAACGAAGAAATGACTGGCGAGCTATGTTGGACGGTCAAAATCGCTCAGGCGGTTAGATGGCCATTTAAAGAAGAAGAAGGTGTAGTGTGTCCAATATGATTACATATCTACATACGAAATACGCAGCACGAGCGCCGTCTAAGTTACTTGGTCGCAAACGTAAACAAACTGCAACTAAGTAATTGCCGACGCTATGTATTTCTCTGCTGCGACACTTTCCCACGACCGAAGCGTTGAAGTAGCTTAGCGCTATACACATATGTAAATACGTACAAATGTGTGAGCGTGCGTTGGGCTTCATGCCTTATGTTAGGCCTAGCTATGTAAGAATTAGAGTAAATATGTATAACAAAATGTTTAGATTAATTTAATATAAATAAGCCTGAATTTCATAATAAAAAGAACATTATTAATTCGGCACTGAGCCACAACACATTTTGCTTTTACTTGGTTCCCGTTACACCGTGACACGAGCAGCAGCAGTGCCCACTGCAGCACCGCGCACTTCAACTCCCATGGCAGCGACGGCGTCCACCCGCATACCATACATATAAAAACCCCAAGGGTTCCCCGGAAGCGCACGGCGTGCTTTGCCTGCTCTGCTGTCGTCCACTTGCGCTCCGCCTATGCGCCATTTTTAAAGGCATGCAGCCGCAGCAACGTCAACAAGTAGCGCAGGCTCACGGGTTTTGCCTAAACTGCTTGGCACTGTGGCATTCCACGGTAGAGTGCACCTCGACGGTCATGTGGGACCGGGCTTATTAATGTTGTGGAGACCCAGCAGGAGCTGCAACGATTTCTAGGGTGATCACTCGCCTAAGGCGCCGGGCTCGCTAGATTAACCACAACACTAGTGGCTGCAACCCTGCCACCAGCATTCACCACACCACACATACGCACTTACACAGTAACGCACATAAAATTTGTCAACACCAAACACACACACTTTTGTAAGCAAAACAAAATTTCGTAAATCTCGAGCAATACGGTTGCATAGCACCTGAGATAAGCGAGGTCTTACGTTACAAATATATTTGCCAAATTTTAAAATCCTAACTTTGTTCCGAGCTATTTAAAGTTCGGTAGGGGGTGCTGAGTGGAGTGAAGTGCCGCTACATTATATAAAAACTATTGGAAAACATTTAAACTACAATGCAATATTTTGTCCACTTAGACGGTTGCTGTTTTTTTTTTCGATGCTTTTGATTAACATAGGCTATAAAATAAGTGTCCCTAAATTATATTAAAACTATTTGAAAACATTTAAACTACAATGCAATATTTTGTCCACTAGGACGGTTGCTTTTTTTTCAAATACTTTTGATTAGATTAATATAGATTATAAAATAAAGATGTTGATACGCCGGTGCGTTTTGTTGTATGTGTCAATGGCAATTGCTCGAATTAGAGTTATAGAAGATTCGTCAATCCGTAAGAGAAGGGTTTGCTAATACATACATTTCATAGGTACACTGAGATGTAACCTCCGCAACGGCTAGGAACAAAATGGACGAGTCTATAAAACGATTACCTGGCGTCACTTTTTAAATCTATTATAGTTCAATGTCATCGAATCTGATCGCTTTCCTAAACACGTTCGTGATTTTCTGTAATATATTTCGTCAGTGCAGACATGTATTCGGTGCACTGTGAAAGCGAAAATATTATGTATTTGATAACAAAAAAAATAGCACGCATCACAGTTCAAAAGACGAGTCCCACTACACAGAATGTTGTTTAAGGATTCCCCACTTGATGACCTGGCTGACGCATCAAGACCGACCCGTCATTTTGTAGTCAAACTATTATCCTTCATCACGGCTTGATTGTTGTGAACTTGGTCCGAACAAGCATTATTTGACTTAGATCGAAATATTCTTTAAGTGTTGGTATGTATAGCTCTCGGACCTTGACGTTATTGTTAAACTTACGCTCGAGTAAGTAAAAACGATTAGGCGCCTTTTGAAAATCCGTTTCCAATGGTAAGCGTACTAAGTTTTTTTCGTTTGCCTGACGAATCGTAGCCCTGCAATATTCTTGAAACCATGTCTCTTGTGAAGTATATTGTTCTTCAGTTGGAATACTCTCAAGAGCGTAGAACTTCTTCACTAGCGCATCTATATCTTCCAAGCAAATGTGTGAACAAATTGTTGTAATGCAAGATTAATAATCCAAACGATGGGCTCGTCACTCCGCCCTTTTCGTAGTCCTTCCATTATCAAATCCGAAAAAAGGCCTGAACCAAATAAGTAAATTAACAGGAAATGATTGATGAAATTCCGTGTCTGCCAATTCCACGTTGTTAACGATTAAAACTGTGACGTCTCCCTGGAAGTTTTCACCAATTCGTGAATTTTATTGTAAACTGCAGGATATAGCTTCCAGTTATTTGCTGGTTATGATTATTTTGGTGGGCCAGCGCTCCAATTTAAGGTGTCTGCAGTTCCAGTGGATACTTGATCGATGAAGGTGCACAATAAAACTGTTGAGCCGTCCTAGCCCTTTACTCTAACTACTGCTGTGGGTAAAAGTACATTTGCTGTCGACTTCGTAAGGCAGTAGTAGATCGATTTCAGACCTAATATTATTGCTACTACTATTACGCCTATGTGATGGCGTCGTAGACGACGCTGCCTCAATATGGGGAAAGGATGATGGATTGCTTATAGTTTGTGCAATAAGGTGTAATTTGCCACATTGTTGACAGTTCCTATTGCTTTGACAGAAGGAGGCCTAATGTGTGGAACCAAGATAATTTAACTGTTGGTGTCAACAATAGTTTTGCGCTCAAAACAATCATTTTTCCAGAAATTTCGAACAACGTAGTGACGACTCTCTTTACACAAGGTGAAACTAATGCCTTTGCTATCGATGGAGCTTGATGTGGTGTGGTTAACCCTTGAATCACGACGAAGTTTTGTTTCTGAGTTGATTGTGAAGGTAAACACAACCATTGCTGTACAGCCGACAGCCGATTTTGTATTACGATTATTTGATTTTTGCTCAATGGCAACCCAAAATCTATATGGATCGACCTGTCTCCTCCCGTGAACATACCACTTTTTTTTTGCTGTGGGGCTGTGTAATGAAACACTTCTGTACTATAAATTAGTTTTAGGCCAGTCCGTGTAGGAACCACTAAAGTTTGGGACCGTTAACTTTGGTAATTGAACAGCCTGTGCTTTGCTTGCTTATTAGATTTGTTCTTGTCTGCAGTAGGCATGAATGTAGTCGGGTATTTGTTTTTAAATGCTTCAACTATGTCACTTCGAGCCGATACATAAGTACCGATTTTCGAGACTCGGAATCCTTTCTAAAGCTTTAGAGGGCATTCTCGACTTGGAGTTTCCTGCATAGTATAAACTACTTCCAGTGCCATTTTGTTCCCCATTTTCAACAAAATAGAAAACCCAAGCACTCAAGCAACAATAAGCACACACTTACCTCACTTCCCATCCTACGTCCACAATTATAGCGATTAATGCAGTGATCGGCACCCCAACACCGTCACAATTTGCCATTGTATTTGTGAGCGCCCAAAACATGCTTGGCCAGGGACGGATTCAGATGAGAGGTCCAGGGGGTCGGAAAATTTTCCTGGATTCGCCCCTGTGCTTGGCACATTGTTTGATTCGTATTTAAAAGTAAAAATGGGATATTTCTGATATAATATATGTATATTTTGATGCGCATATGCACACTTATGTATGTATATGTATAACTATATTGCAGGAAATTGAATGGTTATCTGATGATAATGACCAGAGATAGGTCTTTAGGACTTAAAAATCAAAAAAAAAAAAAAACATGTCAGGAAAGGGCTGTCTTCGGCTGTGCCGAAGGCTTTATACCTTTCCTGAATACGTATATCTTTTTTAAGTGTCCTACATGGCCAAACCACATTTATCGGAGCAATCGGTTATATGGAACCTATATGTTATGTTCCTCCGATCTATATGATTTTCATTACACACATCACATTTATAATAAGTAAAAACCTTGCAAAATTTTACGTTCCTATCTTCTTAACTGCAAAATTTATAGCCCAAAACCCATTTATCGAAACTATCGATTATATGGGAGCTATATGTTTTGTTTGTCCGATCTGGGTGATTTTCACTTCTCAGGTTACAAATATAATATGTACTAAACCTGCAAAATTTCGCTCTGCTAGCTTTTTGATTGCAAGAGTTATAGGCCAAAACCCATTTATCGGAACAATCGATTGTATGGGAGCTATGCGTTGTATTGGTCCGATCTTACTGGTTCCGACAAATGATAAATATAATACAAAATGGCGCCTACATACCAAATCGAGATCATCGAGATATCTCTAAAATTGAGGGACTAGTTTGCGTTCAAACAGACAGACGGACAGACGGACATGGCTAAATCAACTCAGCTCAGGGCGACGGACCATTTCGGTATATTTAATGGTGGGTCTATCTCTTCTTCTTCTCATACTTACAAACATCGGACCAAAGTTATAATACCATTTCATGTTCATGAAAGGTATAAAAAATATGTTTAAAATTAGAAAGGTGAAATAAAAGCAATTCATTTAATTCGAAATCTCATTGTGTTGAACTATTGAAAGTTGAACGCAGAATAAAACAAGATATTCATTTGCAATTCTCTTAATATGAATATGTATTTTTGGGCATTTTGTAGATTTTCCTCGAATTAACTGGCAAGCCTTTGGCAAAGTTCTGAAGAAATTCAGCGAACAGCGGAGCAGAATTAGCAGCGTCGTTATTGTGTATGTACAGCGCTGCCGCGTCGAAGCTGCCCACGGGTATCGCTTTGCCGATAGATGGATTAATGTGTAAGAAATAACAGCAGTTACTTTAAAATCAGCGAATTGGTACGTAAAAGCCCGATTTTTCCTTATGTGTCGCTATTGTTGTTTCCTGGTAAAAATGCCTCACACCAAAATGTTTGTGCGCTGATTCGAAACGGGAAAAAAAACACATCAACAACAAGTTTGAAATTCAATGATTAATTTATTTAATTTAATTTTCGTACAGCATAAACACGTTTGCCTGCTGTAGCTTGACGACTAACTCTTATTGTTTTCCAATTATCTCCGCTCCGTTTGCATGTTGTTGTTGCAAGGCGTTCAATCTGATTTTGTTTAATTTGGCAAGTTCGAGTTCTTTAAGAGAGTACGTTCGATGCAATGGAACTATCGTAGAGGAGCCGAACCATATATCCACCGTCCTCGACTCGAGTGCTTGTGCTTTGATAAAAATCTTTTCATATCTGATCTTTTCGGGCTTACACTCGAGTTCTGGGTGTCTACCTGGAGCCTCGTTCTTTGAATCGCAGAACTTGGGTACGATGTTATGCCGGCCTTGGCAATGCATACACGTTCTCGTGCTTTGGCAACCTTTAAGAACATGGGACCGAGCTGCAAAGTTCTTACAGATATTGTTCTCTCTTAGGAACTTTCTACGCTCGGAGATCGGCATCATTTTATACCGCAAACGGCTTTGTAGGGTATGGGAAGATTGTTTGGAGCCCGTTCTGACTGGGGAGAGGATTGATTATATCGGGGTGTGGTCGGTCGCAATTGATCCACCCTTCCCACTATCTCGTAGCGAGTAGTCAGATATACTTGTTCATTTGGCATAATTTGAAAGGTCTCTTCTGAAGCTCAAAGATTGTAAACTGCAGGATATAGCTTCCAGTTATTTGCTGGTTATGATTATTTTGGTGGGCCAGCGCTCCAATTTAAGGTGTCTGCAGTTCCAGTGGATACTTGATCGATGAAGGTGCACAATAAAACTGTTGAGCCGTCCTAGCCCTTTACTCTAACTACTGCTGTGGGTAAAAGTACATTTGCTGTCGACTTCGTAAGGCAGTAGTAGATCGATTTCAGACCTAATATTATTGCTACTACTATTACGCCTATGTGATGGCGTCGTAGACGACGCTGCCTCAATATGGGGAAAGGATGATGGATTGCTTATAGTTTGTGCAATAAGGTGTAATTTGCCACATTGTTGACAGTTCCTATTGCTTTGACAGAAGGAGGCCTAATGTGTGGAACCAAGATAATTTAACTGTTGGTGTCAACAATAGTTTTGCGCTCAAAACAATCATTTTTCCAGAAATTTCGAACAACGTAGTGACGACTCTCTTTACACAAGGTGAAACTAATGCCTTTGCTATCGATGGAGCTTGATGTGGTGTGGTTAACCCTTGAATCACGACGAAGTTTTGTTTCTGAGTTGATTGTGAAGGTAAACACAACCATTGCTGTACAGCCGACAGCCGATTTTGTATTACGATTATTTGATTTTTGCTCAATGGCAACCCAAAATCTATATGGATCGACCTGTCTCCTCCCGTGAACATACCACTTTTTTTTTGCTGTGGGGCTGTGTAATGAAACACTTCTGTACTATAAATTAGTTTTAGGCCAGTCCGTGTAGGAACCACTAAAGTTTGGGACCGTTAACTTTGGTAATTGAACAGCCTGTGCTTTGCTTGCTTATTAGATTTGTTCTTGTCTGCAGTAGGCATGAATGTAGTCGGGTATTTGTTTTTAAATGCTTCAACTATGTCACTTCGAGCCGATACATAAGTACCGATTTTCGAGACTCGGAATCCTTTCTAAAGCTTTAGAGGGCATTCTCGACTTGGAGTTTCCTGCATAGTATAAACTACTTCCAGTGCCATTTTGTTCCCCATTTTCAACAAAATAGAAAACCCAAGCACTCAAGCAACAATAAGCACACACTTACCTCACTTCCCATCCTACGTCCACAATTATAGCGATTAATGCAGTGATCGGCACCCCAACACCGTCACAATTTGCCATTGTATTTGTGAGCGCCCAAAACATGCTTGGCCAGGGACGGATTCAGATGAGAGGTCCAGGGGGTCGGAAAATTTTCCTGGATTCGCCCCTGTGCTTGGCACATTGTTTGATTCGTATTTAAAAGTAAAAATGGGATATTTCTGATATAATATATGTATATTTTGATGCGCATATGCACACTTATGTATGTATATGTATAACTATATTGCAGGAAATTGAATGGTTATCTGATGATAATGACCAGAGATAGGTCTTTAGGACTTAAAAATCAAAAAAAAAAAAAAACATGTCAGGAAAGGGCTGTCTTCGGCTGTGCCGAAGGCTTTATACCTTTCCTGAATACGTATATCTTTTTTAAGTGTCCTACATGGCCAAACCACATTTATCGGAGCAATCGGTTATATGGAACCTATATGTTATGTTCCTCCGATCTATATGATTTTCATTACACACATCACATTTATAATAAGTAAAAACCTTGCAAAATTTTACGTTCCTATCTTCTTAACTGCAAAATTTATAGCCCAAAACCCATTTATCGAAACTATCGATTATATGGGAGCTATATGTTTTGTTTGTCCGATCTGGGTGATTTTCACTTCTCAGGTTACAAATATAATATGTACTAAACCTGCAAAATTTCGCTCTGCTAGCTTTTTGATTGCAAGAGTTATAGGCCAAAACCCATTTATCGGAACAATCGATTGTATGGGAGCTATGCGTTGTATTGGTCCGATCTTACTGGTTCCGACAAATGATAAATATAATACAAAATGGCGCCTACATACCAAATCGAGATCATCGAGATATCTCTAAAATTGAGGGACTAGTTTGCGTTCAAACAGACAGACGGACAGACGGACATGGCTAAATCAACTCAGCTCAGGGCGACGGACCATTTCGGTATATTTAATGGTGGGTCTATCTCTTCTTCTTCTCATACTTACAAACATCGGACCAAAGTTATAATACCATTTCATGTTCATGAAAGGTATAAAAAATATGTTTAAAATTAGAAAGGTGAAATAAAAGCAATTCATTTAATTCGAAATCTCATTGTGTTGAACTATTGAAAGTTGAACGCAGAATAAAACAAGATATTCATTTGCAATTCTCTTAATATGAATATGTATTTTTGGGCATTTTGTAGATTTTCCTCGAATTAACTGGCAAGCCTTTGGCAAAGTTCTGAAGAAATTCAGCGAACAGCGGAGCAGAATTAGCAGCGTCGTTATTGTGTATGTACAGCGCTGCCGCGTCGAAGCTGCCCACGGGTATCGCTTTGCCGATAGATGGATTAATGTGTAAGAAATAACAGCAGTTACTTTAAAATCAGCGAATTGGTACGTAAAAGCCCGATTTTTCCTTATGTGTCGCTATTGTTGTTTCCTGGTAAAAATGCCTCACACCAAAATGTTTGTGCGCTGATTCGAAACGGGAAAAAAAACACATCAACAACAAGTTTGAAATTCAATGATTAATTTATTTAATTTAATTTTCGTACAGCATAAACACGTTTGCCTGCTGTAGCTTGACGACTAACTCTTATTGTTTTCCAATTATCTCCGCTCCGTTTGCATGTTGTTGTTGCAAGGCGTTCAATCTGATTTTGTTTAATTTGGCAAGTTCGAGTTCTTTAAGAGAGTACGTTCGATGCAATGGAACTATCGTAGAGGAGCCGAACCATATATCCACCGTCCTCGACTCGAGTGCTTGTGCTTTGATAAAAATCTTTTCATATCTGATCTTTTCGGGCTTACACTCGAGTTCTGGGTGTCTACCTGGAGCCTCGTTCTTTGAATCGCAGAACTTGGGTACGATGTTATGCCGGCCTTGGCAATGCATACACGTTCTCGTGCTTTGGCAACCTTTAAGAACATGGGACCGAGCTGCAAAGTTCTTACAGATATTGTTCTCTCTTAGGAACTTTCTACGCTCGGAGATCGGCATCATTTTATACCGCAAACGGCTTTGTAGGGTATGGGAAGATTGTTTGGAGCCCGTTCTGACTGGGGAGAGGATTGATTATATCGGGGTGTGGTCGGTCGCAATTGATCCACCCTTCCCACTATCTCGTAGCGAGTAGTCAGATATACTTGTTCATTTGGCATAATTTGAAAGGTCTCTTCTGAAGCTCAAAGATTGCTCCCACAGTGCAACTGTATTTCCTGGAAGCTTTGAGGTAATATGGGT
Source organism: Sphenella marginata (assembly GCA_951509765.1). Taxonomy (NCBI): domain Eukaryota; kingdom Metazoa; phylum Arthropoda; class Insecta; order Diptera; family Tephritidae; genus Sphenella; species Sphenella marginata. The sequence goes on along the minus strand of OX608078.1, from coordinate 63,298,205 downwards.
TCCAACTAGAGGCGTCGGTAGGATTTGAATGGAGTTATTTTTGGAGGATTTCAGTTGAGGCGCGGGTTTATTCAATTCCATGAGTTGAAGTTCGCCGCCTATTTGTGCTTTGGTATCCTTAAATGCTATGAGACAGGCCGAAAGCGGTGGACTTAAAGTCATCGGGAAGATCCTGGCCGTCAGTTTCTACTACCGCCTCGTAAGCGCTCTGTACCCTAGCCTAAAAGATATCGGTATTTTTATGTTTCGATTTAAGGGCTAATCAATAAAAATATGACTTTCGGGAGTAAAGTTGTGTTCAGCTACAGTATTTATTTTTAATAGGGATTTACTTAATTTGACGGTTCCAATTTTGTGAGTTTTTTGAGAGATTGCTGCTTTAGTTTACGGAAAAAAAATTGTATTGGAGATTTAGGACTCTTATACCACTGTTCTAAGGAGATATTCGTCGTAAACTTATAGTATTTATGTGCATTGTCCACATTACGTGTGTATCGGTATAATCGTAACCCAGTGTCCGAAAAGGGATCTGATGGAAAGTGGGACACTTTGAAAAAAGTAATCCTATCCACTGCTAGTCCATGCAGTTTTTCACTAATTATAAATTTTTTTAAAAACTGAAAATAATAATTTACTAAGAATTATTATCATCTGGTCGATACTTGAATACGGTTCTATAATTTGGAACAAGCGTTACCAGGTCCACGTGGATCACTTAGAATCAGTTAAAAAAAAGTGTACTATTTGCCTTAAGAGATATTCATTAGGATTGCCATCGTAAACGAGCCGCGTAAGTTAATCATACCACCCATTCTAGTGGGAGGGAAAATGCTTGGAATTGTTTTCATGATTAAATTACTTATGGTTCAATCACAAGACCGTTTATTTTGAGCGAAGTGAACTTCAATGTACCTTCTCGACCATTAAGGCATTTTAAACCACTTATCGCCGAACCAATTTAGATTAAGTTAGCCTTTTCGTTGTTTGTGTCAAGATCAAGATCAGATTTGTAAATGCATGCGTATTAGTGAGAGCGCTTTGATGGCTCAAACCAATTGATTTTCGCGTCATTCGCTTGTTAGACAGCAACATGAAAGCACATATGCGCAATATGGCAAGCAAATATTTTATGATGATGAATCCCTTTGCAATTTTTATTTAATGCTTTATTTTTGAAGTTTACTTTTATAGCGGCATGCATTTGGGAAAAACTGTCACGAAAATTGGAAGACAACAACCATATGAGTGTTGTTGTTGCTAAGCGACAGCGCTTTACAGTATGTATGTAGGTATACACACGCACAAACACACGCATTGATAAACACAAAGCCTACTAGTAGTATAGATATTTATAAAAATAGCAGACGCTGTTCATTCGTTGCTCATGTGAGCATATTAAATTTTCTTTGGACAGCTAGAACGTTTTATAGCAATATCGTGTAATTCTCATTCACTTTATTTGCTAGTTGATTGAAAAAGTTCCTTTTTAACTGATGAAAGCATACTTACCTGGCGTAGAGGTTACCGTGATCATGAAGGCGGTTCATCCGGAGCGAGGCTTGGCCATTGCACTTCGGCTGAGTTAACCTTCGCTATTATTCCTAATGCGAATAACTTTAGGCTGGTTTTCATAAGGGCAAAATGACTGACCACAAAAACTGACTAAACTGACACTATGGCGATTTGGTGTCAAATGTGTTTTCATTACGACTTAAAAACTGGCATGAAGTCGATAAAACAGAGCGTGTTAAAGACTGACGTCAAATTGTGGTGTCAGGCGATTGACATCCCGTTTTCACTACAATTGCCCAGCCAGTTGTTTGACAAGCTACTCCACTAGGGTAGGGTAGCGAGTTCCCACCCCAACTTTTGTTAAATGTTTTTTAACTTTTCTTTGTTTTTTAATTGCTATTATTATTTTTTTTTATATACTTTCACTTTTTTATTTTGTCCCCGACACAAAAACATACAAATTTGAGACATGAATATAACGTAGCTGACCACAAAAGGGTAATATTACAGAAGTAAAAAAGAAAACAATAATATAAAATGGAAAAAATATAAAAAATATAATATAAAACAGGAAAAAAAAATGTTTGTCAAAATTTGGGGTGCGAACCCGACTTCACAAACGAATTGGGTCAAATGAAATAGATTTGTGGAGTCGGGTTCGCACCCCAAATTTTGGCAAAACTTTGACACTCAAAATAGATTTGCCAACATGTTGATTCATTTTTTTTCCTTTTTTATACTATTTTTTATATTTATACCAGCCTACACTTGATAAAAATATTTTTTTCCTGAATATTTATCAAGATTGACAAATTTGTCAAGAGCACAAAATCCCCTTGTTAAATCTTCTTCTAAATATTGTGAATGTATGTACATATTTTGTAACAAAATAGTAGTTGAATTCCGCATAAGCCACAAAAAAATCATATAGCAAAAGCACCATAGACGGCATTTGACATAAAAACAAAAATGTAGATATGGCATATGTGGTAAGCGTGCGAATGAGCACGCTAAAGGTGGCGGGTTAGAGGCTACTTTTTTCCAATTTGTTTTTTTTTTCATTGTTTTTTTTTTTTTAATTATTTCATGCAAAACGTCACTTACATCATAATTGCATTTGATTTTTCTTTGTAATGGAATTTATTACGGGTGTGATATTTTGTGAGAAATAGAATTACCGATATCTGTAAACAAATAAATTTTCATAATTTTGTTGGTTACGTTTAGAGACCGATATGCCGAAAGAAAACAACGGGGCTCGTGATAGACGGCGAAATGCTAAATTATAGAAGTAAACTTTCCCTGGGTGTGCACCGCGCACACTTTCCTTTTTTTTTATTTACATACTACCCCTATAATTTTTACTACTCTCGCCAATTATACGTACGTACATACATATTTTTCAGATTCGTTGCGCAAATATGCGACAACCATGCACGATGTTGTTCTGCCACTGGTTCAGCGACGACTAAATCGTTTGGTAGGCAAAGAGCGCAACCTGTCTGTGTGAAGAGCGCGTAACATGTTTGTCTGATCTTAAGATCTATGAAGCGCCGATGCTTGGTCAAAACCAGTGTTGTCATTTTGGTGCTTTTAGAGCTAGATCTAGCTCTTTTTTTGGCGTTTACCTCCAAAATTCTGTTTTAGCTCCTAGCACTTTTTCTAGTCCTTTTTTTTTTTTGTTAGCTCTTTTTTGGCTCCAAATTTATTTGTACAAATTGTATTGAAAAATGGAGAAAGTTTTTATTTCTTTTATAATCGACGTCGAAATTATTATATTAGTTTCATTGTGTACCATGTGGCAACTCAGTTTCCCTCACCGATAACAAATACCTAAATCGGTTAACTTGGTCGAGTAACATTCGTAAATGTCATATGTTTATTTTGCGAACAAGAATCGAAATGGAAAGGTAAGTAAATTGTGTGTAAAAAACACTTTCCTAAGTTGCTAAAGATTTTGAACAACCTTACCCCCCGATTTTGTCTTCATGATAAATATTCAGAAAAAATATTTCAAGCGTTTTGAATTCTGAGTCAGAATTAAAATGACTTGATTTGGCTTTGACTCAAAAATAATTTTTATTTTTTTTTTAGTTTTACTAAAATTTAAATATTTTTTTCTTAACTATTTATCAAGCTTGATAATTTTTCAAGAACACACTTATTTTTTTTTTTTGTTGACTTAGTTATACTTTTTATACGTTTTAAACATTGTTTAAGTTAAATCTATACTATAATACATCTCTAGAAAAGTCGTACATTAAACATTTCTTTAAAAAAATGACTTTTAAACTAAGGAATGAATTTTGATGAGAGTTTCACTAATGGACTGCTTGAAGCTTAGAAAGGGACCTGCACTGTCAAAATCGAACGACAAACAAAAAAGATATACTGATTTAAATTTATATGAAGAAATATGCACTTTGTCAAAAAAAAAGCTAAGCGGGCCTCTCTAAAATTTTTGTTCACTTTTTTTTTCAATTTCAGCTAAATCAAAAATCAATTGCATATGTACACTGCCGTTCTATGCGGGTATCAGCATATCTTTAATAAAACTCTAGATAAGTTGTTTCTGTATATTTGAAATTTCTTTGAAAAATGACTGGGGATGACTTGGGGAATGTTTAGGCAAAGCTAAAGAGTCAAATAGAGGGGAGATGACAAAATGTCGAAGTTAGACTGTTAAAAAACTCCTTTACTTTTGTTGGTTGCCGTAGACATACATATAGGAGATATAATGTGGGAAAATAAATATTGTTTTGAACCTTCTCGGCCTTTAAATTGTTTTCGCAATTGAAAGTAGCAGGAATTTATTAACTACTTAGGTACATACCGAACAAAGCTGGGTACCCTGCTAGTATGAAATAAATGTAAAAACTTACATACAAAATACTTAAGTGATTTTAGCTCATTTTTTACATGTTTTGGATTTTCTTGAATAAATCTAGCTCTTTTCTAGCTCTTTTTTTTCTCAAATCTAGCTCCAAAATAAATTGTATCCTGGCAACACTGGTCAAGACTCATTCTGGTACGTTTGATATTTATGGCTCACTCTGCAGCATAAAAAAAAGGCAATTCTTTCTATCCTAAATACATAGCAACAAATTGCTTTGATTCTTACCTTTATTCTTAACAATAAATATCCGCTGTCAACTAATTATTTAGTAACTGTGTAATCTATCTTATGTCTACCTTACTTAGCTGATGTGGTTTCCTCTCTAGCTGAGCAGTTTTACATCTCGACGATTAACAAACCAAAGCCTTTCAAAGACTAGGCACCAAAGAACAATCCTCGCGCCGGTCGGTCGGGATATGGTGGATAATCTAATGGGAATTATTATAAAAAATAAGCTTTGCGTTAAATGCTTTATAGGTGGATATCAGGTTCTCCCAGTGGGACTAGATAATTTATTATAATTTTGGTTTTTAACTTTTTATACACTTTTACAGTGGGGTATAAAATATATAATGATTCCTTTATAGGTTTTTACAGCACGAAACTAGTTACATTTTAATTGTTGCTTGCAAGATTTATTTGCGTAAAATGTAAAAAAATCGGTGAATATTCCAAAGATAATAATAATCTAGTATATATAATTCCAGTGCCATGATGTTCGTTCGGGATGAACTCCAAAACTACTGGACCGATTTTAATGTTTTTTGTTTTAAATGTGTACTTTTCTCCAACTTAAGGGATAGGATAGTTATATTTTTGGAGAAGAGGGTGGTACCACGCCCCCCAGGCTAAATATAATTTCAATTCGACATAACTCTGAACATATTTGATCTAAATAAATAATTTTTGGATATGTTTTTCCTTTGCTCAAGATTTTTATAATTTTGGAAAAGTGGGCGATGCCACCCCCACATGTTTTGTGTTTTGCTTGTACTTCAATAATGTCCAAAGTTCATGGTCGATCTCTTTTAAACTTTCCAGATTGATTCAGAAAATTGTTGTCTACGATTCAGGCTACATTAATTTTTGGAAAGGTTGCCAGTTCCAAGCCTACAAGCTAAGTATTATTTAATTAAACTACCATTTTTTCGCATTTTCGAGACATAGTAACAAGTCACTAGCTCAATCTCGTAACTTAATATAAAAATTACCTTAAATGTTGATCATTCAACACGCAACATATATTAAAACGTTATTTGTAACATAAAGTAAATAGTTCTGACCTAAAAACGCTCAAAACCGACCAAAAATATTGTTAAACTTTGTTTGTTTGTTTTCTTTTTTTAATTTTTTGTTATTTTCATACAAAACACAAGAGCTAACTTTTTGAATTCTGACTACGGATTCGTGTTCAGCTACCCAAAATACATGTGGAATGACCTGTCTCCTCCCGAGAACATACCACTTTTTTTTCTGTGGGGCTGTGTTTTCATAAAATCATATTAGTAGTGTTAAGTGATCAGTGTGTACAGCAATGTTTAAAGACAGTCTAAATAGAATAGAAATCCGTTTTTTGAGTCGCGCATCCAAAAAATAAAAGACGGCAAAACCAGAAATGTTGTATTGAATGTTAAAAATTAATGAAAAAATATTTGAAAATTTATTTCTAGAGAATTCTGGTCAGGCAGAACATCGTCTGTCCGGTCTGCTAGTAATATATAGAAACAAGTAAGGAAACTGCTGTCTTCGGCTGGCTGTACCGACGGCTCTATACCTTTCATGAATACGCATATTTTTTAAGTGTACGATACTTACTTACAATTTAAAGATATATAGCCCAAACCACATTTTTCGTAACAATCGATTGTATGGGAGCTATTTATTTTGTAGGTCCGATCTGTTTAATTTTCTCTAGAGACATTACATACATATAATAAGCACCAAGCCGGCAAAATGACAAGTTCTTAACTTTTTAACTCTAAAATTTATAGCCCAAAATCCATTTATCGAAGCTGTCGATTTTATGGGAGCTAGGTATTATGTTAGTCCAATCATATAAATTTTATTAAATATTAAGCAATATATGGCAGTATGGCTATCAAATGAAAGGTATTTTCGAGTAGGATTGCCACCTACGGTTGCCAGCTGAACGCATTTTATTTATTCCTTCAGATATCGACCACTATCTCGGGAACTGCTAAACCGATTTCGATGAAATTTGGTAGATGGATAGTATGCTTCCTTCTTAGATTTCCTACTTGCATGTTGCCACTAAAGGAAGCTTAGAGGGCTGCCACCTTTCCGATTTTTTTTTAAATATAAAGCATTATATGGCGATATGGGTATCAAATGAAAGGTATTTTAGGCCGTATACCAACCAAAATATTTTCGAGTAGGATTGCCACCTACGGTTGCCACCTGAACGCATTTTATTTATTCCTTCAGATATCGACCACTATCTCGGGAACTGCTAAACCGATTTCGATGAAATTTGGTAGATGGATAGTATGCTTCCTTCTTAGATTTTCTACTTGAATGTTGCCACTAATGGAAACTTAGAGGGTTGCCACCTTTCCGATTTTTTTTAAATATATGGCAATATGGGTATCAAATGAAAGGTATTTTACGTCGTATACCAACCAGAATATTTAATACACAACAGGTTAGTGTTTGATATTTTGGAAATTTATGCTCTTGGTAAGTAAGATTATGCGGAAAATTCGAAAAAAACCGAGCAAGTCTCGGTCACCCAGGTACTTCAATATTATATAGCAAGGACGGAAAATAATGATTGTTCTTCATTATTTCGACCAAAAAAATCACAATGTTCTTAATATTGCAAAACAATTCTAAATACACCATTGTATTTTTTATGCTATAAACTGTGTGAATCTGCAATGATTTTTATTTTTTGAGTTTTATCCATATTGATCAAAGATAATCATTAAAACTTGAGTAAAGTTTTTTCATCTTAATTTAATTATTAAACTTTGATTTAAATTATTTAAATCATGAATAATAATTATTTCTCGATTTAAATATTTTTGATTGCGGATAGTTATTATATTTGATTTTAATCCATTTTACTCAATCATAATAATTATCTCTTGATTTTTATTATTTTCATCAGCCGTAATCATTATTCTTGATTTTTATAAATTTTCCTTCAATCATAATCATTATTTTTGCTTTTTAAAATTTTCGCTCACGCATAATAATTATCTTGTGATTTTTATTTTTTTTTAACTCAGAAATAAGGATTATAGCTTGATTTTTATTTGTGTTGCTCATGATAAAACTCAAAACGTCTTATCTCCTGAACTATGAGGAATTTCGGCTCGAAAACTTAAAAATATGTACCTACCCCTTTCCTTGAAGTGGTTAATGCTATCCATAAACCATTGAAAAATTGTCCATTAATGGGGGAAAATGGGTATGAAAATATGCGTGTATTATGCTTTCTCATAAGATGGAGGGCATATTTAAAATTTGTTGTTAAAAATAAAATTTGAATTTGCATTTGTTTGTCTTCCGATTTTGATAAAACAAAGTGCAGGTCAGTTCCTAAGCTTCAACCAGTCTAGTAGTGAAACTCTGATCAAAATCCAATTCTTAGTTTCGGAGATCCTTAAGTTCAAATAGACAGACAATAATTTTAAAAATGGATCAGATGGACTTTATAACATTCCCCAAGTCATCCCAGTCATTTTTTCAAAGAAATGTTCAATGCACAGACACGATTTTTTTAGAGTTTTATTATAGTATAGATAGACATGCTGATACCCACATAGGGCGGCAGTGCACCTACTTATGCAGTTGATTTAGCTGAAATTGATAAACACTAAACAAAAATTTTAGAGAAGCACGCTTAGTTATTTTCTTGACAAACTAAGTGAACTTTTACTCATATAAAGTTATAAAAAAAAAGTTATAGGTACCTCCCCAAAAATAAGTATATCTTTCTGTTTGTCTTTCGATTTTCATAAAACAAAGTGCAGGTCCCTTTCTAAGCTTCTAGCAGTCCACTAGTGAAACTCTCATGAAAATAAAAAAATATGGGCGTGGCATCGCCCATATTTCCAAAATTATCTTAATCTTGACTGTTTAGGCGCCTTAAACAATTACTTTCGCTTATTTCATTTGTATACCCTTTTTATAATTCTCCACCAGCTAATGAAATATTCTGAAGATATAGTTTATGGATGTACATATAACCCAAAGGGGGTTTTGCGAAATTGAAGCCAATCTCGTGCAATGCTTTAGCGCCAACACTGCTCGCCCCCAATAAATAAATACAAGGTGTAACAGGTGCTCTGCACCCTCCCAGTTCTATATAGAACAACTAACTTAAATAAAATAATAAAGAGTAACATGTGCTCCGCACAACCCCTTCTCTAAATAAATAAAAATAACAAAAATCTCAAATAAAAATTAAATAAAATTAAAAAAAAACTTCTCGCTCCCACAAAGCTTAGACATTGCCCAAAGCACACACATATCCAAAAATCATTAATTTAGACGACATATATTCATATTTATGATGATTTGAAATTTTATATACCCTACGGGCGTGGCACCGCCTACTTTTCTAAAAAATAATATAGCCTAAATCGTACACAAAAATTTTCTGAACCAATCTGGAAAGTGTAGAAGAGATCGACCATAAACTTTGGACATTATTGCAGTACAAACAAAACCCAAAAAATGTGGCGTGGCATCTCCCATTTTTCCAAAATTATATAAATCTTGACCAAAGGACACACATATCCAATGCTGGCGAAAACCCGAAAAAATTTTAGAAGTTTGTTTGTTCTGAAATCGCGCATAGTCCTCATATTTCGGAAACGTGTATCTGAAAAACACTCCTTCTCAAAACCCTAAACAACCCCTTTCATTTGATACTTATATCGTATAAACCTTTTGGGGTTACCCTTAGTCCACATTTTGCTCAATATTTTCGGACTCACTTATAGCCCTGGAAGCCACTTTGTTTAAAGCACTCATCAATACCTTTCATTTGATACCCATTTCGTAAAAACACCTTTTGGGGTCAGCCCTGGTCCACGTTTTGGTCAATATTTCCGGACTGGACTCACCTATGGCCCTGGAAACTATTTCGTTTTAAAGCATTCATCAATACCTTTCATTTCATACCCATATCGCATGAAGACCGCGGTCCACATATTGACCGATATCTCGAAAACCCGGATAATTTTTAAACCTTGAACCATGCCGAGCACCTAGAGAGTTTATGTTTCAAATTTAATTAAAATCGGTTAAGTCGTTCTCTATTTTTGCGATTAGAAAGCGAAACAGATTTATTTATTTATTTATTCGGTCCACTGATTATATGAATCTTACAGACTCCACTTAAAATTACTGACAAAAGACTAGATAATCTAATATATAAAAATCTCGTGTCACGGTGTTCCACTGCTTAAATCTTCTGAACGGCTTGGTCGATTTTAATGAAATTTTGTATGTAGATATATTTGGGGGGTATGAGAATAGGTTTAAAACTATATTTTATAGGTTTGTAAGTTTTGCAAGCTCGAGACACAGAGAAACAATAATTCGTAATGAATTTTAATTGTCAGTTTTTGGGAAAAATTGATAATTGGAGAAAAATTACATTGTTAAATCACAGCGATGGATAGGATTACATTTTCAGAGTTTCCAAGCTCATCATCAGATCCCTTTTCGGACACTGGTTCATATCCCAGTATCCGAAAAGGGATCTGATGATGAGCTTGGAAACTCTGAAACATGTAATCCTATCCATCGCTGTGATTTAACAATGTAATTTTTCTCCAATTATCAATTTTTCCCAAAAACTGACAATTAAAATTCATTACGAATTATTGTTTCTCTGTGTCTCGAGCTTGCAAAACTTACAAATATGTAAAACAAGAAAGACCGCAAAAACCAACAACAAAATATATTTTAAAGGTTTATAACTATATTTTATATTTCTGCGATATGGGTATCAAATGAAAGGTGCTAACACACACTTTTAAGAGAAATTTGTTTCGAGATATCGTTCAGCGCGCGCCGTGAACGGTTGTGTTTTTCTGTGCTCTGAGTATTTCTTCTAATTTTTACTTTAATATGGAGTTTTTAACTTTTTTATTTAATGGCGCATAACAATCAAAATTTGTGCTAGAGACATTGACTCTTATTTGCGTTTTTTCTGTGCTTATCTTATTTTAACTTTTGAATAATTATGCCTTGTTTCTGTGGCCACAGAGTTGAGCGTGCTCAAACTTCAGTGCAGTGTAGTGAATGCAGAGAAATTTATCATATGAATTGTGTTGTTGGTGGTATACCTGCTGATTTCAATCAGCTTAATAATGCTGAAAATATTTACATCTGTGGTTTGTGTGCTCCCGCTCAGTAAGATGAGTCTTTGTTACAACAACAACAAGCCACACAAGTGCAAATGCAAATTCCGTGCTCTGATATTGTTGATAATTTTGCTGAGTTGAAAATTGTCAACACTCAACTTCTTTCGGCTGTTACTGCTTTGCGGGAAGATAATGAGTGCTTTCGTCAAAAAACCGATTCTTTGCAAGCTGAGGTTCATGACTTGCACTGTAAGCTCAACGAAAATAATTCTTTATTATCTCAATTGCTCACAAAACTTCAAAGTTTCTGCAGTGTGAACAAAAACAACTCTGCTACTTCAATGCAGTCAGCCTCTTCGTGCGCCCCAATGGATGCTACTGGCTCTGTCGACGTCGCTGATAACGCTGATGTATTATCAGCTGGTGCTGCTGCTCGTACACCGTTGTTGTTGTTGCCTAACGAAGCTGCTGCTGCTAACAATTCAACTGTGACGCTTATTTCTAACGCCGTTGCTTCGCAATCTTCTTTGTCTACTTCGGTTATTGTTGACAATTCTCCTGAAGTTGCTGGTAACCAAAACGAATGGAAGACAGTGCAAAATAAGAAAAAAAACCAATGGAGAAATAGAAATAAAAATAAAATTCAACGTAACAAAGAAAGCGCTTCTAACAATGATAATGCTGATGCAGGTACCTCATGTACTAATGTTTTGCCTGATAGTGCTGTAAGCAACAATAATGCTGCCAATGCTATTGTGAACATTAGACCCACCCCCAATAAGGATAATGCTGCTACAGGTACCACTGGTAGTATTTCAATGCCGGATAGTGCTGAAGCAACAATAATGTTGTCATTGCTAATGTTAACATTAGACCCTCCACCAATAATGGCAATTCAAAAAATTCGCGCTTGTTAGCGACACCTCTTGTTGTTGGGTCGGGTATTAATGGTGACTTAAGTGCTGTTTCGAAAAGGAAGTGGTTGCACCTTTCGCCTTTCTCTGCCTCGGTCACATCCGAGAAAATAAAGTATCATATTTCTCAACACACCGGTATTGATGTTAACTCCATTGTCTGTATTCCGTTGGTGAAGATTGGCGTGGATCCCAATTCTCTACGTTATATAAATTTTAAATTGGGTGTTGAGGCCAGTGCACTACCTAAGCTATTGGTGCCAGAGTTATGGCCTTCAAATATCGGTTGGGTCAGATGGTTCAAGGAACCGCTTAAATATTTCGGTCCAAACCTCGGCACGGGATGTAGCAAATAGTTATAATCATTCTCCCAAGGATCTTAAAATTTATTTTCAAAACGTATCTGGCATAAGAACCAAGTCTGACTCACTCTATACGATGAGTTCAAACTTGGATTATGACGTCTTTGTTATTGTCGAGACTTGGCTAAATGACACTTTTATGGATGGTGGATTTTTCGATGAGAATTTATACTGCGTTTTTCGTAAAGATCGCGATGCAATAAAAAGTGGTCTGTCTAGAGGAGGAGGCGTTTCTTTCTCTTTTAGATATGCTTGGTGTTTCTGTTCATGGAGTTTCTAAACTTTGAATTTGTGCTTGTTATTTACCGCCTACTAGTAGCGATTTTCTTTATAAAGAGCATGTTGATAATATTGTAGCTTTAGCTTCTAGTCATGAAAATGTTTGCGTTTTTGGCAACTTCAATCTCAGTAATCTAGAATGGTCTACTTTTGATAATAGCCGCGGGCTTATTCTTAAGTCTTCTAGTGCCTTTGCTGAAACCTATTTGATTGACGGGTTTTCAAGTTGTGACCTTAGTCAGATTAACAGTTTCATTAATAGTCGTAATAGAATATTAGATCTCATATTTTTAAGTGACACTATGAATTTTTGCCTCCAGGAATGTCTTGACCCTTTGTCCACTCCTGGCCCCCATCATGTACCGCTTGTTCTTCATTTGGAATTTTATGAGTTTATTACTTACGTAGAAGATTCACTTTCCAAGTTTTGTTTTAAAAATTACGATGCTGATGCGGTTAATGCGGCAATTGAGTTAATTGATTGGGATTCGCTATTTGCTGAGGTTGAAGCTACCGACTGTTTTAATATTTTTAAGAATAATTTAAATTGTATTTGTTGTGATCATATTCCTAGAGTAAAAAACAGGTTTATAAAATTCCTTGGTTCACAAAAGAGTTAAAAAAGTTTTTCAAAAAATATTTGTAAGTTTTTGCAAGCTCGAGACCAAATAAACAATAATTCGTAATGAATTTAATTGTCAGTTTTTTGGGAAAAATTGATAATTGGAGAAAAATTACAAAGGAAAAATCAACAGCGATGGATAGGATTACATGTTTCAGAGTTTCCAGGCTCATCATCAGATCCCTTTTCGGACACGGATTCGAACTCGTGTCTGCACCAAAGCCGCTGTTAGAAAATTCCAACACTAAGCAATGATGCCCTGTGACGTCACAATGCACTTATCTCCACTTCAATTAATTCCCTTTTGTTTGTTTGTTCTTGCCAACTGTATACACAAAATTTCTTAAGACATGCAGCCTATATGTTATGATGTGTGTTGGACTTGTTGTTTGTACATATTTACATATGTACGTAAACCCGTGCTATGGTTTCAATGTATTTTGTTGTTGGATTTTTGCGGTCTATTTTGTTTACATATTTGTAAGTTTTTGCAAGCTCGAGACCAAATAAACAATAATTCGTAATGAATTTAATTGTCAGTTTTTTGGGAAAAATTGATAATTGGAGAAAAATTACAAAGGAAAAATCAACAGCGATGGATAGGATTACATGTTTCAGAGTTTCCAGGCTCATCATCAGATCCCTTTTCGGACACGGATTCGAACTCGTGTCTGCACCAAAGCCGCTGTTAGAAAATTCCAACACTAAGCAATGATGCCCTGTGACGTCACAATGCACTTATCTCCACTTCAATTAATTCCCTTTTGTTTGTTTGTTCTTGCCAACTGTATACACAAAATTTCTTAAGACATGCAGCCTATATGTTATGATGTGTGTTGGACTTGTTGTTTGTACATATTTACATATGTACGTAAACCCGTGCTATGGTTTCAATGTATTTTGTTGTTGGATTTTTGCGGTCTATTTTGTTTACATATTTGTAAGTTTTTGCAAGCTCGAGACCAAATAAACAATAATTCGTAATGAATTTAATTGTCAGTTTTTTGGGAAAAATTGATAATTGGAGAAAAATTACAAAGGAAAAATCAACAGCGATGGATAGGATTACATGTTTCAGAGTTTCCAGGCTCATCATCAGATCCCTTTTCGGACACGGATTCGAACTCGTGTCTGCACCAAAGCCGCTGTTAGAAAATTCCAACACTAAGCAATGATGCCCTGTGACGACACAATGCACTTATCTCCACTTCAATTAATTCCCTTTTGTTTGTTTGTTCTTGCCAACTGTATACACAAAATTTCTTAAGACATGCAGCCTATATGTTATGATGTGTGTTGGACTTGTTGTTTGTACATATTTACATATGTACGTAAACCCGTGCTATGGTTTCAATGTATTTTGTTGTTGGATTTTTGCGGTCTATTTTGTTTACATATTTGTAAGTTTTTGCAAGCTCGAGACCAAATAAACAATAATTCGTAATGAATTTAATTGTCAGTTTTTTGGGAAAAATTGATAATTGGAGAAAAATTACAAAGGAAAAATCAACAGCGATGGATAGGATTACATGTTTCAGAGTTTCCAGGCTCATCATCAGATCCCTTTTCGGACACGGATTCGAACTCGTGTCTGCACCAAAGCCGCTGTTAGAAAATTCCAACACTAAGCAATGATGCCCTGTGACGTCACAATGCACTTATCTCCACTTCAATTAATTCCCTTTTGTTTGTTTGTTCTTGCCAACTGTATACACAAAATTTCTTAAGACATGCAGCCTATATGTTATGATGTGTGTTGGACTTGTTGTTTGTACATATTTACATATGTACGTAAACCCGTGCTATGGTTTCAATGTATTTTGTTGTTGGATTTTTGCGGTCTATTTTGTTTACATATTTGTAAGTTTTTGCAAGCTCGAGACCAAATAAACAATAATTCGTAATGAATTTAATGGTCAGTTTTTTGGGAAAAAATTTAAAAAATCTAGGTCTCCTATTTACAAAGAATTGTATTTAAAGTATTTGAAAGACTTTAAGTCTTTGAGCAAAGTTTTGAAGGGGAATTATATTAGTAAATTTGAAGAAGATATTAAGGTGAATCCGAAGGCTTTTTGGCGTTATGTGAAGTCAAAGAAATCTTGTTCTAGTATTCCCTCTACTGTATTTTACATAGACACACAAGCAGATTCGGCTTTAGATGCTGCAAACATTTTTGCAGATTTCTTCAGCTCGAATTTTGAGGCTGACCCGGACTTGAGTAGTTGTGGTCTTTATGGTGGCTTGGATGCTAGTGGCTCTTCACTAAACTTGGGTTCTCTGGAACTCTCTCTAGATGATATTGAACTTGGGATTCGTCAAATCAAAATGTCGTCACAGACTGATGTTGATGGTTTGTCGTCTCACCTTTTTAAAAACTGCTCAGCTCTCGCCTACCCGATTTGGCTGCTTTTCAATAAATCTCTTGAGCAAGGCGTCCTCATTGATGCATGGAAAATCTCCTTTATCACGCCAGTTTTTAAATCTGGCAATAAAAATGATATTGCCAATTATCTCTCTATTTCTAAAATTTCTACTGTCTCAAAACTTTTTGAATGCATAGTAAAAAATAAAATTTTTTTTCCATACACCGTCTCATCTCTGTAGATCAGCATGGGTTCATGTCTGGGAGATCAACCACCTCAAATTTAGCAGTTTTCTTTGAATACTGCATTGAAGCCTTTAGTAACCGCGCCCAAGTTGACACCGTGTATACTGATTTTTCGAAAGCGTTTGATAAAGTTAATCATTGTATTTTGTTATCAAAGTTGCAAAGTTTTGGCTTCCACTCAAATTTTTGGGTCCTATTCTTTTTGTGATGTTCATCAATGACATTACTACTTGTTTTAAACATTCAAAATTTCTCTTGTATGCTGATGACATGAAGATTTTTAGCAATATTACGTGTTCCTCTGACTCTGCGAAACTTCAGAGTGATCTTGACAATGTGGTAGCTTGGTGTCAGAAAAATATGCTGCCCTTAAATATTAGAAAATGCTCCCATGTCTCCTATTCCAAGTCCCGTACTCTTATCCCTACGTCGTTTTTTATTGGTGGCTCACAATTAGACATTGTTTCTAAAATCACTGATCTTGGGGTGGTCTTTGATTCCAAGTTCACTTTTCATAGCCATCTTAATTTTATCATAGCTAAGTCGGTCTCTATGCTGGCTTTTGTCAGACGTTTCAGTTCTGATTTCTCGGATCCGTATACTTTAAAGACACTCTTTACTTCACTGGTACGCTCGAAGTTAGAATCTGCTGCTATTATTTGGCGCCCGTATTATTCTTGTCATATTACTCGATTGGAGAGAGTTCAGAAAATCTTTATAAAGTATGCTCTGCGCCCCCTTCATTTTGTACTTCCAGTTCCCGCTTATGAGTCTAGCTAGATGTTTGCTTATCGGTCTTAAGACACTAAATTGTAGGAGAACCTTCTTATCTCTAACTTTCATTTTTAATTTGATATCTGGGGTGGTGGACTGCCCCTTTTTACTTGAACGTATTCTCTTTGTTACTCCTACTATTTGCTTAAGGAATCGTGCCACATTTTTTGTGGGGCTTGCGAGGACCAATTATGCTGCCAATGCTCCTGTTGTCAGAGCTCTTAAAGAATTTAACTTGCTCCCGAGTTTTGGATTTCTCCTATTGTGAAAATAGGTTTAAAATGCTACTTAATGACCTGTTAAGCTAGTTGATATTTAAACGCATTTGTAATTAGTCTGTAAGAAATGTAACAATTTCAAGATTAAATAAAATAAATATAAATAAATATAAATAAATATAAAAATATAAATAATATCGACTAAAATGTGGACCAGGTGTGACCCTAAAAAGTGTTTACATAATATGGGTACCAAATTAAAGCTGTTGATGAGAGTTTTAAAAGTAAGTGGTTCAAAGTCCCATATGGGACCCCATTTCCGAGATATTCACCAAAATGTGGACCGGGTGTGACTCTAAAAAGTGTTTGCACAATATGGTACCAAATGAAAGGTGTTGATGAGGGTTTTAATAGGAAGTGGTTCAAAGTCCAATATGGGACCCCGTTTCCTAGATATCGACCAAAATGTGGACCAGGTGTGACCCTAAAAAGTGTTTACACAATATGGGTACCAAATGAAAGGTGTTGATGAGGGTTTTAAAAGGAAGTGCTTCAAAGTCCCATATTCCCAGTTCCGAGATATCGACCAAAATATGGACCAGACGTGACTCTAAAAAGTGTTTGCTCAATAGGGTACCAAATTAAAGCTGTTGATGAGAGTTTTAAAAGGAAGTGGTTCAAAGTCCCATTTGGGACCCCCTTTCCGAGATATTCACAAAAATGTGGACCAGGTGTGACTCTAAAAAGTGTTTGCACAATATGGATACCAAATGAAAGGTGTTGATGGGGGTTTTAATAGGAAGTGGTTCAAAGTCCAATATGGGACACCGTTTCCTAGATATCGACCAAATTGTGGACCAGGTGTGACCCTAGAAAGGGTTTGGACAATATGGATACCAAATGAAAGGTGTTGACTAAGGTTTCAACAAGGAGTGGCTTGGTACGCCAACGGATGCCGTAGCGTATAAAAGTATAATACATATATCCTTTTGATAACACATATATCAAATTTAGTGGACACAGAAATGAATCGTGAACTACAGTATGATACTACAGAAATGACATCTATTGTTACTCGCAATGTCCCTCTACTAAATGATGAACAAAAAATTATTTACGAACGAATTATGTTGGCAGTTTCCGCGGAACAAGGTGGGTTCTTTTGGATGCACCAGGTGGAACTGGTAAAACTTTCTTAATTTCAGTGATTCTGCCCGAAATAAGATCGAATAATGGAGTAGCATTAGCAGTGGCATCATCGGGAGGTAGAACAGCGAATTCAGCATTTAATTTGCCGCTGAATATTGAAAGTAGCCCAGACGCAGTTTGGAATATAAAAAAACAATCGTCAATGGCAAATGTTCTGAGGCAATGCAAAATTATTATTTGGGATGAGTGCACAATGGCGCACAAACATTCCCTGGAGGCATTGAACCGCACACTAGGTAGGTAGGTAGGTGGAATGGCTGCGACCCAGGTCGCCCAAGTAGCTTTTAGAAGCCGTTTTGATGCCATAAAATACTCGTTTAAACCTACTTATGTAGTATGGATATCTGTTACAACCAACCAGAGTTGTTGATAAACTCAAGGATATTTGGAATCCCTATCTCGGATACTAAAGGATATTAGAAATAATGACAATCTATTGGGCGGCACACTTTTACTACTTTCGGGCGATTTTCGACAAACACTTCCTGTTATTCCGCGGTCAACGTGCGCTTATGAGATCAAGGCGTGTTTTAAAGCTTCCCCTCTCTGGCGCAATGTTGAAAACTTAAGACTAAAAATAAATATACGCGTCCAAATGTTGCAAGATCCATCAGCTAATGTATTATCCAAACAATTATTAGATATCGGCGATGGAAATGTATGAAAATACTGGGTGCATTCAGATTCCAAGTAATTTCTGTACAATAGCAGGTTCGCGAAATGATCTAATTGAAAGTATATTTCCCGATATATGTACACAATACAAAAATCATGCGTGGCTATCAGAGAGGGCAATTTTGGCAGAAAAAATGTAGACGTCGACCACATAAATTTTAAAATACAGCAGTCGCTGCCCGGTTAATTGGTATCGTTCAAATCTATAGATACAGTTTTCAACGCTAATGAGTCTGTAAATTACCTAGGATCATAAATAAAATTTTCATACAAAATGTTTTTTATTTTAATTTAATAATTAAATTATAAGATATCAATCAATTTATATAACCGTTATTTTTTAAAGAAATACAATGATCTCAGGTTCATAATGATCCTAAGTATGCAATAACAAAAAAACAAAGGCAAGGCAACAAAGGATTGACAAAAAATGTCGTACATCAAATTGCTCTTCGTGATTAGTACCTTCTCATTTAACTTTCTAAAAATATAATTTTGTAATTAGAATTTTTCGATTTTAATCTTAGTATTGTGTTTCAAGTGAAATTAAAAATCCCACACGATGATAAAAATGTGTTGCCATTTAGTGCCATTATCTCAAGTAAACTTTAAAATTTATCTACCCGATAAATAAAATTTTCATACAAAATGTTTTTTATTTTAATTTAATAATTAAATTATAAGATATCAATCAATTTATATAACAGTTATTTATTTATTTAGAAATACAATGATCTCAGGTTCATAATGATCCTAGGTATACAATAACAAAAAAACAAAGGCAACAACACCTCTAGGCTTATTGACTGTAAAACGATAATGTTCAATAAAAAGTACACTGAGTTTATAAAAAAGTATTTAATCCATTTCAATGAGAAAGTTGAATTAGAAAAGATGTACAAGTTATAAGAATTGAAGAAAGAATGAATATCATGAAAAGGAACGATGTGTCTTCGTTTAATCATCGTTCGGATGTCCTTCGTTATATCGGTGTTCGAATGTTGTGGTCGAGGTTGCCAGACCGTAACAGCTCGGCCTATCCTGCAACTGTGATCGACCTCGATCAGATGTCGTCATCGCCCATATTACTCGGGCTATCATCATCGTCCTCAGGAAGCGTATAATTGAATAACTTTAATTTGTCGGGGGCGAATACAGTAGAGTAGTGTTTCTGAGTACGCCGTGAACCAGGAAGATCTTCAATAACATAGCGATCGTTGCCTAGAGCTTTAGCAACAATAAAGGGCCCCTTGAATCTGGGTTCTAACTTGCGTGGTTCGCCAGTACTACCGACTTCGCTTTCGGCTAGCACAATGTCGCCTTCTTTATATAACGTCGGTTTAGTATGTTGGCGATCGAATCGTTGTTTAGCTTTTTCTCGTTGTTTAGAGATTTTTTCGGCCGCTACCTTTCGCGTTGATTCAATGTCTGTAGGGTGTGATTCTTCGTCAGACTGTAACGTGAGGACGGTTTTGTTATGCAGCGTATCGCGCGGTTGATAATTTAGCAATAATTCATGAGGCGTTTTTCCCGTGGTTTCGTTGGTCATTGTGTTGAGAGACCACTGTAAAGATCGTAAATTTGTGTCCCACCGCTTATCGTTGGTCGTTGATGTCCGTAGCATGGATATTAAGGTACGGTTCAAGCGTTCGGCATGGCCATTAGCCCTCGGAGTACGGACAGCATTTAGTATATGCGTGATATCATTTTCGACACAAAATTGTTTAAATGCGTTTGACGTGAATGCCGTGCCTCTGTCTGTTATCATTCTGCCAGGCGTTCCAAAGTAACTAAATACGTCGTTGAGTACATCGATGACATGCTTCGTTGCAGTGCTTTTGACAGCACGAATAATCGTGAATTTAGTGAACGCGTCAACGACGACTATGATGTGCTCGTTCCGTAGACTGCTTCGCGGGAATGGACCTAAATGGTATCGGTGTAGGTTTTTTTATTAAATGCGCAGTCCACACAGGAATTGATGTACGATTTTGTAAAATTCCTCATGCGAGGAAACCACATAGTTCGTCGTATTCTGTCGATGGTTTTGTCAACACCCAGATGACCTGCCTTATCGTGAGATTCGCAAAGAATTTTGTAGCGTACCGATTTTGGAACTACCCATAGCGACCTATCTTTGTCTAATCGATATAGCCTCCCTAAACAACCAATCACAATTTTCGACGCTTATTTTGTTAATTCGTAGTGATGCTGGCTCAATTTCATGTGGAGGCTCGGCAGGAGACCTGCTCAGCGCATCGACGTGGTTCATGATCGTTCCCGCCCTATGTTCGACTACGATATCGTAGTCCTGTATACGGAGCCACCACCTAGCAATTCGTGGAATTAATTCTCGTTTGGTCATTACCGTTCGAATAGCGCTACAATCGGTTACGACCTTTATGGATTTACCCTGGATGTAATACCTCATCCTTTCCAATGACTCAACGACAGCTAGGCATTCTAATTCATAGCTGTGATAACGTCGTTCAGCATCTGTTGTAGATCGGCTGTAATAGATTACGGGTTTCCAATCCCTCCCCTCACGCTGGAGCAATACGCCAGCTACTCCAACAGAACTGGCGCCGGTATGAAGTTCGTGATCCGCTTCTAAACGATAAGCAGCTATAACAGGCTGCGAGGTCAATGCTACCTTCAACTTATCAAATGCTTGTTTTTGTGCCTCCCCCCAAATAAACGGTTGGTCTTTGCGCAATAGCAATCGTAACGGCTCTGATATTATGGCGTAGCGAGGAACGAACTTTCGGAAGTATCCGCTGAGCCCCAAGAATTTCCTAACTTCCGTGAGGTTTGTTGGTATTTTAAAACTATGAATGGCTAAAGTTTTTAACTTACCAGGAGTGATACCTTCAGGTATTAACTGGTGACCCAAAAATTCGATTCCCGTAAGAAAACGCATTTGTCAGTGTTGAGTGTTAATGACAATTCTCGTATGGCTGTAAAAACGCGTTTTAATTTCGGAATTATGTCGTCGAATGTCATGCCAAGAACCAAAATATCGTCCATATAATGGATCATGTCGCCCGGTTCAGTTTTTTCTTTTATTTTTGCCATCAACCGTTGGAAAACCGCGGGCGCGCTTTTTAACCCGAACGGCATACGTTTAAACTCATAGAGTCCATCCGTCGTTACGAACGCGGTGTATTTCCGGCAACCTTCCGCGATTGGTACCTGGTAGTAACCACTATTCAAATCCAGTGCACAAAAAATTGTATAACGTTTCGCATCGTGCAACTTTTCTTCGATATTCGGCATCGGAAAAATTTCTTTCTTTGTATACTGGTTCACTTTTCGAAAGTCAATGCAAAGTCTATCTTGACCGTTTTTCTTTTTAACGAGCGTTATTGGGCTTGCGTATTCCGATTCGGATTTTTGCACGATATCATTCTCAATTAATTCCCGAATCATTTTAGCCACGACGGCGCGTTTTGGTTCCGACACGCGATATGGTTGTTGCGTTATAGGTTCGTTTGTAGTTAATGCAATTTTCATCTCAATTGCATTAGTTTTACCGATTTCATCTAAGCCACACGCAAATATGTCGCGAAATTCATTTACCAACGCCACGATTTTGTCCTGTGTTTCTACATCACTTATACCGAAAGTTTTGGACGTTTCTTAATTTCTTTGTCAACTACACTTTCAGTTTTATTTTCATTAGTAGCCACAAACTTTGCCACTCCATTATCGGCCGTAAAGTTTAAATCATGAAATACGTTTTGCCCGATTAACAAGTCATGACTCAACATTTCGTCATCAACTATATATGCCAGTATCTTTCGAGATACATCATCTATTTGAATATCAATTTCTGATTTCTCGTTCGCAAATCGTTCACCGCCACAAATACCACTTATTTTCAAAGTACACGGTTCACGTTTTATAGGCAAAGCAGCAGCAGCTGTTTCCCGTATTAACGTGCAATGACTACCTGTATCTACAAACGAAATGTATTCCCGATCATTTATACGCACGCGTTTTTCAAAAACTTTTTCGAATGCGTTACACATAGCTTGCCTGACTTGCTTTGCTTTACCACAATTTTGCGGTTCACCTTTGGCGTGAACTTTGTTGCAATCTGCACAACGTGGGCGACGCGGAGGTTTCGAACACTTGGACGATATATGCCCTACCTCACCACAGTTGTAGCACTTAATTACATTTTGCTTATCGGCCAAAGACGCACTTTTAGCCATATTGTCAATTTTAGTTTTATTAGCAAATTGTTCGCGCGTATTTGACGGATTATTTTGAAAGAAGTCATTTATACGTTCACGAAGGTCTTTTATGGATTGAAACTTTATAGCTGCAATGGCACATTGTAACTCGCGATGTCGGAGACCGTCGCGTATATACTTTATTATCGCTTGTTCACTCAAATTAAAACGTCTGCCTAAAGCACATACACGGAAACAGAAGTCAATGACGTTTTCATTGCTTTTTCGCGATGCAGTGGACATTTCGTGGTGCACTTCAGCTTCATTTAGACTTAAACCGAATTCATTAACCAGATCGCGCGAAAAATCCTCCCAATTTGCATAAACTACTATGGAACCATCAAGCCACAATTTAGCAGCACCCTTCATTTTACTAAAAACGGCTAGCATAAGCCCTTTTTCGTCCCACCGGTAGGCATTTACTGCTGCATTAACGCGTTCAACAAAATGTTTGGCAGTTATAGACTGCATGTCAGTACTTTTAAACTCGGGAATGGACTCGGCAATTTCTTTCACGGTACCCGAGGTTTGTCCTACTGTGCCGCTTGCACCGCCCGTACCGCTCGCACCGATCAAAGCGACCGCCGTAGTTAGCGATTCAATAATTTTGCGCATTTCATCCAATTGGTTTTGCATATTCGTATCTTGCACGTCGTCCGAGCCCGTTGCTTCGATATATGAATGTACTAATTCCGCTTTTGTGCCTACCGTTGGCAAATTCTTCACACGCAAAATTTCTTTTATTGCATCGAGACACAAATCACTTATTTTAACCATTTTGTTTACGGTTTAGTTTTGTTTTGCTAAAGCATTCACTCGTTAATTCGTTTGGCTTTTATAATTTATTCGTTGAACACTCCTGACGTTTGTGTTTTTTCGTTAAGCTCTCTTTTTTACTTATTTGTATTCGTTAAGCTCTCTTTGAGTTTGAATTTATTCGTTTTTATTCAAACTCATTTTTTCCACGAAATTGCCGTTTATTCGTGCACATACCACAAATATAATACGTTTATGTATGTATATTTTCTTTTGCAGGACCGCGCAAAAATAATTGCGCGTTGCATTTACCGAGACAGCAATTTTTGCCAACGTTCATACATATGTATATATATATGTACAGCGCGAAACGTTCAAATGCACATTCACTTCAACCCGCACGTATTGTCACATATGTGTTATATTTTTTTTTTTTTTTTTTTGTGAATTCAGCCCGCTTCTGACTTAAAACGATAATGTTCAATAAAAAGTACACTGAGTTTATAAAAAAGTATTTAATCCATTTCAATGAGAAAGTTGAATTAGAAAAGATGTACAAGTTATAAGAATTGAAGAAAGAATGAATATCATGAAAAGGAACGATGTGTCTTCGTTTAATCATCGTTCGGATGTCCTTCGTTATATCGGTGTTCGAATGTTGTGGTCGAGATTGCCAGACCGTAACAACTGTTGCCTCAATATGCGGACTGAAGCTAAGTTTGCAGTTCATCGTTACGCCTAAGTTAACAAATACATTAACATTTTCAATACTGTGGTTATTAATGTGAAAAACACATAAATTTACATTTCTTTAAGTTTAGCGGCATATAGTTTACATTGCACCACGTAACTAAGTACTCTAAATCAGTGGTGGCCAACGAGCACATGAGTAATTTTGCTTGTATGTGTGCCAGAGAGAGCTCAGCGCTATGCTTACTCGATAAAAGTAAGCAAGATTAATCGGCCACTCTCCCGAACTTCGCCACACGACTTCATTGATACTATGCGTGCGATGGCATCGACGTCGGCAGCAAAAGGTAGCCTATGCACGCGTGCATTGATATTTTAATTCTGGCCACCACTGCTCTAAATCCATTTGAAGCAAAGACCGATCTTCCGCGGACGCATATGACTTAAATAGTTTTACATCGTCAGCATACATCAAGATATTTGAGTACTTTATTGTTGTACAGATATCATTTATGAAAATCAAAAACAGAACCGGGCCAAGATGGCTGCCCTGAGGAACACCAGAGGATACATCGATAATGTTAGAAACGGAATTTTTAAAAATTACTCTTTGAGTTCTTTCAGAGAGATAGGAGGAGATCCAACGGGTGAGGCCCGGTTGGAAA
Organism: Sphenella marginata; assembly: GCA_951509765.1. NCBI lineage: Eukaryota > Metazoa > Arthropoda > Insecta > Diptera > Tephritidae > Sphenella > Sphenella marginata. The sequence continues at coordinate 63,273,443 of OX608078.1, read as the reverse complement.
CCAACCAGATCGAGCTTGTGAATTAATAGAGAGTGACAAACTTTGTCAAATGCTTTACTAAAATCTGTGTAAATGACGTCGGTGTTGAGATTATCTCTAAATCCATTCTACACGTGGGTTGTGAATTCAAGTAAGTTGGTTGTTGTTGATTTACCCTTGCAAAAGGTTAGGCACTTAGTAACAATAGCTTCAAATAATTTGGGAATAGCCGAGAGTTTTGCAATACCACGATAGTTTTCTATCGATGACCTACCGCCATTTTTATAAAGAGGTATAAGGAAAGACTCTTTCCATGAAGCCGGGAAAACGCCACACTGTAAAGAAAGATTAAACAGTTCTGTCAACGGTTGGTATATGTGTTCAGCACACTTTTTAAGAAATCATGTCGGTATTAAATCAGGACCAGGAAATGATTCCTTCAAGGTCTTGAGATGTAATAAAACATCTTCCGAGTTTAAATTAGGAACATGGATTGAATGACTTGAATGTGGTTGATATGGATAGTTGTTAGGTGGTGAATTGATTGCAATAGAATAATTAGACTTAAAGAATTGAGCAAATAAATTGGCTATATCTAGGTTGTTGCTGGAGATGCCATCCCTGAATTTCATCGTTGAAGGAAACCCTTTTACTTGGCGTTTAGAGTTTACAAAACCATAAAATGATTTTGGGTTGCAAAAAATTTGCTTTTTCATTCTGCAAATATAATCTCTATAACACTTTTTATTTAGTTCTAAATATCTATGACGTATAATAGAATACTGTATATAATCTGAATGTAAACCCGTTTTCTTGTAAATTTTGAAAGTACGCGACTTTTTATTTTTTAATGCTTTTAGCTCTTTAGTAAATCAGGCCTGAGCTGGCTCATCATAAACACAGATTCGCTTAGGTATATACTTTTCGAAAAGATTATAAATTAATGAGATTATCTTAGATAGTTCTTCATTTAACTTTTTAAAATTGGCTTTCGCAAAATCAAATTTTATATTAGAGGTGCAAGGTTTCTTGATGCACTTCCCCTCATTGCTTATGGTTTCGTAGACTATCTCCAGAGGGGGATGGTAAACATCTTCAGGTAACACTAGACGATCGCACCTATTTATACAAAATTTAGACAGGTCATCGACGAAGGCTAAATCCAAAACTTTACCAAACTTATTTGGGATAACATTAATTTGGCTAAGACAAAGGTTGGTAATTTCATCAAAAAACTCATTGTTACTAAGCTTAGCCTAGATTTGCACAATACTATTATTAATTTTGCTCCACGAGATGTATGGAAGATTAAAGGCCCCCAAAACAATAAATGAATCGGACGGTTTTAGCATAGAATGAACACCATTTAAAAGAGAAATGTGGTGCATATACATAGATAAATCAGATGACGGTGGAATGTAGCAAACAGCAATATAAATATATCCGCTGCCTAACAGGACTCGGATGCACTTAAGCTCAATGTTTTCAATGGAGGGTATATATACATCTTCAGATGGTAATGAAGATCTTACAGCCACCAAGACGCCACCACCGGTTCTGTTCAAGCGATCCTTTCTATACGTTTGATATCCGTCGCAAAAAATTTCCGAATCAAAGACATGCGGTTTTAACCAAGTTTCGGTGAAGGCAATAATATTGTAGTTACAATTGATCGTTTTAAGATAGAAATCCGTTAGCTTGGTATTCAAACCTCTAACATTCTGATAATAAATGTTAAAGGCAGAATTTACTTTACGTTTTTTGGATCGGTATTCTGATCGATATTCTGACTAGGGACGTTCGTTGAATTTGGGGCATTCGGCTTAAACAAAAATTCCCGAACCAAAGCCCCAGGTGGCCAGAAAGAGCTTTCCAAAATTGCATCAAAATCAGACTGAAAAACATCAATCCTAAATGATGATACGGTTCTATCGTATTTAAATTTAAACTTATTTATTATCATACCGTCAGCTTTAATTTTAGATTTAACATAAGGCTTAATGTCATCAGCGGAAGTGTCCTTCTCGAACCTGGACACAAAAACAGACTTTTTCGCAGGGACCACAACCAGCTTCTTGACTGTTGGTTGACTCGACATAGAACGGATCTGAACAGCAAGGTTTCTTTTAGGAGCCTTGGACGTGGAAGGAGCCACGGCTTCCGGACCTGGCGAAGCCAAGTTAATCAACTCAAAGGCTTGAGGTGCAGGAATAATCTGAGTGGGGGCTGGACTTACAGCAATAGGCAAACCAGGCAAACTACCACAATTAATACTTAACTCCTTAACAGCAGAAGAGCCGTCCAAACACTTAAATGACTTGAACAAGTCATCGTAATGCTTGATCTTCTCTGTTATGCTGCAGATTTCTTTGTCTATTTCAGAGAAAGCGTTACGAGTTTCCCCAAAAAGTCTAAAGAGGTCTACATCAGTGGATCTGCACTTTAAGCAGGACCAACCTACACCCGTCTTCCCATCATTGATAAAATCTGCAACTCTACCCGTCAAACCAGCACATTTAATATGGGCGAGCCCATCACAAAGCCAGCAAGACAAGTAGCGTTCGGATTCACTTTTTATTTGGCAGTTAACCTATATACAGGAAATTTTTTTGTGTAGGAATATATATGTAACGAAGTGAAAATAAGATATAACGTTGAAGAAACGAAAAGGTTAGTTTAAGAAAAGAAAGAAATTAGTTAAAATAAAAGCTGTTACTAAAAGTTTGAAAAGCAGGTTAACAAAATGCAACACTACAAGTTTGGAGCGAACAGTTTGAGAGTCACTGGAGATAGAACAGACATTCCATGCGTCAATAAAAACTCCACTAAATAGTTCTGTGGGTTCTCAGTAACAACTCGTAAGAGTAGTTGGGAAAACCATTAGTTTTTCGTTTTGAGTTTATGTACTGCCAGAAATACCGAGGATTGCATTTGAGACCTGATCCGTTAAACATATACTGCTTAAAGAGAACATTTGAAGGCTATCAAATTCCTTTCGAAGGCTCTCAAAATTTTGATATCACCCACAGTTTGACTTTTTTTAAAGCAATTGAAGGTTTTTTTTTCTATTGTTGTTGCATAGGCATTTATTAAACCAAGGGGGCTTATTGTTACTATACATTATTTTAACGAATGAGATTTTTCATAGCCGACCAACGGGCAATTGGGAGGATTCAGAAAATTCCAATCAATTGACTTGATAAAATCGCTTATAAGGTTTGTGGGCATTATATTGTTATTATTATTAACCCATTTAATGTAGCACAAATTTAAGTCACCAAGGTAAATAGATTCCGCGTTATCCTTGTCGATTTTGTTGATAAAAGCCATGTTCTCTAGATGCTTTCTATATACTTCTTCATTAATATTAGGAGAAATATAGGAAACAACTAAATATAACGATGTTTTTATCTAAACCCTTAATACAAACACATATCTGCTCACACAAGCCATCCCCAAACCATTTATAAGTTAAATGAAATCTTAAAACCATTTACAGAACAAGTGGTATAAATAATTTTCGGTGATCGATAAAAGATAAAGTTAATGGACAAAAAGTGTCAAAACTATCAATTTAAGTTAAAGAAGAGATTTTTCTGAAGTTTCATTAAAAAAAGTAGTCCACGAGTTCAATACCGATTTTTATATACAACTTTTAGCAAACCCTTTAATATCTCGACAGAAGAAAAAATGGAGTTATACCACTCGTGCTTTAGGGGGCTCATATATGTATAGCCTATGCCATGTCTAATTATGCTTTTAACGTATTGGGAAAGTTTAAAAGAGATCGACCATGCCAAAAAATGTGGTCGTGGCACAGCCCACAGAGTTAAATTTTGCAGAGATGGCAACGTACCTTTCAAATGATATCCTAACTGTCCAAATCCGTCAATAATTGGCTGAGTTATTAAAGTTTTCCACAAACCTACCCCTTGAAATATGACCAAAAACAGCATAATTCATCTCAATATTTGGATTGCGTTGATAAAATTTTCAAACTTTTTTATACTTACCTTTTGTACTCCACCTGTTTAAGCGACATACATACATAAGCTACGGTTATTTCATTCGTTTATTTTATTTGCATTGCATGCTATTGTAATTCGCAATCAGCTTATAAAATATTTCGAAGATATAGTTTATATTTTGGAAAGCCAAAGTGTGGTTTTTCACAGCGAAAATGAGGAAGCCAATCGCGCCATGCCTCAGAGCCAACAGTGCTCGCCACCAATAAATTCATAAAGGGTGTCACAGGTGTTCCGCACCTCCCGTTCTCAAAAGAACAAAAAGAATTTAATATTTGCGCAACACGGTCATCAGAACTTGAGCCAAATGATTTAATAAATACCTTTTGAGCAATACGGTCGCCTAGGCCTGAGCCAGAAGGTGGTTTTTCATACCGAAAATGAGGAAGCCAATCGCGCCATGCCTCACAGGAAACAGGGTGTCCATTTTTTTTTGTATGGAGCGTGAGGCGCCTTAATATTTATACTTTTATTTATTTGAAAATAAATTTTAAACCATTCGTTGGTTTACACAATTTTTAAAACTTTTTGGAAATATATTCTAAACCTTTCAATCACCTTCACAAATTCTAAATTTTTTGCTGTTTAGATTTAAAACTTAACTGGGATAAACAAAAATACAACAAAAGTCGTATACGCAGCGAATATGTGTAGTTTTCCCACAAAATTCATGAGTGCGGGGTATCTCAGTAGGTAGAGCATTGCGCACTGATTTGGGGCCCGTCGGTTCGAGTCCTAACACTTTTTAAAAAAAATAAAAAATTGGGCACATGTTCGGTTTAAAATTTAAATAATTTTTAATGCGCGCATTTCTATGACAACCGGCGTAAATCTAATTCTAAACCAAATTTGGTTGTTCATACACCTAGACCAGTATGTGTGCATTCAAAGGGTGTTCCGGTATTACGTATACATAAAACTCCAACATTATAATTAAATAATTTAATGATCATTAAGTTAATGTGAACTGACATACCTATGTAAACCTTGCATAATAAAATAACATTACAATCGTGGGAGGTATATGCATAAAGCAGTAAACCATCGCACATGAAATTATGCGCTCTCATCACACTCTTTTTTTGTACACCTTCATAGCGGTAGTTACTGGTTGATGCATAGTGACAAACTAGAAAAGTTTGTCTCTTCCATTTCGATTGTGACGGCGAACCAATTAACAACTATTCATCCTACATTGCTAATCTTTTTATTCGAAGTTGGTTGGTAAGAATACCGTACATATTAAAATTTAATCGAAGTTGGTAAGTTTTGCATACGACGTTGTATTATTCAACATTTTTTGGTGCCGAAATCCGGGACTACGGCGGTCCCATTTAATATTTTTAAATAAAGTGAATTTTCTGCGTATATGCGCATTTGTTCAATTTTCTAAAACATGAGTGACCAGCTTATCGATCGACAGCGTGACTACTTGAAGCGTCTGTCTGACAGGCATACTCGCTATAATGCGAAACCTGCCATAGAAAAAACATGTGGATTTCTAAAAGCTTTACTGCAAGGCTTAGAAAGTGAACAAAAACGCTTCTACGAAAACCATGAAGCTGTCTTGGACTTCGTGTCCGAAAATTCACTCAACTCTACTGATGTGCCTTACTTAGCTGAAGGGTGCCTTGATCAATTTGAGGACGTATTTTTTTCCTTCAAGGGCAAAGTGTTAGATGATCTGGAGGGTATTCCACTGAGCACGGATATGCTTGCCAGTACCTTCGTGGCATCTCATAGCCGCTCAGATACAGTGGAAGCAAAATTACCTAAGATTTCATTACCTAAGTTTTCAGGAGATTATATGGATTGGATTCCATTTAAAGGTGTGTACAAATCACTTGTACATGATGTGCCCGCACTCTCTAAAATACAAAAATTTCATTACTTAAAGGGTACTTTGTCCGGCGAAGCCGCTAATTTAATCAGAGCCATGGCGATTACAGAATCCAATTACGATTCCGCTTGGAAAATCCTTGAAAAACGGTACAACAACAAATGCTTAATTGTTGAAACGCTAATTAAAAATATCTTTTCCATATCTGATTCAGATGGAAGTGTCAAAAGTATCAAACTTATTCTCGACACTTCCGAAGAATGCCTAGCTTCCTTAAAGAACATTGAGGTAGATACCTCAAATTGGGATCCTATCTTGATCCACGTGATATCCCACGTGGATAACGAAACTCGTAAAAAATGGCAAGGCTCACTTAAATCATGCACCGAGGTGCCAAAACTTGCCGATTTGTTTACCTTTCTGGAAAACTGGTTTCATACACTCGAATCTATTCATGGCTGTACAGGCTCTAGCGATAAGGGCAAAAAATCTGCCGCAACTACGTTTAAACCTAAACGACCAGGGCTTATGGTCCAGCAAAGCAGCTGCTCATTTTGCGAAAAGCCACATTATTTGTCAAAGTGTTACAAGTTTATAGCACTACCATATAAAGATAAGGCTGACTTCTTAACTTCAAAACATATTTGTTTCAATTGCCTAGCCAGTGGTCATAACTCGCGCGATTGTAAATCAACATATAAATGTAAAGTTTGTAGAAAGGCTCATCATACAATTTTACATTCCGAAAATGAGACTACATCTGACAGCAACCGTCGGGTAAGCTCAACAAATACTTGCACTGACCACCCAACATCATCTGTTGCTGCTTCCACAAATAGTGCGGCAGTATTTCCAAACGTTCTACTATACATGTGGGATTTTGTTCTTCGCAATGAATAAATAACACGGCAAATACAATATTTACAAAGACTTTATTTAATGACACTATAAAGGATTTATTGACGTCCGTCTAGTTCCGCACTTCAAACTTCGATCTCGTCGGCGGTCTCTCAGTCGTGTCGCTCAAGGCTCTCTTTGTCTAGGTAGGGTTGTCGTTGTCAAATGTGCAGGGATGCGTTTTAGCGCATCAGTATTTAGAAGGTGTGTCCACTTCTAGTCGTCCTTGGTCCGTCGGTCAATCCCACATTCGGCCATCCTGATGATTCATTCGACTCGGATGAAGGATTCCAAGGCTTCATGTACTCTGCTACGGTGTGCGTCATTCTTGGACCTTCGACATCGACGATTTTGTGTACGATGTACCGCCCGTGAACTTGTTTTTCTTTCACTTTGTACAGTCCAAAAAATTTTTGTTTGAGGCGGAGCCCTGTTCCATACTGAGTTCGCTTGATGGCAACTAGGTCTCCAACTTCATATTCTGTTTCATTTTTACGTTTCTTGTTGAAATTTTGCATATTTTCCTCTTGTATGCGTGCGATGTTTTCACGAGCTTCTTCTCGTACTGTGTTTCTCTCTTCCTCTATTTCCTCTACAGCTGACTCTTCCAAAAGTCGTATAATGTCAAGGCTTGCGTTAGCGCGCATATCGACACCGGTTAAGAGTTTGAATGGAGAATATTTGGTGCTTCGCGGCGGTGTAGAATTTATCACCTGTTGTACTCTGTCTACATGCTTATAACACAGTTTCGGATTATCGATGCAAAGTTTCGTCAACATTGGCATGACGACTTTATGGACCCTTTCCACTTGTCCATTACCGCGTGGTACCCCAGTTGTTATGAGTAAGTGCTGGATATTGCTTTTTTGACAGTAGTCTTCGAATGCGTTCGATGTGAAACCAGATCCTCGATCCGTTATTAGCCGGAATGGATTTCCGAATGTCGCTGATTGCTTCTCCAAATGATCTATTACTTCGTCGCTACCTGTTCTTCTAGTCGGGTAGAGCCAGACGAATTTAGAGAACGCATCGATGACCACCAAAATATAATTGTACCGCTTTTTGGTTTCTACCATGGGGCCAACGTGGTCCAGATGATATGTAACGAGCGGTTTGTCCTCTTTATTGATCGGGTTTAGCATCCCCTCCTTCTTTCCAGCTTTGGCTTCCGTAACTAAGCATTTTACGCAGCTTTTTACAACGTGTGTGACTTTAGGCGCAAGATCGAATATGAAGAAGTCCCTTTCGACTAAGTCTTTGGTTTTCTTGACGGCAAAATGTCCTTGTCTGTGTGCTATCTGAATGACTTCTCGTTCCATAGATGCTGGTACTACCATAAGTTCTTTAGCGAGATCTTTATGGAGCACCCCATGCTTGATGTAGTAATCGTGGTAATTCTCATGTTCTAAAACCTTTCGGATTGCTGCCAGCTTTTCGTCTTTGAGTTGTTCTTCTTGTATACGATGTTGTAGGCTATCTGTCATCATTAAGCAATGTATACGGCTTAACGCGTCAACATGCTTCATCTAGTTTCCTGATCGATGCTCAATCTCGTACTGGTAATCCTGAAGGTACATCGCCCAACGCGATACTCGTAAAGGTACTTCCTGCTTTTTCATAGTAAGCGCAAATGCATTACAGTCCGTTATTATTTTAAATTTAATTCCCATGACGTATACTCTCCATTTTTTGAGTGCTGCTACGATTGCTAGCACCTCCAATTCGTATGAGTGATATTTTTTTCCGCTGTTGTCGTTTTCCTGCTCATGTATTCTATGGGGTGTACACATCTATCTTCTGAATCCCTCTGCATAAGAACACCACCGTACCCGTACATGGACGCATCTGTGTGTATTTCCGTTTGCAGTGTTGGGTCGAATAAGTGTAGTACTGGTGGATTCACTAAAGCCGCCTTTAATTGTTGGATCGCAACTATTTGCTCGTCTTGTATTCGGAACGCTTCGTGGTTCCCCAAAAGGTCAGACAATGGTTTAGCCACCGTTGAATAGCTCGGAATAAAGCGTCTAAAATACGATGTGAGCCCTAAAAAACGTTGCAGTGTTTTCCTATCAGTCGGAACAGGGAAATCGTGTACAGATCGAGTCTTTTCATGCGACGGTGTTATAGTTGACGCTTCAACAACGTAGCCCAAAAAAGTGACTCGACTCTTTAATATTTGGCATTTTTCCCATTTTATTCGCAGTCCGTACGACCCTGCTGTTGTCAACACACTTTTTAGACTAGCCAGCCCTTCCTCCACACTCTTCGAAGGTATAATTATGTCGTCCATATACACTATTATGGTTTTGCTACGGATAAGTTCCCCTAACACCGCCTGGATATATCTAGTGAAAACAGCCGGTGAGTTACAAATACCGAAAGGAGCATACCGGAACTCGTACTGTGCATTATGCGTGACGAAAGCTGTATACTTCCTCGATGCCGTGTCTAGTGGAACGTGGAAAAATCCGTTGCGAAGATCTAAGGTCGTATAAAATGTTGCAGATTGAAGTCTCTGCAGAACATCATCAATCAACGGCATCGGGAAGTGGTCGCGTATAATCTTTTCGTTTAATTTACGGTAATCGCAACATAACCGCTTTGAACCGTCTTTCTTTGCCACGAGTACTATTGGTGACGCGTACTCCGATGTGCTCACTTGGATAATATTATCAGCAAGCCACTCCTCTACTTGCTTCTCGACGATGCATTGATCTGCATAAGACAGTCGACGAGGTCTTTGGTACACTGGCACGTCGTCCGATAAGATGATCTTCATCTCTATTGGCGATGGTTTTTGGTTTGTGCAGCTATAGTTCGTGATAAGGCTGAGTACGCTCGCTCTCGTATCTGCTTGTAAATGGTCAAGCTCCGTCTGTAGTTCTACACTCTCGCCGCACCCTATCTGTAAGATTGACTCAAACTAGTTTTCCAATTCGCCTATGGGACTCGCCTTTTCCACTCGATCGCTGACTGGCTGCTGCTCGTCGGGTTTTGCATTGGGTTCCTCGCTCGCTAATAGCTGGTTAACCGGTTCCTCACGTTCCTCGGATTTCTTTTGCGTAGTTTTTTTCTTCAAGAATCGCACTCCCTCATCGTCGATTGCTATATCCACCTGGTTTAATATGTCTTTACCTATGATTGCGTCGTACAATATATCGCTCTCTTTAGTTACGTGAAACTCAATATCGACTTCTACTTCATCTAAAGTCATTCGTGCAGTGTAACATCCAATAGTTTTAATCATTTTGTTTCCGATACCGAATAGAGTTTTTATTTTTCCTTCAAGATCAACATACCCAATATTTACCAAGGTATCGTATCGTATAGCGCAAATATCGCTACCCGTATCCAAAAGTGCAGAGAATGTAAACCAGTTGATTTCTAGATCTCGGAAGAGACTAGTACCGCGCGATGCTGGCTTGGTATTTGCTTGCTCTTCACCATCGGTGACTACGTGAATTTTTTTGTTTTCTTTTTTCTCGCCCGTGCGCGATGTCTCGTTTGCCTTGTGGCCGACTTAAAGCACCGAATTGTGGATTGAGTGCACTGCCTCGCCAGATGTCCTGCCTTTCCGCACTTAAAACAGGTCTTACTGCTATGGGTTTCGCTTTTAACGCCATTTCGGGTTTGATATGGCTGTGGCATCGACGATCTATTGCCTACCCTCTGGGACTGTCCATGGCACTTCTCATAGACACGCAAGTTTTCTTTCAGGTCAGATATGGTAAGGGCTTGGTAAAGAATTTGCTTATTGGAACGCGTATCGGGTATACCCTCAATAAAATATTCGATGATACTTGTATCATCCATGTCAACCACGCTTGCTATTTCCATCAGCGTGTACAAATATTCTAGGAAACTTTCATTTGGTTTCTTGCATCTGCTCTTCAGTCTACGATGGATTTCATTTGCGCTAAGCTTAACCCCAAATTCTTTAATAAGGATGGACTTTAACGAGTTCCAATCCTTGATTTCCCTCTGACTCCTAACAAATATTTTTGCTGCACCCTTCAGCAACTGCTTGCCATCGTTCCAATTAACGACTGCTGCATTACTTTCGAACTCTTCCAACCACTGATTAACGTCTGGTTGTCCGCACCCCGAAAACAATGATAGGGTATTTTCTATGTCTCGAAGACTAAAGTGACTTTGAGTGCGCATTTGCACATTGTTCAACCTATTCTGGAAGCTTTCTACCGAATCCGAAATTTCATCATCACCATCTTCTCTGGAAAGGCCGAAGTGGTTTAAAAGAATGTCTTGTAGTTCGCGTTTACGACCCCTAGTTTGTAATCCTAATGACGTAAGTTTGTCTTTTAAGCCCACCAAATTCAAATCTAAAATTTCCTGCAAGTCCATGCCGACGTCTTCGGTTATAATAGATACAATGTACAACACAAGTAATAATATGTAAATCAAATCAATGTTTAAAATCAGTTTTGTAAAATTAAAGTTAAATACAAATGCAAATACGAATTATTGTACTCCGGATTTTCTGTAGAAGGTATTGTAAAATTTTCCTTCGAAAAGCTACGACGCTTACTGACAGCGATAAACAATTGAATACAAGATTTTGTTTTGTGTTTGCGATGGCGCGATTTTACTTCACGTTCTACAAGAAAACTTTGGGTACTTGTAAATGCTTAGTTTTTATGTGCTCAACAAAATATATTTATTTTGTAACGAAAAGTTGCTTTTATTTATATTGCAACCAAATATATTTTTTTTTTTTTTTTTTTAAGTTGTTTATTTATTTAATATTAATAATGCTATGTACTAAAATAAACAATATTTTTTTTTTTTTTTTTTTAAGTTGTTTATTTATTTAATATTAATAATGCTATGTACTAAAATAAACAATAGTTTTAAGTATATACTACAATTATACAGTGACTCTAGACGAGTTCTCAAGTACTTAAGGAGCTTCTTATAGATATAAATAGTAACATTTTATTAATTGATGTTATTTAAATTGGCCTGCTTTAACTTAAAGCTTTTATGATATTTTGATTATATTGCAGAGAAAAAAACATGTAAAAACAATGCATGATTAGCTTTTTATGATAGAAGATAAAAACGTTTAAAAAAATGTTATGTCGGATATCCGGCATGAGTTAGTGTTCACGATTGCGTATTGTTTAGCCACCAGCATTTTTTATTAATAGAAAGGGCTTCTATTTTGTCTCTGGGAGAGATGGATGTGTCAAAACGTTGGTTTTCTCTGTTAAGGTCTTTTGACGTAACTGTTTTAACGTTGGCTCTTCTAAAAATGTGATAAATAATCGGTATATGTTCCTTATTTTGTATAAAACCGTTCTTGTCAAGATATAGGAATGATTCCGGTGGTGTAAATCCTTTTTTCATGGATGAAAGGAAATATTCATCGCTTTCGTAGTAAGGTGCACTTATTACAGTGTTACTATCATTGTATAGACAGCGCATTATGTGTCTCCTAGTTAGATTTATTATATGACAGTCAATTCTGGATACGTTGGCTGTGTTGTACACTTTCGCATTTGTTACGTATTTGATGTAGTTGCTTTTTGCTGTCCTATATAAGGAGGTGCACGATCTCAGGATCCTTCTTTCCAGTTTTCTTAACCTTTTCATGTATGATGGTGACAAGTTATACCATATAGGACAACCATATGTGAGTATAGGTCTTACCAATGACTGGTACATAATTGATTTTAGTCTGTTATGCAGAAATTTCGTCGAGAACATTTTTTTATAAGCGTAATATGCTCTGGTTGTTTTCTTTATTTGGTTGTTAATGTGATGATTGTAGTACAAGAACTTATCTATGTAAGTATATGCCGAGGTATTTGACTTTATCGTTTTGTTGAATTGTGATGTTAGTTATCTCAGATTTGATTTTGAACTTTTTCCAATTTTTTTTAATGTTACTGTTGCATTTTTTGATAGGGGGACGAAATAGAATGGTTTCACATTTGTTTGTGTTTAATTTTAGTTGCCAGTCCATTGTATATTCTTCTACAGTATTGTATTTAAGTTGAAGTTGTGTGTTTATATTGTACTGTCTGAGTGATAGATAACAACATCATCTGCGAAGGCTATTATATTGTCTATTTTATGCAGTAGATCTAGTATGAATATGTTAAAAAGGATGGGGGCATTTACAGTTCCTTGCTGTAAGCCATTTTTTATGTTGAATTCTCGACTGCTTTTTATATTATTTATCCATACCGAGAATGTTCTGTTACAAAGCATATTATAAATTAATATAATCAGATGGAGAGGAAATTTGTATCCGATAAGTTTTGTTATAAGTCCTTCTATCCAAACCTGGTCAAAAGCTTTTTCGATATCAAGGAAACAGGCTCCTGTGACATTTTTTTTATTCCAGCTCCAGTTTACTTCCGAGACTAGAAGGTTGATAGCATGAATGGTTGAATGTCCATATTTAAAGCCAAATTGTTTTGGGCTGACCAGGTTATTATATTCGAGCATTCTACTGATGTTTATATTTATTACCACCTCGAAGACTTTGCTAATATTTGGAAGCAAGCTGATTGGCCTAAGATTTTTAATATTATTTTTTTCTTTTTCTTTTTTTGGTATAACTATCACTTTAGCCTTTTTCCAACAAGGTGGGAAATATGCATTGTTCAGCATGTTGTTAAATAGAGTACAATATTCTAAAATTATCTCTAAGGGAAGATTTTTTAGAATAATATTTGGTATTTGATCTAAACCTGATGACAATTTACCTTTCAAATTTGCGAATACCCCTGCAAGGTCGTTAGGAAGAATGAAGAAGCTTTCAGTCTGTTCCTCGGTAAGGTCATTTGCTCTTTTTTTAGTACTAAATGTTGTTTTCTTCGTTTCAATGCTATCAAATAAAGTTTTTGTTCTTAAAAACTCATTGAAGCATTCATCAACTTGTGAGTGAACTAGATTAGTAGGCACATTCGGTTTTGAAGAGTGGATTGCTTCAAAGTGGACGCCAATCACATCTACTATGTCTTTGTTGTTTTTAATAATGTAGCTGTTGGTTGCCAGATTTTTTTCAATTAAAGACCTATCTAGTCCCGCTGTTTGCATCAGTTCGGATGAAGCATAGGGGATAGACAGGTGACTGATGGTCTCATCTTGAGTTTTGAGAAACGATTTTTTTACAGTGGATATTTTTGAAGGATCGCTAGTATTAATATGAGAAAGTCTATGTTCTAGTTGATTGTTTATATGTATTTTGATATTTTCTTGTATAAGCTTCTTGATTAGCTTTAGTTTTGTCTTTTCTTGTTGTATGGTGCTAGCAGGGCAATGTAGTTCTAGCCGGTTATATTTTTTTATATTGCTGAGAGTTTTACTTTTCTCTAAAAGTAATGTTTTTAAGACTGGTATTTTGGCCAAGTTATGAGTAATGCCGCTAGTTTTTGCTTTCGGGACACTTTTCTCTATGGCGGTTAATATAATATTGTTTAGCTTATCCAAGTGGTGGTCGATTTCAATATTATTTAGATTTCTATTATCTGGTATCCGTCTACCGTTCTGGAGTTCTGAAGTCAAAGTGTTTTTGAATTTTTTCCAATTGGTTTTTTTGTAGTCCAATGTTCTTTCTTCTGAGTTTGCAAGTAGTGTAAAGAAGCTATCGTCTCTACGAGCTATAATTTCTATGGCGTTGTGATCGCTGTCATAGTGAAGGCAGTTTAAACAGTTGACAGTGTCGTTGGATTTCAGTATATTTAATCTGTGATCGGCAATGCAGACATCCAAAAAAGAGCTTGCTCTCATGTATGAAGGTGATACAGAGGCGTACATACTGCATCTGAATTTGAACTCATTTGTGGTAAGCCAATCTTTTAGAGCTCTGCCTTTAGGATTATCTTGGGCATTTCCCCAGTCCATGTGCTTGCTGTTAAGGTCCCCTGCTAATATATAGTAGTGATTGAGTTGCTCGAGATTTAAAGCTTCGAAAACTGTGTTTAACTCTGTCTTAAATACATCATTGTTATTTCCTGCTGGGTAGTATGCTGCTATTATATATAATATGTTATTCGGGGCCATATGTATCTTAACTATGCAAGTTTCAAAGCATGATAAATGATCAATTTTGCGATTAAAAACTTTGGTAAATTTAATGTCTTCTTTAATTAGTATCGCTGTACCACCACCTCTTATGCCGGCTGACCTATCTTTCCTTATCAAGTTGTATCCGACAAATTTTAGTTTGTGTTTCGGGTTTAATTTAGTTTCATTAAGTAATAATATGTCTGGGTTTTTGTTTTTCAAAAATTCACTTAAATCTAGGTTCCTACATAAACTTATGAGAGAATTGACGTTAAGAGAAATAATATTTAATTGGGGTTTAATAATAGTCTGCATGGGTCCAGTGCTCATACTGAGTCCATTAAACCGCATATTGCATCGACTCTAGCCGTCTGCAATTCTAGTTGTTTTTGGAGGTTTGTTATTTGCTTGCTTAAGGATAAAATTGTATTTTTTAACTCTACTAGGAATGAGTTTTGAGTATTTTGATCGTTGGATCGTGCATGCGGAGCGAACAACACGTAATCGGATATTTCTCTTATTTTTTTTGCCTTGCGCAAAAGTAAAATTCTAATAAAATAATAATACATCTTAAATATTAAAACAACAGCGGCAGTAGTTTTAAACCTGCAGAAATAGTGATTAAGAATTATGTGCGAGCGCAATGCGCTTGACTTGGTATTTAATAAAGTTATAAACTCTGAAAAAAATGAGACAAATAGAAAAAGAAAAAATGACAACGTGACCGAGAACACAATGTCAAAAACTTACAAAAACAATTACTACGCTATACTAGACGATGATCTAGAAGAGTGTAATGAAGCATTCGTAAAATTTCAACAATATGTACACAAATTAAATGATGATAACGAACAAACACGAGCTAATAATGGTCTAAACAACAACAATAACCCATCAACTAGCGCAGCAGCAGCCAAAGCTGCACCTGCTAATGTAAATCAAAACAATGAATCGACAGCAATTACAAATGTCAAAAGCAAGAGTAATAACAAAAACATTCCACCTATTAATACATTTGATGTAGAATCAAAAGAAATAATCGAACTTATTAAAAATGGTCTAAAGATAACACAATTCAAAATTAAAGAATATAACCAAAATAAATTAGCGATATACTTAACAAACCTCGACGATTATAAAAGAGTTCGCGGCTATCTTGAAAAAGCAAACGTCAAATATTACTCATATACACCTAAATGCCTAAAAACAAAAACATATTTACTGAAAGGCCTAAACGGAATACCAACTGTGAAGAAATTCTCAACGAGCTTTGCAGCTACCAAAACGACAACCTCAAAATTCTTAAAGTAAGCCCATTTACCACTAAAAAATCAATACAACGAAACATATCGCTGCCAATATTCATGGTGCAAGTAACCGCTGAAAGCAATATTAATGAACTGAAAGCAATCAATTGTATTTTATACCATTGCATTAAATGGGAGCATCTACGTAGACCTCAGATACCACAATGCAGAAATTGCCAAAACTTTTTCCATAGCGCCGCCAACTGTAATATGCCTCCAAGGTGCGTGAAATGTAGCGGAACACATAACAGCAAAGAATGCCCTCCCTCAGAAGGAGGAAATACAGAAAAGGAAAACCTATACTGTGTATTATGCAAAAAATCAGGGCACCCCGCATCCTACAGGGGCTGCGAACGATACAAGGAACTACAACAGAAGTTAAGATTGAAAAAACAAAATCTAGCTATAACTAAGCCTAACACTAACAACCCAAATAGATATATTAACACTAATTTAAGCTATGCAAACGTAACTACAGAAGCGCAGGGCGCACCAAATAATATTTACGACACTCGCGGGTTGAGCCTTTGCTGATAATCTAAAACCGAATGATTTTGTATAGCAAATTAAAATTTTGAAAGTAAAACTCTTACTTTGGACAAACACAGGAATTTTCTTTTTTTACTCAAATTAAAACTGTTCAGACATCTCTGGTTGAGTAGTCAGATCGCATGAATATTTCACCTCGGCCAAGATTTATTTCAATCGAACGAAATTCTAATATTTCCAATTTTATGTGTTTTGTTCACTTTATATTTTACTAGCAATTACTCACAAATCAAATATTAAAGTAGAATAATTAAATTCTTTCGCTTTAGACAGAAAATGTCTCAAACGTCGTCAAACATCTAAGTTCGAACTTCGAGCAAATATTCCTTTGCTTCACTCAAAGTTCACAATATAAATTCACTCACCAGAAATATCAAACAGTGTACAGATATGTTTTACTCAAACTATATACATATATACTCATCTGCAAATAACTCGAACAACTTCGTCTGTATGATCTCGCCTGTTGCTTTGCTGTAGCTAACTGCTGCTTCGAACACCTTCGCTCCACGTAAATAACTCTATTCTGCTTTCGCTTGTCTTGACGATGCAACCAACTGTGTATCAAATCACTCAACGCATCACTAATCGAACTACAGCAGTGAACTCGAACCAAACTCCACGCACAACTTTAACTTGATAGCACGACCACGGTCGTTCCTTCAACGCAACGAGAACCTCTAACTTGTTCTTTGCAAACCTCTTGCACCTGTTTGGCCTTTTCACTGTTGCTGCTTATAACTTTTTGCTCGATGCCTCTTCTCTATACCAAAATGTAATTTGTGCACGTCCACTCTTCTACTCATTGGTGTTGATGCTCGCTGTTACTAATTTGCGCCGCTGTTACTTGCGCGATGATTAATTCTGTCGCTGCGACTGAGGCTGCGCTCTGTTGCTGCCTGATGCGTTCTGCCGCTGCTCGGCTGAGATCTGCTACTGCTTGCTCCGTTATTTGCTATGGCCTCATGTCACCGTTTTTGGCCCGTTATATTTTCTGGTTCTGGTGGTATACTTTTATTTTGCTTATTAACCACGAAATTTTCAAGTTATTTTGTGCATAAGTTGGCGCTTTTTGAGACAAATGAAGTGCGGAATTTTCTGCCTTTCGCCGCTACGTACTTAAAAAAATGTCTTCTGCTTTGCCTCGGTGCGCACTTATGCGGTGTGTATATGCGCGTGCTAGCCTTTTTTTTGTACAGCGAAAATGTGCGATCAAATTGATTATTGCAATTAATGTATGAAACTTTTATCGCGATGGTATCCCGGTTGAACCCCCAAATTGTGGGATTTTGTTCTTCGCAATGAATAAATATCACGGCAAATACAATATTTACAAAGACTTTATTTAATTACACTATAAAGGATTTATTGACGTCCGTCTAGTTCCGCACTTCAAACTTCAATCTCGTCGGCGGTCTCTCAGTCGTGTCGCTCAAGGCTCTCTTTGTCTAGGTAGGGTTGTCGTTGTCAAATGTGCAGGGATGCGTTTTAGCGCATCAGTATTTAGAAGGTGTGTCCACTTCTAGTCGTCCTTGGTCCGTCGGTCAATCCCACATACACCATTCGACTTATTGTTAAATCACCTACTGCCGAAATAGAACTTAGAGCGCTTCTTGATCAAGGATCACAAGCAACCCTTATAACCGAGCGTGCAGCTCAGTTACACAACCTAGCTAAGCGTAAAACTCATTGTGAAATTACCGGCGTAGGTAATAGTCAAAACTTTTGCCGCAGTGCAGTCTCAATAGACCTTTGGTCAGTGAGAAATAAACATATCTTAACTTGCAACGCGCTCGTTCTTCAGCGTTTGTCTTCTTATACGTCGAAAACTAGTATAGGTATAGAAAACTTCCGAGATTTGCCAATTGATACATTTTCTGATCCTGAATTCGACAAAGGCGACAAAATTGACATTATTCTCGGAGCAGATGTCTTCGGTCAAATCGTACTTCCTGGTCAATCCATGATTGAGCACAATCTATTCTTACAGAACACCCTTTTTGGCTGGGTTATATCCGGACCCACTAGTAGTTTCGACCGTCAAATTACCGTTAATAATATTAATTTAGAAAATCTTCTGCGTGCTTTCTGGGAGCAAGAAGAGATTCTTCAAAAAAGGGAGTTGACTGCCGAAGAAGAAGCATGCAATAATCATTTCATAATAACTACTAAGCGCAACGAGTCTGGTCGTTACATAGTTAACGTATCTTTTAAGTCTGTGATTAACTCAGGCATGGAACCAAATTTGATAAATAATCATTTTAATGCACTTAAACGCCTCAAGCATTTAGAACAGTTGTTTCATAAGCGCCCCTTGTACTGCCAACAATACAAAGCTTTTATGCAGGAATATGAAAGCCTTAATCACATGTCTAAAGTAGGCATATACCCAGGAGATGTTAAACCCAATTCATACTTTTTGCCCCATCATGGTATTGTTCGAGAAAGTAGCTCTACCACCAAGTTACGAGTTGTTTTTGATGGTCGAAAGACACAACATCACTTAATGAAGAGCTACTTCCAGGGCCAACTCTGCAAAACAATTTGTTTCAAATCCTCTTACGTTGGCGAAAACATCGATATGCCTTCACGGCAGACTTTGAAAAGATGTTTCGTCAAATTGAGGTAGATTCTGCTCAGCGTAAATATCAACAAATTTTGTGGCGTTTTGATCCGAGTGACGAGATCGCAATTTACGAACTGAACACCGTAACTTACGGCACAACTCCAGCTCCATATCTTTCAATTAGAGTCTTACAACAAGTTTCGCACGATCATAGACATCAATATGAAGATGCATCAGCTGTGTTAGACGTAGACACCTACGTCGATGATGTAATGTCGGGCTCTGAGACTTTATCTCAAGTGATGGTGTTACAAAAAGACTTATGTGCTCTCCTCAATAAAGGCGGTTTCGTACTAAGAAAGAGGAATTCCAATTCCACAGAATTTCTTAGCAAGGTCGAGCCTTCTTTTAGAGAGAATTCTGATACTTTCGATCTAAATCGAGATAACATAGTAAAAGCACTTGGCGTACATTGGAACACCACTCTTGACTCCTTTATATTTAAAACGAATTTCGAAAATGATGTTAAGACAACCAAACGTTCCATTCTAGCAGACACCGCACGTCTATTCGACCCTTTAGGGTGGCTCACTCCATCTACTATTGTTGCGAAGCTACTGTTCCAAAAATTGTGGCTCGCCGGTGTAGACTGGGATGAAGAAGTTCCCAACGATATAAAGTCGGTATGGGATGATTACAAATCAAATTTGACTGCGTTTCATGATATACAAATTCCTAGGTGGATAGGTTACTCACCTACCTGTACACTCGATTTACATTGCTTTTGAGATGCATCTCAAGCTGCTTATGCAGCCGTAGTGTATGCGCGTATTTCAATCAACGGAGTGGTATCGCTTTCCCTTCTACAAGTCAAATCAAAGGTTGCGCCCATTAAGACTGTATCGATATCTAAAATGTTAATGTATGCCGACGATGTAAAGCTTTTCATGTCATTCGCATCATCCGAAGATAGCAATAAGCTTCAATCAGATCTAAATACACTAGTTACTTGGTGCGATTTAAATTATATGCCGCTTAATCTAAAGAAATGTAAATACATGCGTTTTTCGAGAGGAATTTCACAGCCAGCTTCCTATACAATTAACAATTATAGTCTTGAGCAAATGTATGATTTTGTTGACCTTGGGGTTACTATGGACTACAAACTCAGTTCTAACTGTCACATTAACGTAACAGTCAATAAAGCTAGAGGCGTTCTAGCATTTGTTAAACGATGGTCTAAAGAATTTAGCGACCCTTATGTAACTAAAACTCTCTTTACTACATTAGTCAGACCGATACTTCAATACGGTTCTATAATTTGGAGCCCGCGTTACCAGGTCCACGTGGACCGCTTAGAAGCAGTTCAAAAACAATTTTTACTATTTGCCTTAAGAGATCTTCACTGGGATCCGTTGTATAATTTGCCATCCTATACGAGTCGCTTAAAACTTATTAATCTTCACAGCCTTTCTAGTCGGAGGGAAATGCTTGGAATTGTTTTCATGATTAAATTTCTAAATGGTTCAATCACAAGCCCGTTTCTTTTGAGCGAAGTGAACTTCAATGTACCTTCTCGTCCATCAAGACATTTTAAACCCCTTATCTTGAAACAGTGCCGAACTAATTTTGAATTAAATGAGCCTTTTCGTTGTTTGTGTCAAGATTATAACTCTCATTCTGGTACGTTTGATATTTCAGACTCACTATGCAGCATAAAAAAGTCAATTCTTTCTATCCTAAATACATAGCAACAATTTGCTTTCATATCTTTTGATTCTCATCTTATTCTTTACAATAACTATTCGCTGTCAACTATTTATTAATTGTGTCATCTATTTTTTATCTACCTTACTTAGCTGATGAGGTTTTCTCTGTAGCTGAGCAGTTTTAGATCTCGACGATTAACAAACCAAAGCCTTTCAAAGACTCTCGCCGGTTGGGCAGGATATGGTGGGTAATCCGTTGGGCATTATTATTATTATTAAGATTAGAGCTTTGTGCAGCTACGTTATTAGTCAAACTCACCGCAAGTGTGATAGAGTCATTTGCACAAAATTCACCGGGTTGCATCCACTCGGTTACGTATTGGAGCGATAGCACAACAGTGCTGAGCTGGATAAGGCAGCATCCATCTCGCTGGACTGTCTATGTAGCCAACCGCGTGGGCGAAATTCAGCGATATACAAATATTGTGCAGTGGCAATATGACCCATCGGCTGAGAACCCCGCCGATTGCGCGCCGAGAGGATTGCTGCCAAATGAACTGAAAAGTCAGGAAATTTGGTGGTGTGGTCCTAAATTCCTACTTAACACGGAAGATTACTGGCCTAAGCTTCCTGCCAATCTTCAATCCTCTCTAGAAGAACGAAAGGTACAAACTGTTAGCCACTTGATAGTTCCCCAGTATCATGATTTCCTAATGAGATTTTCCACGCTTTCCAAATTATTGCGCGTTATTTCGTGGTGTTTTCGATTCTTTAACAATTGCAAACGCAGAGTGGAAAATCGTTATTTTGGAACCATGAGCTCAGGAGAAATTCGGGTCACTAAGCTTTGTCTGCTAAAGTTGACTCAACAAATTGACTTTTCTCAAGGTATCTCTGCCTGACGTAGGCAAAAGGAAGTCAAAGAGAAGGCGTTACTGAAACTAGCACCATTTATTGATGAAAACGGTATCCTTCGAGCTGGTGGGCGACTTAGAAATTCAAATTTACCACCTCATACCAAATACCCAGCAATTCTAGCCAAATCAAACCCTTTGTCAAAGCTCATAATTTTAGATGCACATGAGCGTACTCTACATGGTGGGATCACCTTAACTATGTCTTATGTAAGTCGTGAAGTGTGGATATTATCTGGTGTTCGCTTAGCTAAAACTGTCATCAGTAGATGCATAACCTGTTTTCGTTATGCTTGCAAGGGAGCTCATCAAGTGATGGGTGATCTTCCCGCTGTACGGCTAAACCTCACCAGACCATTCAAACATACTGGCGTCGATTACGCTGGACCTATTCCTATAAAAAATGCAACATTGAGAAACGCAATAACCACTAAGGGTTATGTTTGCCTCTTTGTATGTATGGCAACCAAAGCCATACACTTAGAAGCCGTGTCTGACTTAACGTCTAGCGCATTTTTAGCTGCTTTTCGTCGTTTTGTGGCAAGACGGGGAGCATGTACTGACCTATATTCCGATTGCGGCACAAATTTTGTGGCTGCGTCCAAGGAGTTAAAAGTTTTGCTTCATCGGAGCAAACTTTCAATGCCAAAGGACTTACAAGAGAGTTTAACTAATCTCGGAACTGATTGGGATTTTATTCCTCCCGCTTCACCTAATTTTGGTGGTTTGTGGGAAGCCGGGGTTAAATCCATGAAACACCATCTCAAACGTGCTATGCAAAATACAATTTTAAGTTTTGAAGAACTAACTACTTTACTTTCACAGATTGAGGGCTGCCTCAATTCTAGACCACTTTGTCCTCTATCATCTGATCCGCGAGATGTCAGTGCATTGACCCCTGGATATTTTTTGATAGGTGAGCCAATAAACTGCGTGCAGGAAGAAAGCCTTTTGGAGGTCAATATCAACCGCATTTGTCGCTGGAAAGCAAAAGAAAAAATTAAACAACATTTCTGGAAACGTTGGTATCGAGAATATCTTAACCGCCTGCAAGCTCGGCCTAAGTGGCTTAGTCGCCAAAAGAATCCAAAAATTAACGATTTAGTTCTTGTGGTAGATGAGCGATGTGGTCCGGGACAATGGTGTCTTGGTCGTATTCAAGAAGTGCATCCTGGAAGGGATGGATGCGTGCGCGTAATATCAATCTATATTAATCAAAAGATTATAAAAAGACCTATATCTAAAATTTGTCTTTTACCACTAGATGAGCCCGCTGACAATCCTGTACGACAGAATCTTGAGACATGTAGATCTACGGGCGAAGTGATGGAGTCTACTGCAAGCAGCGCTGTGAGTAGGAGCATAGCGGAGTAATCAATACTCGACTAAAACACTCCCAACGATAGGCCGTCCTTCCCCTATGTCTACTTGGATTAAGAACAGTCGTTCTTGGAGGGGAGAATGTTCCGGTATTACGTATACATAAAACTCCAACATTATAATTAAATAATTTAATGATCATTAAGTTAATGTGAATTGACATACCTATGTAAACCTTGCATGATAAAATAATATTACAATCGTGGGAGGTATATGCATAAAGCAGTAAACCATCGCACATGAAATTATGCGCTCTCATCACACTCTTTTTTTGTACACCTTCATAGCGGTAGTTACTGGTTTATGCATAGTGACAAACTAGAAAAGTTTGTATCTTCCATTTCGATTGTGACGGCGAACCAATTAACAACTATTCATCCTACATTGCTAATCTTTTTATTCGAAGTTGGTTGGTAAGAATACCGTACATATTAAAATTTAATCGAAGTTGGTAAGTTGTGCATACGACGTTGTATTATTCAACAAAGGGTTTTCCACAAAGTTCTTTACTTTTAGTTGCAGTATTTTTATTGTGGTTTTACTCATACTTTCATACAAAAATATTGACATTAGTCAAAGGAAGTTAATCTTACTGGAAATTCCAAACAACACCTTGAACGCAGACACACTGGTTTAGGTGTATATGTAGTCCCAAAAGGTTTTAAATTTAGGCTAAAACTTTTAGCCGTGTACAAAACAATATTTATTTTATCCTGGTTCGGTACGAGCTATAGACCTATTAATAATTTTTTCTGCAGCGAAAAATTATTGTTGTTTTTGGGTTTCTTAATAATTGCCTCTAAATTTTTCCTGTTCAATTTCAACAAAAACTTTTAATAAATAATAAAAAATTATTAAGAAACCCAAAAACAACAATAATTTTTCGCTGCAGAAAAAATTATTAATAGGTCTATAGCTTGTACCGAACCAGGATATAAAGAATATAAAGACCGGAAACACAAGCCTGTTGTTTGTGTAAAATCTCAATAACAAAAACCAAGAGCACATGGTTGGCAAACTGTGACACCAAAACAGTCTTGCAAAAAAATCCATCATGATCCAATCTCACCACCGGATGGAGGTGTTGCTCCATGAATTGGTAAAAGTTAATTAAACAGGGCGTTTAGAAGGCAAAAAAAAAAAATCCAGCGTATTGTTAGCTCAATAGTTAGCAGTGCGTGCCAAAATTTCTCTGATGAGTGCAGTTAGCAACTTCCGAAATGGATCTATAAGAAAAGCTATGGCGGTTGTCTCTAAATTTTTCCTGTTCAATTTCAACAAAAACTTTTAATAATTAATAAAAAATTATTAAGAAACCCAATAACAACAATAATTTTTCGCTGCAGAAAAAATTATTAATAGGTCTATAGCTCGTACCGAACCAGGTTACTTCAAATACAAAAACCGGAAACACAAGCCTGTTGTTTGTGTAAAATCTCAATATTTATTTTTCTTGTTTGTTTTGAAATTTTGTTTAGGCTTTCTTCAGGAGTTAATTTAAAAGTAGAGTGGATGTTAAGTAGAGCCAGCGTCCCCTGCCCTATTGTACTTCTTAGAAAAGTGTTTAGCCTTCGAAGGGAAGAGAACGTCCGTTCGCTAATAGCAACGGATACTGGAAGCGTTGCAGCAATTTTTATATATCGATGTACCATAGGGAAAAAAGACACGGAACAATTATTTAATGCATCAATAAACGTGCCCGGTCGCTCCTCCTTTGGGATTGGAAAATATTTTTCTTTTTCAGGGCTTTAGGCTGTTCAAAAGAAATCCAAAAACTATATATAAAATGACACCTATGCACGGCCAGGATGAAGGTTCGTTGAAATTGATGACTTGTTGAAGGACAGGAATAATGTCCGCTTGTTTTGATCCTGATTTTTCGATGCTCTCAACAGTATCTGAAGGCGATATTATACTCGAAGTTTTCTCCGATGTTATCAAAACGTCCAGATCCGAGGTAGTGACAATAGATGCATCGTCCGATGAAAACTGAGGTTCGTCCAAATTTGAGGTTGATTTTAGGATTACATCATTTGATAATACTGTAATAAAATTCATTTGTCAATGTTTAGGAAGGAAAATAGTCGGGCAATGCACAATGGGCTGGAACTGGAATAACTTTTATACATATATAACTTTTTATATATAGACATTTTTGAAAAATCTTTTTTTTATAATTTCAGTACGCAGTTTCATAGGTCATAAAATTTTAGTATAATAAAGTGCAAATTTTAAGAAGCTAACTATTACGGTTGATTTTTAATAATTTATTTTCGTTCACATTCTCGTATAGGAGACCATTTTGAATTTTTTTTTAACTTTTTCAAAATCTTCAAATGATAATTTTTTTCGTTTAATATAACTCCTAAACATATTTTGAGCGCCCATATAAATATTACTTTTGAAAAAATTTTACAAATCTGATGATCAAGTTAGAACCTTGCGGGTTCCTGGAAACGAACGCCTATTTTTTCATTATATTTTTTCAAAGTTTTATTGGTAATCGTTTAGGTGGGGTACCGAGCGCTAATACACAACCAGAAATGTTGAGATATGTATCAGGAGACGCGCTTTGGTCCCAGGAGCATGAATATAACTCCGCTGAACCAATATTTTTAGTAGTTTGCGAGATATTTGCTTAAAGTTAAAGTTCAGAATTTTCTGTCATTTTCATGTGGTTGTTGTAATCACATTACCCTGTGAGAAAAGAGTGGCACGCGGAAGTACATCACCGTGGCGGTAGCCACGTCTATGGCAACCACCCGCCTACGCGGAAGGGTTTCTACACATAAAAAACATGGATCGGGCCCCTAAGCCTGGGTAATTTTTTGGTTTTTCGCAAATATTTTCCAAAATAATGAAAATATTGATTGAGCGGAGTTATATTCATGCTCCTGGGACGGAAACGCGTCTTTTGATACCTCTCCCGACATTTTTGGACGCGTATTAGCGCTTGGTACCCCACGTAAACGATTACCGTTTAGTTTAATATTACCGAAATTCACCCTCGCTACGGCTCTGACTATTTGTACTAGAGCTGATGATACCCGGGCATCGTTCAATGTAGTATGGGCAAATTTCTACTGTACGCATGCTTTGATTTGTTTCAAATATTCTATACAATATACCAGGAGCTCAGAATTCCTATGTAAGCAATTATAAATCAACTGAAATGAAAATTCAGTTAGTACAGTTTTAGGCAAAATATAAAGACCCTAAACGAAAAGTTCTAAATTTTCTTTGATTTTTATTTGCGATGAGAACTTATAGAGATACATACTAAGATTACTACGATTCATAACTGGATTAAGAGCATAAAAACTAATTGGAAAGATTTTAAAACGGTTGTATCTTTGAAGCTTTATATTTAAATTATCTTAAAACCTATTTTTTATTCTTCTTCTTTATGTCTTTAGCACCCTGAAATATACAGTACTTTCTTGGTACGGTATGCAGATGATTGCTTTTACCCAAAAGAGTATAGGCTTCTTAACTGAAATAAAATATTCAACTTTTATTTTCAATAATTTCTTAGTTTTGAATCAAATTAAAATGGATATAATTTCTAATATGCGGTCTCAATGTTGTACACATTGCTGTAGTGTTCAAACATTGAAAAATGTAGATGACATATTTTTCAATGAATTTTGATGTTTTTTTTTTGAAATATCAAAATTTCTGAAAATGTAACAGGAGCACAAAACGTATATGTAGGCTATTACAAAAAAAAAAATCAATTCAAAATCAAATTTAAAAATTTGCAACACACGGGGACAATTTGGGGGCAACAACCTCCCCACAACTCATTTTACTGTGAATTTGCATTTCGATACAAATAATAATATGGCGCCTTTTATATCTTGCGATTTTTGGGCTATCTTGTAGTTTCGAGCGTACCGAATTAAAGTTTTTTGATGGCACTTTGGCGGTTAGCACAACATCCATAAAATGGTAAGTTTCGAAATGGAGATATAGTTTTTCGCCATAAATTCTCTACTTTTTAAACAAAACCCATGGAAATTTGTGTCATGATATATTTTCGTGCCATTTCATCACTTAGGCCTCATTTACCCCCCTTGAAACAAGATTGATTATACCACACTTAACGTACTCTGAGGTCGTTTACAGTCCACAATGATTTCATTAAGGGTGTTTTGAGTAGGAGCAACTACAAGAGGGTGACCTATGATTACTTCAGTTCAGCGTGATAAATAAAATTTCTCAAACCACATTCTCTAACATAAAAATTTAAAATTCTTTGTACGGGACGCTACTGGAAAATTTTCTTCAATTCCTACTTAATGTTAGCATCAGATATACACTCTGCTTAGTAATTATGAGGCCAACAATTTTGTATGTATAATTAAAAAATATATTATTATTAGTTATTGTGATTATACAAAGCCGGTGAGCTCGTATATCGGACTGTGTGTATAAATCCAACTTGAGATGTTGATCACAAATTTTTTTAATAATTTACAGGGACGCCCAATAATGATTATTTTGATATTTTTAATGAAGAAAATCAAAGGTATCGGAGAGCAGTTTAAAATAGACGAAGCTGCATGTCTCGTTCTTGGCATGCTCTACGAAAATCTGTATTGATTGAAAAAAATTTAAGCGAAACCTATATAGATGTAATTTCACTCCTTTTTGAGTTTTATTTTTCTGATAAATATAAAACTTATGGTTGAGTTTTATTTTTTTAGTCGCAAATAAAACTTATTCCTGAGCGATATTTTATTCCTCAAAAATAAAAATTAAATGTTGAGTTATTTATACATACATATATGAAAAATGTTAGGGTTATAATTATTTCGCAGAATGTAAACAGGAAACTTTTGTATTGCATATTTATTTTGTCTATAAGCCCCGTAGGGAATTCAGTTAACTACTTTCAAGTTGACTTGCAACTAATAGAACAAGAATAGAGAGTACTACCTCGGGGTTTATAATATGCCTAACATAGGCGTACCGGTCGTAAGAGGCACTAACATGACGTGCAACTAGTTATACGGGTATAATACTTCTCATCTCTCCTTAACCATCTTTTCCATCCTTTCGGAACTATCTTACGCTCAAAGCGCTTTTCTGGAAATTAAAAAAGGTATTGTGACAGGTAAATACATATGTACATACTATATGTCTCCTAAAAATTGTGTAACACCTTCTAACAACACTGGGAACCTTTAGCAATTTTTAAAATGATTTTGTTATATACGAAATGCTTTCGGGATTATTACAGAAGATAACTGGGGAATTACATAAATAAAAAAGCCGTTTTTTATTATAGTAGTCCCTAAAAAAACTCCCTACAGGGAACGTTGTAGCTCTACAATTTGAAAAAAAAAAAATTTTAGATTGAAAGAAAATTCCTGTAGCGTCCCTTAAAAAATTATAGAATAAAATTCATTGAAGGCGCACGTATGATATACGACGAAGGGTTAGATAAATGACTGTTCGAAAACCTACCTTGTTTTGAATTCGGTACACTTCGGTACGAACAAATCGTACGTCGAACATTCGCTCATCATTCTCTTTTATGCCCCATCATAAGATGTAAAAGGCGCCATATTAAAATGAGTTGAGGGGAGGTTGTTGCCCCCAAATTGCCCCCGTGTGATGCAAATTTTTACGTTTTGTGCTCCTGTTACATTTTCAGAAATTTTGATATTTATAAAAAAACATCAAAATTCATTGAAAAATATGTCATCTACATTTTTCAATGTTTGAACACTACAGCAATGTGTACAACATTGAGACCGCATATTAGAAATCTTACTAATATATAAAAACGTAAGTTTGTGAGTGACTGCGGATGTTTGTGGTTCTTTATCGTCTGAACAAATGGCCCGATCATCACGAAATTTTGCAGACAGGTTCTTAGGAGTGTGGAATGGGTAACAGGCATCATGAAATTTCGATAAATTTATCGATAACAGAGTTATCGGCCAAAATGTTGTTTTCCGTAAAATTTGGAGTATTCGCACAAAATTGGTATCAATCGAAAGGGGAAGACCACAGTTTTCATTTGGACTTTGGTTCAATTCGATATATTTATCGATAACAGAGTTATCGGTCAAAATGTGGTTTCGGGTAAACTTTGGAAAATTCGCACAAAATTGGTATCAATCGAAAGGGGCAGACCACAGATTTTATTTGGACTTCGGTTCATTTCGATATATTTATCGATCACAGAGTTATCGGTCAAAATGTGGTTTCGGGTAAACTTTGGAATATTCGCACAAAATTGGTATCAATCGAAAGGGGAAGACCAGAGCTTTCATTTGGACTTTGGTTCATTTCGATATATTAATAATAATAGAGCTAATATAAATACAGCACCAATCTTTACGAAATTTTGTACACATATTCTATGGAGCTTAGCATAGGACCCCATTTAATGCCATTTCAATACCTCACACGGTTTTGGAGATGTGCGCACTAATGTTTCCCAACTAACCTAGAACTGTATATTTTGAAATTTGGTAAAAATGTGGTTGCCCAACACCTCTAAACATGCATACAATATGGTAAAGGCCACGGGGTTAGTTTGGACATTGCAACATTTCGATAAATTAATCGATAACTGAGTTATCGGTAAAAATGTGGTTGCCTAAAAACCTCTTAATTTGTATACAATATGTGTATTAAATGAAAGGGGGAGACCACGGGTTTGTTTGGACATTGCAACATTTCGATAAATTAATCGGTAACTGAGTTATCGGTAAAAATGTGGTTGCCAAAAAACCTCTTAATTTGTATACAATATGGGTATTAAATGAAAGGGGGAGGCCACGGGGTTTGTTTGGACATTGCAACATTTCGATTAATTAATCGATAACTGAGTTATCGGTAAAAATGTGGTTGCCTAAAAACCTCTTAATTTGTATACAATATGTGTATTAAATGAAAGGGGGAGGCCACGGGTTTGTTTGGACATTGCAACATTTCGATAAATTAATCGGTAACTGAGTTATCGGTAAAAATGTGGTTGCCAAAAAACCTCTTAGTTTGTATACAATATGGGTATCAAATGAAAGGGGGAGGCCACGGGGTTCGCTTTGACATTGCAACATTTCCATAAATTAACTCCTGTATGTACATATGTATGTTATAGACTCCGCAACTCCATATTCATATTTACAGGATAGCTCAGTAGGAACCCGGAGAGTGTTTATGTAAAGTTTCCTGGAAGTGGACCAGGGACCGAAATATTCCCAACTTTTTTTTTTTATCGTGCTATTTTTTCCCTAAATTTGGGCAGAACAACGTCTGCCGGGTCCTTCTAGTTATATATATTTTAATTTGATTCAGAACTAAAAAATTATTGAAAATAAAAGTTGAATATTTTATTTATACTCTTTTGGGTAAAAGCAGACCTGTTAAGTAATGATTACTAATCGTAATGAGTAGTAATTTAAATACTTCGGTTTTAGTTTAAAGTAATCAATTCTTTTCAAGTACAATTACAATTTATCAATTAGTACTCGAGTACAACTACTTGTAATTGAATAGTAATTGGAATTACCATAAATTACCAAAATTAATTGAAAAGAGTTGAAAGTAGTTGACAAAGTAGTTGAAGTACTTTTGCCAATTACTTTCAATTATTTTCAATTACTTTCAAGTACTTGATACCATTTTTATGTATTTCCGGGTAAACGGGCATTACCCGAAGCGCCCGGGTACCCGGGTACCTAAATACCCGGGTAGAATCATCAGCCCTAATTTGTACAGTCCATTTGGTCTATCATCTGCCTGTATTATGCATGGACCAAACGGTCTATCTTTGGTCTAGACTGTACACTAAGGTGGATCGAAGGAAAAAGTGTGTCCAGTCCACCCCTAGGATTAAAGATATTTTGAAGGCGATCCCAAACAAATTTTTTTTTTTGCTACGCCCCCCCGATGGGCTATTTACTTTTTTTGACACTACGTCGCCATTTTAAGTCCGATTTTAATGAGCCGTACACCGTTGTTCATGGCTTGGAAGCCGCCACAATTCTTACCTTAATCATTTTTTATTCCGAGTTCAAATTCTAGTAGTGACTTTCTGTATCTCGTTTCACATCATACCTAAATTCCATTTTTTTCTAGTCTGTCGAAAAGGCTTTTAAATTCTGTGAAACTTTTTCTTTAACAGTAACTACTTTGGTTCATAACTAAAAAAGTTATACAGGTTTTAAAAATCCAAATATAACCCTGTGTTAAATTTGGCAATTATGCCAAATTTTTATACCTAGTAGTGCTTCGCACACAAGGTATATTAACTTCATTCGCCTAACGGTAGTATGTAACGGCATAAACGAATCGTGATAGATATTGACTTATATATATCAAAATGTTCAGGAGGAAAAGAGAAATTGATTGAGCCATGTCCGTCCGTCCGTACGTCCGTCTGTCCGTCCGTCTGTGAACACGATAACTTGAGTAAATCTTGAGATATCTCAATGAAATTTGGTATGCAGGTTCCTTTTCACTTATCTCGGAGCACTATTGAAAAAAGGCAAAATCAGTTAAAAGCCACGCCCACTTTCTATACATATAATATTTTCGAAAATACAAAAAGAGTGATTATTCAGTACATAATACACCTATAAGGATCATATTTGGTGTGCGCTTTAGCGTTAAGGCAACAAATACATCTCTGAAACATTTTTTAAAAAGGGGCGTGGTACCGCCCACCTTTGATAAAGTCAAATTTGGAAATATTATTAACCATAAATCAAAAACCGCTCAAGATAGCAAAATTAAATTCAGCACACATATTTATATTAATACCGGCACTATTCCAGAAAAAAGTTAGCGAAATCGGATAAGGCCACACCCAATTTTATACGAAAGATTTTGAAAAGGATCATAGATATATTATTTCACCTCTAAAGTGTTCGTGGGCAAAGAAAGTCGAATGCACAAAATTTTTGGAAAATGGGCGGGGCCCCGCCCCTTTATGGTGGATTATTCCAAAAAACTTTTCATGCCATAACTCCGGTAAAATTTAATTTATTGAAACGATATTTGGAGAAATAGTTCAACATATAAAGCTTACTCTTTGCTGTAAAAATAAAAACAAATTGGTTCGGGGACACGCCCACTTTTCGAACACAGTTCTGAAAAATTTCTTTGTAAAATTAAAATCGCGATATTTCCATAATTGTATTAGTTATATAAATAAGATTTTACACACATAATAGGCTTTTTAGGAGAAACTAAGCTGTAAAAAATTTTTGTGGATTTTGTTGAAGTAGGCGTGGCGCCACCGACTTTTCAGCAAAAAATGTCTGTTATTTTCAAAAGCGATTGTGAGATCCTTCCCAATAGTATGTAGTATACTCCTGCCAAAAAATACGCAAACCGAATAACAAACAATCAAGATTTACGGGCAAGTAGTTAACACCCTACTGCCTTTTTTTATACCTACTTTTTATACCTAGTAGTGCTTCGCACACAAGGTATATTAACTTCATTCGCCTAACGGTAGTATGTAACGGCATAAACGAATCGAGATAGATATTGACTTATATATATCAAAATGTTCAGGAGGAAAAGAGAAATTGATTGAGCCATGTCCGTCCGTCCGTCCGTCTGCCCGTCTGTCCGTCCGTCTGTGAACACGATAACTTGTGTAAATCTTGAGATATCTCAATGAAATTTGGTATGCAGGTTCCTTTTCACTTATCTCGGAGCGCTATTGAAAATAGGCAAAATCGGTTAAAAGCCACGCCCACTTTCTATATATATAATATTTTCGAAAATACAAAAAGAGTGATTATTCAGTACATAATACACCAATAAGGATAAAATTCGGTGTGTACGTTAGCGTTAAGGCAAAAAGTAAATTTTTGAAGAAATTTTTAAAAAGAGGTGTGGCACCGCCCACTTTTGATTAATTCAATTTTGGAAATATAATTAATCATAAATCAAAAACCGCTCAAGATAGCAAAACGAAATTGAGCGCACATATTTATATTAATACAGGCAATATTTCGAAAAAAAATTACCGAAATCGGATAAGGCCACGCCCAATTTTATACGAAAGATTTTGAAAAGGATCATAGATATATTGAATATGCTATAACTTTGCTTATTTCACCTATAAAGTGTTCGTGGTCAAAGAAAGTCGAATGCACAAAATTTTTGGAAAATGGGCGTGGCCCCGCCCCTTTATGGTGAATTATTCCACAAAACTTTCCATGCCATTACTGCGGTAAAAATTTATTTATTGAAACGATATTGGGAGAAAATGTTCAAAATATGTATATAGCTAACTCTTTGCTGTAAAAATAGACAACACTCCCACTTTTTGAACACAGTTCTGAAAAATTTCTTTGTAAAATTAAAATCGGGAAAGTAGTTAATACCCTATTGCCTTTTTTTTATAAATTTTTTTTATTTTCATACCTTTCATAAGCATGGGGAAAACTATTTACATTTTGTTATTTTGTGATAATTTAACTTACCGCTTACAGCAGAAGTGTTTTTACTCGAAAACAATCAGTTGCCTTTATAACAACTTTTCCGTTATTAAAATAGACCTGAGTAAATTAGGATACCAAAACAGATCACTACTAGGTATTTAATGTTCGGTTACACCCGAACTTAGACTTCCTGACTAGTTTTTTACTAGAATTGGCAACACTGGTTACTATTACTTTTAGTTAAATGTTTTTTGTTTATGATTACTCAATTTACACAAAACAATTTAATAAAATTAACTCTACAGTACGTCTTTAATGCAAGTATTCAATAAATGAAATTAATGTCACACAATACAAAGCATTGTCTTTCATTTCGCTGCAGAAAAAATTATTAATAGGTCTCAAGCTCGTACCGAACCAGGATACTAATACTAATAATATTTATCATGAATTGTACATAATTACACAGTGCTACAACATCAGAAAAAACTAGTAAGGAAGTCTAAGTTCGGGTGTAACCGAACATTAAATACCTAGTAGCGATCTGTTGCGTTATCCCAATTAACTCAGGTCTATTTTAATACCTGAAAAGGTGCTATAATACAACTGATTGTTTTCGATTAAAAACACTTCTGTTGTAAGTGGTAAATTAAATTATCACTAAATAACAAAATATAAATAGTTTTGCATGGGGCTTATGAAAGGTATGAAAATAAAAAAAATTAATAAAAACTAATAGGGAAGTCTAAGTTCGGGTGTAACCGAACATTAAATACCTAGTAGCGATCTGTTGCGTTATCCCAATCAACTCAGGTCTATTTTAATACCTGAAAAGGTGGTATAAAACAACTGATTGTTTTCGATTAAAAACACTTCTGTTGTAAGTGGTAAATTAAATTATCACTAAATAACAAAATATAAATAGTTTTTCATGGGGCTTATGAAAGGTATGAAAATAAAAAAATTAATAAAAAAACAAGTAAGGAAAGGGCTGTCTTCGGCTGTGCCGAAGGCTTTATACCTTTCATGAATACGCACAACTTTTCTAAGTGTCCGATCCTTACTTAAAATTACTTACAAACTCTCCAAAACTGTTAATTTAAAAATACATAGCCAAACCACATTTATCGGAGCAATCGGTAATATGGGAGCTATATGTTATGTAAGTCCGATCTGTATGATTTTCACTACACACATCACATATATAATAACTACCAAACCTGCAAAATTTTAAGTTTCTAGCTTTCTATTTGCAACATGTATAGCCCAAAACCCATTTATCGAAACTATCGATTATATGGGAGCTATATGTTATGTTGGTCCGATCTAGGTGATTTTCACTACACACATTACTTTTATAGTATGTACTAAACCTGCGAAATTTCGCTCGAATAGCTTTTTAATTGCAAGAGTTATAGGCCAAAACCCGTTTATCGGAACAATCGATTGTATGGGAGCTATGCGTTCTATCGGTCCGATCTTGCTGGTTCCGACAAATGATTAATCCTGTGCAAAATGGCGCCTGCTTGCAAAATTTCATCGAGATATCTCTAAAACTGAGGGACTAGTTTGCGTTCAAACAGACGGACATGGCTAAATCAACTCAGCTCGTCGCCCTGATCATTTCGGTATACTTAATGGTGGGTCTATCTCTTCTTCTTCTCACACTTACAAACATCGGACCAAAGTTATAATACCATTTCATGTTCATGAAAGGTATAAAAAGGCTATAGGGAGTTAACTACCTTCCCGTAAATCTTGCTTGTTTGTCATTCGATTTGCATAATTTTTGGCAGGAGTATACTACATACTATTGGGAAGCATCTAACTAACCTTCATTGAAATACCTTCTTGAAATTTCAAGCAATCGCTTTTGAAAATAACAGACCTTTTTTGCTGAAAAGTGGGCGGCGCCACGCCTACTTCAACAAAATCCACAAACTTTTTTTGCAGTTTAGTTTTTCTTAAAAAGCTTATTAAGTGTGTAAAATCTTATATATATAACTTATACAGTTATGGAAATATCGCGATATTTTTTTTCAAAATATTGCCTGTATTAATATAAATATGTGTGCTGAATTTTACTTTGCTATCTTGAGCGGTTTTTGATTTATGATTAATAATATTTCCAAATTTTACTTAATCAAAAGTGGGCGGTACCACGCCCCATTTTAAAAATTTCTTCAAAAATGAATTTTTTGCCTTAACGCTAAAGTGCACACCAAATATTATCCTTATAGGTGTATTATGTACTGAATAATCACTCTTTTTGTATTTTCTAAAATATTATATATATAGAAAGTGGGCGTGGCTTTTAACCGATTTTGCCTATTTTCAATAGCGCTCCGAGATAAGTGAAAAGGAACCTGCATACCAAATTTCATTGAGATATCTCAAGATTTACTCAAGTTGTCGTGTTCACAGGGTAGTGCGAAGTAGTGCGAAGCACTACTAGGTATAAAAAAACATGCAGGGGCTCTCACATAGTTTTTTGGTTTCGTGAACGTCTTGAAATTACAACTTCGAGATGCTATAACTTTCTTCTTTCTTGATCAAATTCAATTTTTTTTTAAAGATGTTTCTTTTGCCTTTCAAACAAGCAAAATAATTTGTAGGTATGAACTTTCACATAACTGAGTATAGAGCGATCTGAGTTATTTTTTTGTTAGTTGTCAGAATTGGTAAGTTGACTTAAAATTTGTTCCCTAAAAGTTTTGTATTAAATTCGTGGAGGTCATTTGATATTGTTTTAGTGAACTTATTGTGTAATAAAGAATTGAAAATTAAATACATCTTAAGTGTGAAATGTGTGATAAAAAATATAATAAAAATATGTATCACCACACATAATTGCCGTGTCGTCAAACAAAGACCTTATTTCGCTTTACGAAGAAAATTTCAGTCGATCCTATCTGTACGATGTGTGGTATATACCCACCGTGTGTTGCTCGTCGTGCTATTCGTCGTTAAGGTCTTTGCTTGTTGCTTGACAACGTATCCACCGAAAAAATAATTGTTACTTTTGTTTGACGATTACAAAAGGATGCCACTTCAAAGTAAGACGAAATATTAAATATGCTGACGTTGACCATGTTATTAAGAGTGTAAATCGTGAGAAAGGCGACGTAAATCAAACAGCGGTATTGGAAGTATCACCAAGTTTAAGTGACTTCGAATCGTCCATCGACTTTTCTGAACTTACATCTTCAATATATGTACATATATTCCACCTTTAAATGGAATGAAAGAACCACATATAGTTTCTCGAGCAGAGTTTCAAGAGATTGTGCGTCTATTCATCGACGGTTCAACAAAAAGCACACTTGAAATGTTTATTCTGTAATTGCATATTCTAGTTTCTTTTAATTTTTAAGGTTTGAAGGCTGTGCTTTTACACAACACTGGCATGCATATATCCATCAGTTCCACTGGCCTACTCTACCGATGTTGTCTATTCATTTTAAAAAACCCCTGTTAAGAAATTAGCATTAATAGCAATAATGAAAACACAAAAGAATAAAATTAAATAATATTTCGCATTAAGAGAAGTTATTGGTAGTCGCTTATCAATTATCAGAGCAAGTCTGAGAGGTCCAAAGAAAGTCTGAGAGGTTAAGAAATTCTCGCAAAACTATTAGACTTGCTCTGTATAAGATCAACTTAGCATCTCAACTACATAGCATGTTAACAATAGCAAGAGTGATTCGAACTCAAGTCTGTTGAAATGCAAATTTACCGCGGGCAAAAATCGTAAAAATGAGTGTCTCTCGTTATTGTAGTTACGGTTGCCATAAGCTTAACCAAAAAAATTAACAAGTTAAAAAAAAATTACCAAGCAATACACATTAACAATTAGATTGTACCTATACTTGGCAGGTGATAATAAAAAGTGAAGCTAATTTGGCAAAAAGGATTGAAAAAGTTTAAAAGGAAAAGCCAGGTATGCTGTTGAAAAGAAAATGCTCAAGAAATATTTTCAAGTATTTCTTGACTATGAAATTGTCATAAATAGCCAACAAATGTTGACGTTCCGTTTTGCATGTTGAATAATTGCAATTTTCCGCTTTTTATATGAATTTCAGTGTTATTTTATTATATTTATACCTTTCATGAACATGAAATGGTATTATAACTTTGGTCCGATGTTTGTAAGTGTGAGAAGAAGAAGAGATAGACCCACCATTAAGTATACCGAAATGATCAGGGCGACGAGCTGAGTTGATTTAGCCATGTCCGTCTGTCCGTCTGACCGTCCGTCTGTTTGAACGCAAACTAGTCCCTCAGTTTTAGAGATATCTCTATGAAATTTTGCAAGCAGGCGCCATTTTGCACAGGATTAATCATTTGTCGGAACCAGCAAGATCGGACCGATAGAACGCATAGCTCCCATACAATCGATTGTTCCGATAAACGGGTTTTGGCCTATAACTCTTGCAATTAAAAAGCTATTCGAGCGAAATTTAGGCAGGTTTAGTACATACTATAAAAGTAATGTGTGTAGTGAAAATCACCTAGATCGGACCAACATAACATATAGCTCCCATATAATCGATAGTTTCGATAAATGGGTTTTGGGCTATACATGTTGCAAATAGAAAGCTAGAAACTTAAAATTTTGCAGGTTTGGTACTTATTATATATGTGATGTGTGTAGTGAAAATCATACAGATCGGACTTACATAACATATAGCTCCCATATTACCGATTGCTCCGATAAATGTGGTTTGGCTATGTATTTTTAAATTAACAGTTTTGGAGAGTTTGTAAGTAATGAAAGGTATAAAGCCTTCGGCACAGGCGAAGACAGCCCTTTCCTTACTTGTTTTTGTTTTTATTTTTCCGAAGCTTCAGTTTTTATTCAAGAAATAAAGTGACAACTATTTAATTGTTGCCAAAGCCTGAAGAAATCCTACACAAAATTTCAAAACAAACAATAAAAATAAATATTGTTTTGTACACTACTAAAAGATTTAGCCTAGATTTAAAACTTTTTGGGGCTACATATACACCTAGACCAGTATGTTTGCGTTCAAAGTGTAGTTTGGAATTTCCAGTAAGATTAACTTCCTTTGACTAATTTCATTATTTTTGTATAATATAATGTGCAAAAAAACAATAAAAATACTGCAACTCAAAGTTAAGAACTTTGTGGAAAACTCATGAAAATTCAAGAAAACTGGAAAAATTTTCATAAAAATTTCTAACTTTTTAGTAAAAATGTTTAAATTTTTTCGAGTTTGCAGTTTTGTGGCCAGTTCAATTAAAGTGAACAAAGATAGCAATCTTAAGCCGCTAGAATAATTACTCGATTTTTGGCAATTTTTTTCTAGCCAAGTGCATTATCTTCCATACAAATTTATAAGCGTAATATTTTAATATTGAAGAAAATGCTCTTGGTCGGCTTTTGACAATTGAACGAGCAGCAAAACTGCATACTCGAAAAAAATCAAAAAAAATTTAAGAGAAAGTTAGAAATTTCGATGAAATTTTTTCGAGATTTCTTAAATTTTCATGAATTGTCCACAAACTTTTTTACTATGATTTGCAGAATTTTCATTATGTATTTGCACATACTTTCATTCAAAAATAATTAAATTAGTCTAAAGAAGTTAATTTTACTGGAAATTCCAAAAAAACCCTTTGAACGCAGACATACTGGTCTAGGTGTATGAACAAATTTGGTTTAGAATCAAATTTACGCCGGTTGTCATAGAAATGTGCCTAATAAAAATTATTTTAATTTTATACCGAAAATGTTGTTAACAATTTTTTATGTTTTTTTTTTGTAAAAAATGTTAGGTCTCGAACCGACGCACATATGTAGGTAGATTTTACTTATTTAGGCGGCCATAATTGGATTTTTGAAAGCTGTCACAGCTTCAAAAAAAATCACTCTCACAGCTTAAGAACAGACCAAGGAACAATAATTCAACAACCTTACTTCAATCCCATACTTCGTGTGAGCTGTCCGTTGGTCCAAACTTAGCTACTTCTAAAACGCAAAATAAAAATATTTTTTGACCGCTGTAAAACCGTCTGTTTTAATGTTAATATCACTGGATCACAAATTCCAATTTTTTTTCTGCACCAGAGACGCCATAGTGAAATTCCTATGTAAAATCACCTCCTAATTCCGAAAATCAAGGTTATTTTTACTTGAATGGTACCGTTTTTGAGATATTTACGATTTACCGTTATTTCAAAAAACAAAAAAGATGGCTCCACTTAATTGTGTATATCTCAAGAACAAATTGAGCTATTCGAAAACGGTTAAAAAATTTGAAAGCTTATAAAATTTACTATAATCAGTACATACAACACTTTTTGCTAGGTCCTGCAGATTCAAACATAGTGAACAATCATTACGGATTTTTAAAATTTTTTTTGGAAAAATATAAAAAAATTTGTACTTTGCGAGGAAGCATCTCGAAAACTCTTAAAACTCTTTGTTTTTTTGCAGATATTTTTTCCCCCCTCTAAGCTCTGTTTTATTACAAAAAAAACAAGCTATCAGTGAACAAAATTGATGAACTAATACAAAAGTTATAAGCATTCAAGTAAATATATCCATTTAATACTTAAGTACCCTACAAATAATAGCATATGTACATATGGTTCTGTCTTAACTCTATGACCTTATTTTATAATTGAAAAAGTTGTGTCTTGTTTTGACGCTTATTTAGATTAGGATCGGTTTCTCTTATGAGAAACCAACAGTAGTCGCCCATCATAGCGACATCCCAGAATCCTTGATACCGACTTTCAATCACTTTCATTTGCTGGTGAAACCTTTCGCCATGCTCGTCACTTTCGTCGCCAAGATTTTACGGGAAAAAATTTAAGTGGGAGTGTAAGAAATGAATTTTTAAAGACATATTTACTCCTGAAAGAAAATAAATTAGATAAATACATAAGTGACACATTAGTATATAATTTTCTTAGGCTGGATTTATCTTTCAATTCAGAACAAATTTTTTGTTTATATTTTTCCCGTTCTTGTTTGTTCGGAACTGGACGATGAATTCAGATTTATGGCTATATATTCTCATGTAAATTTATGTAATATATAATTTATTATAATATGTTTTATTATTTACCCATTTCCGCATAGTTTTTGATTAAGTCGTTCACTATCATCTCGTAGTTAGGACTTTTGTGTTTGCCTAAAAAAAAGTAACGACCTTTTCAAAAGAATCCCACGCTGCTGCCTCCACTGGTGATAATAGTTCTTTGAAATGGTTATTGGTCATCATTTTCCTTATTTGCGGTCCCACAAAAATGCCTTCCTTTATTTTTGCTTCTGAAATCTCTGGGAAGATTGTCTTCAAATGATGAAAAGCTTCGCCTTCTTTGTCCAAAGCCTTCACAAAGTTTTTGATAAGGCCGAGCTTGATGTGGAGCGGAGGTAGAATTATTTGTTCCTTCTTTATAAGTGGAGAGTGTTTTATGTTATCTACCCCAACTTGAAACTCGATTCGTTCTGGCCAATCCTTTATGATGTAGTGGTCTTGACGAGCTCGGCTATCCCATTTGCATAGAAAGCAACAGTATTTTGTGTATCCACTTTGTAGACCACATAGCATTCCAACGACTTTAAGATCGGCACATATTTTCTAATCATGTTCTTCGTATTTGATTAACTTCAGCAATTTTTGCATTATCTCATATGTTTCCTCCGTATTTACTGCATGCGCGATCGGGATAGATGGCTTTTGGTTGCCAATATGCAATAATACGGCCTTTAAACTTAATTTATTGCCGTCTATGAACAATCGCCACTCTTTTGAATCATATGGTTCACCAAATTGTTTGAATAGACCAGCAATGTCTTTGCAGTAACAAACACTGTCCTTCTTCGTATAGTACTTGGAAAATTCTTCGTGACGAGTTCTATAATATGTTACCTTAACATCGGATGAAACAAATTTAAATTGTTGCATTAGAGAGGCGTGTAGTTCGGCCTTTTCCTTTGACAATTCCAAATCCCTTTTTGTTCCGGTTTCCGAAGAAATCAATTCTACTCGGCATGTGGTGCACACAGTGTTCGGTGTCCATGGTTTTTAGGCTCAATTCCAAAACACTTATAGTATGTAACTTTCAAAGGATTTGAAAACACACGTCTCATACTTTTAACAATAAATTGACCTCAGATGAAACAGAACATATCTGGATCATTTGTACACTCAAACTCTCGCGCCCTTTTATTCATTTTTTTATTTTTAAGTAAATGACGGGTTATAAACTGCAATTATAAACTTAACAGTATCCGGCGAGCCTTGCAGATATTATGAAGGAACAAGGCGCATGTACTCTTATTTATACTTAGATCCAGTAAAAATTTAAGCCTACCTAAACAAAAAGGTTCCCTAGTTCTACAAAGAAAACACTACCTGCCTCAAAAATATGCTCTTGTTTAAAATGTACCTAGGTTTGAGAAAACGACACTAACAGCTTTTTGTATCTAATAACTTTTCGAAAATCTACCTGCTAACTAACTGATATACGAATACTAACACATATGTACCAGTAGGGTACTTAGCATTAAATGGATATATTTACTTGAATGCTTATAAATTTTGTATTAGTTCATCAATTTTGTTCACTGATAGCTTGTTTCTTTTGTAATAAAACAGAGCTTAGAGGGGGGAAAAAATATCTGCAAAAAAACAAAAAGTTTTCGAGATGCTTCCTCGCAAAGTACAAATTTTTTTATATTTTTCCAAAAAAAATTTTAAAAATCCGTAATGATTGTTCACTATGTTTGAATCTGCAGGACCTAGCAAAAAGTGTTGTATGTACTGATTATAGTAAATTTTATAAGCTTTCAAATTTCTTAACCGTTTTCGAATAGCTCAATTTGTTCTTGAGATATACACGATTAAGTGGAGCCATCTTTTTTGTTTTTTGAAATAACGGTAAATCGTAAAAAACGGTACCATTCAAGTAAAAATAACTTTGATTTTCGGATTTAGGACGTCATTTTACATAGGAATTTCACTATGGCGTCTCTGGTGCAGAAAAAAAGTTGGAATTTGTGATCCAG
Organism: Sphenella marginata; assembly: GCA_951509765.1. Taxonomy (NCBI): domain Eukaryota; kingdom Metazoa; phylum Arthropoda; class Insecta; order Diptera; family Tephritidae; genus Sphenella; species Sphenella marginata. The sequence goes on along the minus strand of OX608078.1, from coordinate 63,230,776 downwards.
TGTAATATTTCCAAATTTTACTTTATCAAAAGTGGGCGGTACCACGCCCCTTTTTACAAATTTCTTCAAAAATGTATTTGTTGACTGAACGCTAAAGTGCACACCAAATATTATCCTTATAGGTGTATTATGCACTGAATAATCACTCTTTTTGTATTTTCGAAAATATTATATGTATAGAAAATGGGCGTGGCTTTTAACCGATTTTGCCTATTTTCAATAGCGCTCCGAGATAAGTGAAAAGGAACCTGCATACAAAATTTCATTGAGATATCTCAAGATTTACTCAAGCTATCGTGTTCGCAGACGGACGAACGGACATGGTTCAATCAATTTCTCTTTTCCTCCTGAACATTTTGATATACATAAGTCAACATCCATCTCGATTCGTTTATGCCGTTACATACTACCGTTAGGCGATTGAAGTAATATACCTTGTGTGCGAAGCACTACTAGCTATAAATATATTAAACTGACAGCAGAGTTGCATTTGCGATTATAAATTTGATGCATATAAATACCCGCCCAAAAATAGTGGCCACGAATGACTTTGAATCTCATTTTTATTATAGAATTTTACGTAAATAGAAGTTTGATTGAATTCTTAAGAAAATTTTAAATTTTGATTTACATGAACAGCAGCGACTATGCGTCTTCAGAATATGATGGTTTTCTGGTTTTTATACCTTTCATGAACATGAAATGGTATTATAACTTTGGTCCGATGTTTGTAAGTATGAGAAGAAGAAGAGATAGACCCACCATTAAGTGTACCGAAATGATCAGGGCGGCGAGCTGAGTTGATTTAGAAATGTCCGTCTGTCCGTCCGTCTGTCTGTTTGAACGCAAACTAGTCCCTCAATTTTGGAGATATCTCGATGAAGTTTGGTATGGAGCCGCAATTTTGTATTATATGAATCATTTGTCGGAACCAGTAAGATCGGACCAATACAACGCATAGCTCCCATACAATCGATTGTTCCGATAAACGGATTTTGGCCTATAACTCTTGCAATCAAAAAGCTAGGAGAGCGAAATTTTGCAGGTTTAGTACATTTTATGTTTGTAACGTGTGTTGTGAAAATCACCCAGATCGGACCAACGAAACATATAGCTCCCATATAATCGATAGTTTCGATAAATGGGGTTTGGCCTATAAATTTTGCAGTTAAGGAGCTGGGAACGTAAAATTTTGCAAGGTTGGTACTTATTATAATTGTGATGTGTGTAATGAAAATCATACAGATCAGAGTAACATAACATATAGCTTCCATATAATCGATTGCTCCGATAAATGTGGTTTGGCCATGTAGGACAGTTAAAAAAGATATGCGTATTCATGAAAGGTATAAAGCCTTCGGCACAGCCGAAGACAGCCCTTTCCTTACTTGTTTTCTTTAACCTTAGTTAAGACATGCTTAGACATTTCATATTGACTGTTATAGCATTTCAATAATATTCTGTGATATACATATACAAATTGTTATTTCTAAAGGCTGTTCCAATAAGTATGCCCTATATCCATCCAAATTTTAAGTATGTATTTACTTCACATATTTTGTTATGGTAAATTTCAGTAATTTTCTGGCGTTTCTTGCATACAATATAAAAATATTGCTTTAAATCTTAATCAATACAAAAGTTAAGGTAAAAAGCAGTTCAAATAAAAAAATTATTGCCCGCAACCTGGGTTGGAACTATAGAACGCACAGGTTCTACTGCAAAAGCGTACACCTGCGCTGTGCCCGTGCATACAAATACGGTGTCCAGTACCATACCTAAGTGCTATAGCCTCAGAAAATATTTCCAACGTTGAGAGTATCCATATCGACAGCCACACTGCAAACCCCTGTATGTTTAAAACCAAAAAGAGGAGAGGGAAAAAACTGTGCTATTTTTATCATATGATTTTATTACAACTCAACATTTCCGGCCTTTTCCCCAACCAACTGGTTAAATTTAATGAAACTAACTGATATCTTTAGGAAAATAACACGATTTCTAACCCCTTCGTAAATATAAAATTGAAGAAGCTACAAACTGATTTTCTCTTTCTGTATTTTATTTATAAGGTATATCAGCTGCTCCGTCTCATCGCAATATATAAAGTTTCTCCATCCGAAGGAATTTTCTTTGATGTATATGGGGCAAAATTCGCCAAGTGTACCACGTAAAAAAATGTATGTCACCGATTTCGCTGAAACTTTACTAAATTGTTGCCATTGATACTATTAATCAATGCTATAAAAGATTTTTCTTTTTCTTTTTTTCTTTTGAAGTTATGAGAGTTAGAATTTTTACGTTTTTCTTAAAACCACAATGCTCTTAAAATTCGTAACTTACGTCATACTTACAATTGAGTATCCAAAATAACTGATCTTATAGATTTTTTTCCGCGCTTTCCGATTATGATAATAATTTTTTTATAAAAATATTTTTTTGCTCAAATTTTTCAAAAAAAAAATGTTTTTGAATTTTTTCGAAAATGTTTGGGTTTGAATTTTTTTTAAAATAGATTATTTTGATAGCCTTTTTTCTAAGCTTTACAACGGTATATAACTTGTGATGGGATCGACATGGGGAACAGAAGTTTTCCTATCAGAATGCTTGCTAGTTTGCACTACTGGGTGCAATTACACGTAGTATATCCAAGATTACGTACAAAATAAGGTAATCAATATTGTAATATCATTAGAAATACATATTTATTTGTACAGAGATATCATAAGTCAATGTATTATCTAAGGTATATTTTCACAAAGATTCATAAATATTGAAAAAAGTATGAATGAACACAAATTTGAAGATAATTCTTGTGTGTTGCTTATTTTTTAGATTTTTTCGATTTAGGAAAGACGGTAGAGTCTGTTGACGCAGAGAAAGGGCGTACAGTAATGGTCATTTCAGATGTGGGTATAAAAGAATGTAATTTTTGGGTACCCGGTAATGTTTTCGCACTTTTAAAACGTTTTTCCAGCCATTCGGCAGTTTTTTCGTGGTGTTTTTTAGGGCTAAAGAAAACTATTGTTTCTGTCAAATTTATTTTAGCCCACTGATAAAGTGCCTCAGGTGTCAAAATTTGATTTTGTGAAGATGCTTGTAGACTCGCGCGTGCTGCAAGACGTTTTAAATTGCCTCCAATCCCATCACATGGCCCTTTGCAATATACATTCATTTACTTATGATATCTCTGTACAAATAAATATGTATTTCTAATGATATTACAATCTTGATTACCTTATTTTGTACGTAATCTTGGATATACTACGTGTAATTGCACCCAGTAGTGCAAACTAGCAAGCATTCTGATAGAAAAACTTCTGTTCCCCATGTCGATCCCATCACAAGTTATATACCGTTGTAAAGCTTAGAAAAAAGGCTATCAAAATAATCTATTTTAAAAAAAATTCAAACCCATACATTTTCGAAAAAATTCAAAAACATTTTTTTTTTTGAAAAATTTGAGCAAAAAAATATTTTTATAAAAAAATTATTATCATAATCGGAAAGCGCGGAAAAAAATCTATAAGATCAGTTATTTTGGATACTCAATTGTAAGTATGACGTAAGTTACGAATTTTAAGAGCATTGTGGTTTTAAGAAAAACGTAAAAATTCTAACTCTCATAACTTCAAAAGAAAAAAAGAAAAAGAAAAATCTTTTATAGCATTGATTACTAGTATCAATGGCAACAATTTAGTAAAGTTTCAGCGAAATCGGTGACATACATTTTTTTACGTGGTACACTTGGCGAATTTTGCCCCATATACATATGAGCTGCTAATCACTTTCTGGCGGTCTTTTGAAAATTTGGGTGTGTTCACTCTTAAGATGGAGGTCACGAATATAAAAATATTGGGCTAAGAATATACCGGAATTAAAAAGCAAATCATGATAACCGTTTCCGATTACCATCTGCGCCACTTCTGAATGTGCAAAGACACAATCAGATACTGCCTTTGGCAGAAAACTTTAATAAAGTATTACAATCAAATGATGCAATATTTATTAAATATAATTTGCCTGAGTACCGCTCCTGCGCCGTACAAAGACATCAAAATACATGATAATTTTAAATATGCATGTTTAAATGAGATACACACTGACAATTGATTGAAAAAATGTTAGCCTATCAATATATAGATTCTATTTGCAGAAAGGTCGACCAATCGGCAATTGGTACTCTCATTTACCAGCGAGGACATTTTGCATTCAGTTGTGGATCTGCATCAACGCACAACGATGCCCATTTGAAACAAATTATGCGCTACATGAGGAATGCGATGGACTACAAACATCATTATATTAAATCGTCCAAACACATTGAATGCTACGAGGATTCCGATTCGGGCGGAGACGCCAGCTACTGAAAATTCGTTTTCGGGGTTCGCTTTTGTAGCAGCAAGTTGTGTGATTTCATGAGAGTCTAAAAAGTAAAGTGTGGTAGCGCTCAGTAGTACCAAAGCCGAATATATTGCACTCTCAGCGGCAGCAAAAGAAGGGGCGTATGTTAAGAAGTTACTAAGTAAACTAAGGTGTCTCCATGAAGGCTCAATGATACCGCACAACGGTAACCAGAACGCTCAGTGCTTCTTAAAAAATTCTACATACCATGCCGCAGCAAACATATCGACTTGAAATACCACTAGAACCGTCAACAGTTCTAGGAACTTTATGCATAAGTTCAGATGTAATTAATATTTGATATTTTTAAATTCTCTTCGATTTTTGATACTTTGATTTTGTATAAAACTTAAAGTAAATAATTTTGCTGAGAAGGAGTGTTTAAATATATGGCAACAAAATAATATGTACTGAACATTTATATAGAGCTTTTGAAACTATCTATAGTTTATGCCAAACTAATGTATATAAAAGTCACTTGAATATATATCTCTTTCTTCTTGCTGATATTTTTAATCTGAAAACATATAAGTCGTTCTTAAATTCTATGAGATTGTATCTATACCCTTCAGTTAATCCAGTTATTTGTAAACTACCTCAAAACTATTAAGAATTCCATTAAATTATACATCCAACTATGTGCTGATATACGATAGATCAAACAGCAAGCACTTTGTAATCTATCTTTCACCCACAAAAGTAGTATTCTGCAGGGCTAACCCTAACTACTTTTGGAACTTAATTATCAAAAGGCATGGTACAACATAGTTACACAAGAGTGTTGCTGTCAACTTTTTAAAAATTTTAGAGCTATGAGTCCATTAACAGAATTCAGAGGAACCTTACTTTGGAATTAACAGGGGTGGTGTTTGCTATGGCTTACAATATAATAATACTTACTTTCAACAGGCTTTGGACTCTCCTCATGTACGTGTTTCATATGCTCCATCAACGCATCGGCTCCCAAAAATAGTTTGTGGCATACAGGGCAGGAAGTAGCGTTGGGTCCTCCAATTAATGCCGCATGCTGCTGCAAGACACCAAGATGCAGCTGTAGCTCCTGTTTTAATTTTCGTTTTAGTAATTTTTTTTTTTTACAAGTGTACATATGTTTAAATGTGTTAGTTGTGCATACATCTATCGAGGTTGATTCAAAATTATTAATTTCGTATTTTCGTGTAAGTAAAAATTCGGACTATGTACATGTAAAGTGGAGCTACTGAGCACAACGAAAACAAAACAAGGTTTGACAACGACTGTGATCCAGCCTATAATACAACTCTATAGTTAAGTTATGTCTGTCCCTCAATCTTTCTTACACACATGCCTTTGACACTGAGAAAATCCTAGATAACCTAGTGCAGCAACCCGCCCAGCCTAGCAGGGATGTAATTTTCAAGCAGAAATCGAGCGAAATTGCATTGTAGCTTGCCTGCAACACCGAAGGTACTAGGTTAAAACGACAGGACAAAAACATCAAAATATTTGGAAAGCATTTTTCAAAGTGAAGATCACAAAGCTCGGACCAACGTAACAATAGCTCCCATATAAAAGATAGTTTCGATATATCGGGTTTATGCTACAAATTTTGCAGTAAAAAAGCTAGGAACATAAAATTATAAATTTGATGTGATCGCACCTACAAAACATATACCTACATAGCTCTTATACAATAATACTAAAAATTAAAGAATACAAAAATATAATCAACAAAACAGAGAAAAGCAGAAATTTAAATTATTCATATACTACTTGTATCCGGCTAACTAGATTGTTGAAGAGTGTCTCCAATCTACCTTCTCGTTCGGTCGATAAATTCATTGAAGTTGTGTGTAGTAGTTTGAAGGAGTTAGTCAGTCGATCAATACATTAATTTAAGTATATTTACTGTGTAAACTGCAGGTTGGCGACAGTCGCTAGTGTGCAGGCAAAACTTTTATATAGTGGCCGCCGTGGTGTGGCGGTAGTGTTGCCAGCCTACCCCACCTAAGGGCCAAGGCTGGGTACGGGTAACATAAAATTGCCTTGAAAAAGTTTATTTAATACGGGGTCGCCCCTCGGCAGCGATTGCATTTCTGCTATAAAAGGCTTCTCAGCAAAAGTTTATCTGCTTTTAGGTGCCGTTCGGAGTCGGCGAAAAACTGTTAGTTAGTAGGAAAAATGTAAAGGAGGTTGACGATATAACTCTAGTATGTCGCGCCATATATTTATTCATTTTATTTTAGATAAATGGATAGGAAAATGCTAAATCGACTCAACTCATTATCCTGCTGATTATATTTAGTTATCAAAAAAAAAAAGCTTACAGACTATGTAATACAAAAACATATTCATTGACATGCTTTTTATAAAAGCTTTATGGCAAATGTTTTATAAGCATAATCTAAAAACAATGTTCACTATGATTAAAATCAATCTCTATGGACGATGATTAGTAGTATAAAGTACCGCAAGTGTGCTCCCAAGAGGAGCATTCTCCGCCTTAATACTTTTTAACAACAGTGCCAAAAAATATTGTATTACTAGGAAGACTAAAAGAGGGTATTTGATGTCGAATTTTCTAGACGAGATATGCATAATTATTGAGCCAGAAATTATATCAAAGATAGCGCACATCGCCAACAAAGTACATTTCGAAACTGCAGACATTAGATTTATTAGTAAACAAGTCAGAGCAAAGCGAAAGTATGCTCTCTGAACAGACCCGAGCATCTTATCGTAATGAGAATGAAATGGTCTCCAAATAAATACCGCATTAGCCAACCTAAACCGCATCAGAGGCAAAAACAAAAGTTTGAAAGTATACGGATGAGAAGATGAGGGACCGTGGCGACGCATAGCCCATTTGCTTTGGAAACTACAAAATTGATATGAACGCTGGAACTGAGCTTGGAGACACCCAGGCTCCAATAAATTATTTCAAGCTACTTTTGAGATAATATACTATGTATGTATAATACAAGAAGCTCTAGAAAATGAAGGATAATGATACCCTATTATTCAGAGATATGCTACCTGGGAACTGCTTATAAAGTCCCCGCATGAGAACCCTGTAGTCTGATAATCCGCTGGGAACGCTTCTTGCGTTCCCCCACTATGCTCACGGGTTTGGGGAGGGGTGTTTAAGGATCAGAGCCGATGATGTGATGTATCGTAGGTATAACCTAGAAAAAATTTTGTACCCGTTTGCCTCTCCTCGCACCCGCACCATCTGATGTTCCGCCGGCGTTGTTGATGTTGTTTTTTTAGCAACAAAATCACTCCCCGAAGGTTTTGAGGAGTTTTGTCGAAGTAACAGTCCTTGGCCTGATATGAATCCGGTACGCTCCGGTACTCCCTTGCGGTACTGCCGGACTGTCGTGGTAGCGATTCCGTATGACCAGTGTAAACTTCTAGGTCATGTCATCCCTCCTTCTGAAAGGAAAGAGAAGATGGGTAATGAGTGGCATAATATCCTTAGATCAACCATCGAGTTGCACATCATTACCTGTGTGCATATTAATCGCCTCTTACGACCGGTATGCCTACCGCGGGCATAATCTAAGCCCCAACCCGCAGGGGTTTCCGCCAGCGTTGTTGCAGTTCACCTTCGCTAAATCGAGGCTAGCCGCTCTGCACTCTCCATTTCTCGCTACCATTGCTATCTGTGTTGACCGGTTGACCCAACAACGCGTGTGCTCCCACGTCCGTCTCTTTCATATCTACGCGATTCCCGCTCCTCCATATTCATCACACCATTTATTTGTTCGCCCGCTTATTCACTCTAGGCCAAGCATCTCAATCTACGCACAAATACTCTGATTTATCTAATAGTCTAATGATTCAGCGCCTTTGGTATAGGTTAGTTTAACTAGGCGGTTGGAAGGCTCGCCTCTTGTTTTACGTCTTTGTTTGCTCTTTTCTTCAGTTTTTCCTTCTACCGCTCAGCCGTTCTAGACTTGTCACTTCATGGTTTCTGCGATGACCTCGCACGCTGCCATCCATTTTAGTTTACTTCGTAGCATGTGACCGCCCGGTGACTGGGGAGTATAGTCCTCCTCGGCGATGCCGCGTAACTTTCTTCTAAAGCTGTACGATCTATAGAATTCGAACAATACTTGGTAGGCATCTTCCACTGATCGCATACGTTGTTGCATTTCTGCTTGAACTGATGAAGGTATTCTTTAAAGCATACTTGGCCGCTTAAGAATTGAGTCTGGTTGAACTCTACGTAACCGTGTATTCTCGTTACCAAAGTTTTAATATCTGGGATACAGCGGTATGTCAAGGGGCCGTTGATACTAATTGTACGTGCTTCGGACCGTGAGTTTCTGTCCTCAAACATTGTGGCTGTTTCCTTTGCTAATATGTCGATTGAGCATATTACTGATATTACGAGTGCGGAATCGTCTGATACAGTTCTAAATGCGCTACAAACTCGGGGTGCACACAATCGATAGGTCGACTTTACCTCGCGTAACTACAACTGATGCTGCTGACGACACCCTTGCTTTGGACCTTGTGCATTAAGCATTATCCTCGATAACGATCATACAGTTTTCGCTGCCTTATCGTTAGCGAATTCTTGGTGTGTTTTGAAAAATAGCCTCCTGTCTATCATAATTCCCAGGTACTTAAATGTAGGCATTGTCTCTATGTCATGGTTTCCGATTCGTACCGTGATCTGTTCTACCTTCCTCCTGCGTAATACTAATAGTGCCTCTGTTTCGTGCTTCGCAAACTGTGGTCCACGTTGCATAAGCCATAACTGAACGCTGGCTATGCTTACATTAGTTTTGTCACATATATCACTGAAGTGTTTCGCAGTAACAATCAATGCGATATCATTAGCTAATCCGATAATTTTAACTCCATTAAGTACTTTAAGTCGGAGCACTCCGTCGTTCATAATGTTCCATAATAATGGACCGAGAAAAGCCCCTTGAGGAACCGCGCCTGTGACATGGAGCTTTTCAGTGCCATCTGCCGTTTCGTATACCACGGATTATCCGTCGCAGAAAGTAGGGTATCCCGGTTTTTCGCATAGTTTACGCAATTGAATGTATTCCTTACGTCTAAGGTCATGATAAGGCAATAGTAGATCCTTTGATCCATGCTTATTGCATCTTGAGCGGTATCTTTAGCCACGGTCACGGCATTTATGATGGATCTGCCTTTTCTGAGCCCAAAATTGTTCTCAAATATGTCAAACACTTCGCTCAAGAATTTTGCCTGCCGAGTCGAGCAAGAATATGGGCCTGTAGCTGGATGCCTCCGCCGGTTTCTGTAGGCTTCGGTGTTTTCATATCGAAGGCAATGTCCACTCAACTAGGCATACAGTAAATAAATTGTTGAAAGTAGACGTCATAAAATAAACCGCCACCTTCACTGCATTTTTGGGCACGCAGTCTGGACGAGGATACTTGTTGTCATCTAGTCTCTCAACCATTAGAACTTCCTCTACCATCCTTTTATTAAATGCATGCCGGCGTTTTGTTTTCAATGCCAATTTGTAGCCGTACCCAATGGGTCCTTTTCAGCCCAGCCGCCATCGAAGCACGGCTCGCAGGTTTACTCTAAAAACGATGACCTGCCTCAAAATCTTTGGGAGCGCCTCGCCCGAATACATTCTCTTCTTACCGTTTCCATGTTGTCGTTAAACCAATACGCCGAGCTTTTCTGTTTTCGTATGGTCTTTCTGGTCATCGAAGCGTCGCATCCTTTTTTATGCAGTATCACATGCATTGGAAATATTATTGGCGCTACCTTGCACGACTTGCAACGTAAAATGGCCGTTCAGCACTTTGCGGCGTGTTAAAACGTGGCTAAGATCAACCATGGGAGAAAATCGGCTGAATAGTAAAGTTTTATTGAATTTGATTCATTTCATATGATAACGATGTTTTAATTTTATTCAGGACTATGCATGCTAAGTGTTCACCGGAAAATGGTAGATGAAAGAAAATCCGAAATAGAAGATGAAGTCCTCTGGAAATTTGCTAAAAATCCCAGAAAATTGGTTTTATAATACGCGAAGTCAATGGTAAAAATTTATAAAATCAATTTGACTCATTTCATGTACTAACTGTTTAGGTCATCATGCTAAACCTTCTTAATTAGGCGACCCGTCCTAATATTCTATTGCACTCAAACATGCATTTGTGTCATGCGCACTATCACCAAGGCGGGCATGCGTATGCATAAAAGCACAGTACATTGCCTGCTAGTAAAACTAACTTTTCGTCAACTTTCCCCTCAAAACGGTCATCCACGGTTTTGAGGGTCTGCGGTGTTTTTCGGGCAAATTGCTCCATCACTTTTGTTCTGGATCAGCCATCACCCCCTTGTCAGATAAAATATACAATTTTCTAGTTCTTTTGTTAAATTATCGCACTTGTAGTTATTATTGAAAACAAATATATATACACTGAAATATCAAGAAACTTTAATTGCCCGAGTCTTTCCTTCTTTTCCTTTTATGCATTCATACCGCGAGCTATCGAACCAAAAAGGGTTTTTTTCATGGTCCTTCGAGCTGGTGTTAAACAGCGATTAACTCAGTATTTATTACCACAAAATTCAGCTTCTTGAAGCAGCAAAAAAAAATATACTCACAATTAATTAAGAATTAAGGTAGTGGTGGCATGTTCATTTTGCACATATAAAGAAGTGTTTTTCATTCTCCATACGCGTGCTATATATTTACTTTTTACTAACGTTGTGGCACCTTCGATGTCCAACTAAGTAATCTAATTTCGGCTGCTACTATTGTTGTAAGGTGACACCCTTTTTTTCGGAACACACTAGTCGATCGTAACCTCAAATAACACTGTGTTGCCTACAACACGACATTTACGGTAGCCGGAACTTAATCGTGACTTCTAGATTTGCTAATATTCCGTTCTGTTTTTGAGAAGAAAATTGTATATTCATTTCAAAACTGCGCGAATCATAAAACTGTTAGAAGGAGAATTTATATTACTTTGTAGTCCCATTAAAAGCATTACACACGCGGTCGACCGAATATGTGTTTTTGTTATACACACATACGTCACACACATTCAAATATATTGAAATATACATATAAACCAAACATAAATATTTTTATATACTGTTGTAAGTTGGGTGGCGAGATTTCGCAAAGATCGCAGTAAAATAGCGTTAAACAAATATCTTACTAATCGAAGTATGGGGTTTTTAAATTTTTTGGTGGGTGAGGCACTCAGTGCTCTATCTTGTACAAGTTGGTGCCTTCTTTCATCTGCCAAGGCTTCTAAGTTTTCCCCTGCAACCTTTTTTTCGAGTTCTCTTGCTCCTTCTATTACGTAAACAAGAGTGGAGAGTTTTATTCGTGCTGCCGATGCCATCACTGAGTTTTAAGCCGACTATAACAACACTCACATCAAATATACTCTTTCGATCCATCAAGAGGAGTTAAAGGCCAAGTGGAGAAAGGCAGAGACAGCGCACGAGCACCTTCTCAACTCCGATACGCTAGACGCGAAAAATATTGTTCTGGTCAAGACCAAGCAAGAGAAGGCCTATAAAGTTTACATACGCTGCATGTCAACTATGACTGAGCTTCAAGCAAGTAAGAGTGAGAAGCGTGAGGAGGAAAGGCCAGAACGCGAACGCAATATACGCATACCTCCATGTGATACAGACGTCTGCAAGGTCGACTATTTATCATGGCCCACATTCAGAGGCATGTTCACAGCCATTTATATTATGAACAGGAACCTCTCCAATATTGAAAGGCTATATTATTTAATACAAAAAACATTCAGGGGCAACGACCACGACGAAAGGTGCACTTAATGGGTTTTGAATTGGAAGAGGGGTACCGTCGATCAGATCCAACATCAACAAATTTTTGATCACATCCGTATCGGACATGTTAAGAAGGAAGTAACTAAAGTGTGCCTGCCACTTCTGAGCAAAGAAAAAAAATCTCAGTCGAGGGTATTCTGGCCACACAACTTTGCTTGGATACGAATGCCGCTCATTGGCAAATATGAGAATTCCCATTGTTTATTATTACAAATGATTTTTGATATTCATCATAGATAATCTGGGCAAGTAAAATGTAACTATTGCATAAACTGGTTGAACCAACTTGTCATTTGAAATTTGGTAATATATAGGTATGCAAAGTTACTTCATCGAAGCTCGAAAATATACCAACGGGAATCAAGGAAGGAAACTACTCTAATACCTTTACGTGACACTACTTCAATATGTTAGTTACAGAGACCCCCGATTATGTTAATGAAAAAAATCAATGGCTTCCCGGTATCGGAGAACAGTTTAAAGCATACAAATGTGCATGTCTCGTCATACTAATTTGAGCGAAACCTATAAAAATTAAAAGTTGAGTTTTTATTTTTTTCACCGGTCGAAAACTGCAACGTCGTAATAACTCAAAAGTTGTGATTTTACAGAAAACGCACTTTTAGTTTTTGACTTGATGTATATTTATTAAATGTGTATACGGAAATAAGATCAGTGTCCAATTTTGGCACTATTCTAAAGAACTTAAAGATATTGGCCACGCAAAGGCCGACGCAAAACTGAGATAACTCGTTGTTACAAATAAGACGCAATAAGATATGTAATTAGTGGAAAAGGCTTCTATCGCGATTCTGCGTGAACTGTTCAAACCTCGAATATAATACTTTGTCAGTTGATAAAACATCTTATTTCCGATATATTAGTGTAGTTATGACGACGTTGCAGCAAATGAGCGATATGTATATGGGTCAATTACAAAAAAACGCAATCTTTGTGTCCCCGCACTTTACACTACTATTTTAGGTAAAAAAACAAATTAAAAAAAAAACAAAAATGGGACAGTGATCACCGAGGAATATGTAACAAAAAAACATAATTCTCAAATTTGTATATTTGTTTTTTTGTTTATTCAGTATGGTGTTTTGTTTCGCCCTCTGACTCCTTTCATACAAAATAAAATAAAATCAAGAAAAAAGTTACTGGGCAACATTTAATAACAGTTTTCGAATTATTGGGTATCTTTCTTTTGTTTTGATTTGATATACAGTGGAACTTCCTTATAGTGAATTCGCAGGGGACCTGAAAATCGCTTCACTATATGGAGACTTCATTATATAGAAATTCTGGCAAGTTCGAAGCCTTTTGCGTTTTACGCTAATTGCCGCATCCTCTGCATTTTTCAAAATCATTTCCTTATTTTTTAGAATGTTTGATAAAGTACTGGGAAGTATTTCAAACTGATTAGCAATATCTTTTTTTCGTATCTTCCCTTCTTTAACTTTGTTAATAATTAATAACTTTTTTTCAAGTGAAATGCTGCTTCCTTCGATGTGTCGTTTTTACTTCAATTTCTTAACAACTGAACTCCTACTACAATGTACATATGTATGTATGTATGTATTTTCATTTTGGGATTCCCCGTATTACATTTCTACATTTCGTGTATTTCTGAGAATAAGCAGTTACAAATAATTGAGTGTAACCGAAAACATATTTGAAAAAATTCACTATACGGAGACAAAAACGTATGAAGCTTGATTTTCAAGCAGTAAAATTTGTTGATTATATAGAAAACTTCACTATATAGAAATTCATTATAAGGAGACAAAAATGCACCTAAAGTAGAACCAAAAAGCTATGTCTTCAAAATGACTTCATTATAGGGAGAGCTTCATTGTAGGGAAGTTCACTATAAAGAAGTTCCACTGTAGTTGTCAAAAATTAATTAGTGCGAATTTGGAGTTGCAAAGAACAGTTGTCCCCACAATTTGCATTGAGCGTCACTTTTTTATAAATCAAGAAATATTAGCAGTTTTCAATTTTCATTTAAATAAAGTAAATAACGTAAGAAAAGTACAAACTTTAATTATTACAATAGTGAAAAAGCGAAAACAAAAACTATTAAAAAAAAGTGTGGATTTGCGTAGTTTTTGTGAACACCATGGTAAGGGCGCGATAAAAATTCTTGAGCGTCACGCTAATTTTTTTGAAAGTGAATATATTAAATGTAAAAAATTAAAGTTAACAATCATTGTTTACATGGTCTCAACTCATTTTTTTATAATTTGTGAATTTGGGAAATAAATTGCCTACGGAAAAAAGCAAAATAGGCAAACATTTCATGAGCATCACTTTTCATACATATTGCTTCATAGCTTAAAATGCTTAATTTTGATTTTATTTTTGAATTTTCAAGAGTAAAACAACAAAATTAACGGCGGCTGAAAGAGCACGGAAATATCGCGAGAAAATAAAGCGCGATAAAGCGCGTATGTGTATAAGTTTCTTCAAGAATTACTTCCTTTTTTAAAATTTTGTTAAAGACATCAAAGAATATGTATGTACATGTTTAGTTTCGTATGAAAATTTTTGTTTTTTCAAGAATTTTTGTTTTCTTTTATTTACTTTTTGTAAAAAATAAACTTTTTTTCGTTACACTTTAAATTTGGCATTATTTCTTGTTTACGTGCAACAAAATCTCTTGATCATCTTGATCTCTTGACATATATGTCTATAATAATAAAAATGAAATGGTGTTCAGTTGTCACGCTAAAACTCGAAAACGGCTGAACCAAATTATATACTTCCTTTGGAGGGTTTCTTTGTTATTACCACGCGCAGGTCATGTATTAAAATCAAAACAAAATATTAGGGGGGCGTGGTACCTCCCATACAATTTTATTAATTTGGCTGTTATATTTTGTGGCTATGTATGATAAAATTGGATCTATTTATGCGAATATTGGTTGTTGTCTTTGTCGTCTATGTTTATCTTCACTACTGCGCTGTAGATGGCCAGAACGTCAGATGACGCTAGATGGTGCACATCAACACACACACACGCTGTACATAATTGCCTTTGTTGCTGTTTACATTAGTACAGCAATCTATATCTATTCTATATATGCATATAAAAATGAAATGGTGTTCAGTTGTAACGCTAAAACTCGAAAACGGCTGAACCAAATTATATACTCACCACCAGATGGCGGTGTTAGTCATGAATTGGTACGAAGTTAATTGCACGAAAAATTCTTTATTTCAAAGCTTTTCACGGGAAAAAATGCGAATTTTTTGGAATTTTCCATTGTTAATTGAAGTTTTGCTTTGATGTTACTCTGCGTGTTGCAAAATTTAATGCGCGTTGGTCCATTGATATACATACATATCTTACTAATATACAAAAACGTAAGTGTGTGAGTGACTGAATTTTTGTGTTTCTTTCACGTCTAAACTAATGCCTCGAACTTTACGATTTGGAGTACAGAATTGAAACACGCATAATTATATTTCGATATATTTATCGACAACAGAGTTATCGGTCAAAATGTAGTTTTACGTAAACTTTGGATTATTCGCAGAAAATTGGTATCAAACGGAAGTGGAAGAACACCGTTTTCATTTGGACGTTGGTTCACTTCGATATATTTATCGATAACAGAGTTATCGGTCAATATGTGGTTTCGGGTAAACTTTGGAATATCCGCACAAAATTGATATCAAACGAAAGGGAAAGACGGCATCTTTCATTCGGACTTTGGTTCATTTCGATATATTAATATTCGCACAAAATTGGTATAAAAAGAAAGGGGAAGGCCACAGGTTTCATTTGGGCTTTGCTTCATTTATGGAAACATCTATTTTGAGAACGGCTGGACCTAATACGCATATCTAAATTTGGAAGGTAGATTTTGTATCCGCTCGAGGTGGTTATACGCTAAAAAAATAAAGGCATTTGGAAAGGTTTTGGAGATGTCCCTAAAAATGTTGACCAGGGTAACCTTATAAAGTGAACTTTCAATATGAGCCCGTTTTCGAGATATTGGTCAAAATGTCAACCAGGAGGGGCACTCAATCAAATGAAAGGTGTTGACAAATGATTTAACATGTTTTAGCTATTTTCCCATATATAAAACGAAGGTTTTTAGATATTAACCAAAACGTGGACCAAAATTGGAGCTAGAAGGTTTTTGTGAGCAAATGGGTCTAAAATGAAAGATCTGCATGAGAGTTTTAAAATGGAGTAATTTTAAGTCCTTTTGGGATTGGGATTGAGAAAGGAATAGGTATATGGATGACACTTAAAGACAAAATCATATGAAGAGGATGGACGGAGAGAAAGATGTGGAGCTGAAATTAGGAGGGCGACTCACATATTTTAAATGCAAACAAGTTAATGTTTGTGCAAAAAATCAGAAAATAATTATAAGTTAGCGATTTTTATAATAAACCTCATAACAGTTAATAAAATGTAATTTGTGCATGTACTTCGCACCGTATTTCATTTATATGGTTGTGACAAACACAAAAAAAATTTAAATAATAATATCGATGCACCACTGTTATGCACCTTAAATGCATTGTAATTTGCTAGCTACCAATTTCACCCAACTATCCAGCCATGTTTCCGTCATAGGTTATTACGGCACCGTTTAGATCCACTTTACTGTCGCCCTTGAAATTATATTTTTACTGCATCCACTTAATTGGCGAGAAAGATGAAGCCGCAAAAATTGCAGAGCACTTCCTTTGTCTTTTACACGCAATTGTAATACAATTGTAATACAACAATTGCCGTTGTATTCCAAACCACATGTCACTTACTCATTCACATATCCGACATTGAGGAAATGGCCGGCCTGTCATTTTAGGTTCCACATGCTAGCAGCGCCATCCAATGGCAGTCCACAGCAACTGTGTCGGCACGGTCCTATTGGAATCAGGGCTGCCGCGCACTCATTTTTCTCTCTCATACCAAATAAAATTCTTTGAGCGGAGAAATTTTTTTGGTTTTTTTATACTAATTGATTTTCAAGTTTTTTAAATTTAATTTTTTTTTAACTTCAAATTTTTTCGTTAACCTATTTTTATTTCACTTATTGTATTTCCTAATATTTGCGCTTTAAATACACAGTGTCAGCCAACTAATAATTTTGAATACTTAAAAAACTAAAATTAAAAAGTTTATGGTAAACTAAATATTTATACATACAAAATCAATACAAACCATGTAAGTTATTTGCATCCACATATGTCGCTTATAATTTTTTGTTTTGGGCCTCCTCCGAGGTGTTTCAGCAGTTAAGTGCCAAAGTAAGACGTCCTCGACATTGTCGGCTCCTTTTGTCTTTTATATGGTCATACTAAACGAAAAGTTAAAGGTTATAATAAAACTATAGGTCGCCGCGATGCTGTTCACAGCTTTAGTGGGATACGTTCCACAACATACGGGCGCTCCATCTACAGGTCAAGATTTTGTCTCATGACAGATAGAACAAGGTACACTCCATTTGTCCCACCCAGCATAGAGTTGTAAGGTGAGATCAAAATATCAAATATAATATGTTTTTTTTTATAGAACTCGCCACCCGGCTTACGGTCAGTTCGTAACAATAAACGGCAAACGCCGAAGATGACAGGTAACCCTCTTGTTCTAGAAAAAAAAATTACGCGATTCACAGCACTTCTCAAAAGGGCAGAACGCATGGGCCATCGCCGAAGAAGACCAACAATAAGACCCGAGTCCAGGACGCACCGACCCCTCCTAGCTCATGAACGAAGACGATAAAACGGATCGGAATCCAGGAGTGGAGCGGAATCTAGGACTTTCCGCCAACCCATACTGTATCCGGGTCTTTCCGCCCACCTCCACGACACCACCGCCACCAGGAGTCGGAAGCACTGGTTCTTCGGCAACCACGGCGTTCGCGTGAAGCAGCGCCCTATCATATACTCGGGCGCCTAGAGTCACGGCCTCACCAACTGCTGGTAGCATTTCGAACCGGGCAAGTACCGCGGGAAAACATATCGCTGCGACCATTCTCGGCCATTCTTCCGACAGCCGTCGTACAGATCGAGGCACGAGGACGCCTGCATCTAGTCCGGGCGCTAATTGACCCCTGCAGCCCGACGTCCACCATCGCTGAAGACTTGGCCCGCTACCTGCATGTGGTACTGTCTCGTATACCTACGATGAAAGCACGGGCAGACCAAAAGGTTGGCAGTCCACACCACAGTAATGCCAAATTATGTGCGAATCTTCACAGCGAGCAGCATCGACCCCTCGGTTGCGACACCTAATACCCACATGCGGCTCGCGGACCCGATTTGTTTCACTGCAGCACAAATACTTTTGGTGCTAGGGGCTGATGTATATTCGGAAATCATGTTACCGGGTAACCTCCCACCCACCTTTGGGTCCCTAACGGCACAAAGCAGCATTTTTGGATGGATAGTGTCCGGGACGAGCCGAGCTTAAGCTAGGCGGCCAATGAACTACTTATTTTATACTTTCACAATTGTTTCATAAACATATTTGCATCCCTAATATATGAAGTGCAAAATGAAATGCCAGCCGTGTCCGGTTTTTTTCACTAACGATGTTTCTCTATTTTGAAAAAAAAAAAACAAAAATTATACTTTTAAAGTATCAGTTAACACAGGTAACCAACCATCTGGCCAAAATATCGCTTCAACAGAAAGAAAATTTCAATATGTACTGCAATTATAACGCATCCGCCCATCTTGCTCGTGACAACAACAAGCAAAATACAAGACAATAAGCAGAATTTGTTCACGCGGCTAATAACGTACAGCAACTAAAGTTAGGGCAAGCAGTGTAGGTATTTAGACGCTAGCGTCGGTCTTATGTTTTTAGTCATAACAACGCTTCCGCTGAGACCGGCTGGCCTTGTGAATATAAGGAAAATTCACACGAAAATTATCGTTTTACTCAATATTCTTGACAATAAATATTTCCTACTTTTTTTGAAAAAAATGCCCCCGTTTTTGAATTGATTTTTGTCCTCGTAAAAAGACCTAAAAAAATGTCTGGCTACCCCATGAACTTTCTACTGGCTAGTAGCTTTCTGGCGCTTCTCCAAGAATCGATATTGTAGCTGGACCGTTCTCCATCCCGTTCCTTGCCCTGCTAGAGAGTTAAACGCCTGGTCGTCGTCTTCTCTTAATTTGAACGGGTATGGCCGAGGTTGGAGGAGCTGAACGAGGAGGCGACTGCGCTAGTCTCGACCGCCCTCGAGGGGCTACCCTCCGTCCCTTCATTTTCGCGGTGACCGCCGCAGTGTCCGCTTGTTGACAACGAAAATTTTGTTAGGTGGTTTCTATATTAAAATTCTTGCAGTATACTCTTTTTGAACTACATTGTTGTTGCAGTTTTTGTCTGCAATACTCAATATGACGATTCAAAACGTAGAAAATTAGAAAGTATCGACTTTGGTTCAAGTGTGTACCAATAAAACCAGGGACGTAACTGTTATAAGAAATATGATAAAAAGGTCCTATTTAACCATTAATACTAATGTGTTCAAATATTGGTTATAATTAACCATTACCGTAAGACATATTTTATATTGGTCAACATAACCATTATAAATGAGAGAAACATTTTTTGGTTAACAATAACCATTATTGAAGTACATAATATGATTTTTTTGGTTATCGGTAGCAAAAAAATTCAAACAATATAAAACAACTTGAGTTGCTGGAGAGGCATGACCAATGTCTGCAAGTTCCTCGAGGAAAAATTTACCATTATTCAGCAAAAATAGTTTGCTGTCGAGTGGGTAACCGATAACCAAAAAATTTATTACTTGCGATTAGGGTTATTGGTAACCAAAAAAATACTCATTAGATTGGATAAGCTTAAATTGACTACATAAACAAATTTTTGGTTGACTTAATGGTTATTCGTAACCAAAAAAATAAATCTCTCATTTATATTGGTTACGATGACTGAAATAAAATACCTCTTATGATAACGGTTAAAAATTCCCTAAAACATATAAAGAGAATTTTCGCTTAACCTTTTCTTCTGAAAGAAAAAATTAACTATTAGTTTCGGTCCCTGAATAAAACAATTCTTCTAAGTATTTGAAAGCACTTAAGAATATTATTTCATCTGTGACTTAATTTTGTTGGTTTTTGCCTTGTTTTTATTTCCGTTATTTGCTTTCCTTTATTTTGCTACGCTCAAGTGGCGCTGAATATACTTTTAGGCGGTAAAGAGAAATCGTACATATGTACATATTCATAGGAATGTTTTAATATTTAAAGATTTTTAATGTGCATTCCTGCTACTAGGCAATTACATTTTTTATTTATCTTATTTGTTTTGTTTATTTTTATTTGTATTATTATTATATTTGGTTGAAGTGTTATATAATTATTACCATTAGTATTATTGTTATTATTTGGTTTACTTTATTTTATTTTAACTTTATTTAAAAACAAACAAAAAACTGTATAAAATGTATTCCTATCCCTAGTGGCCGAAAGCAAAGGGTTGCGTCTTTTGCTACCTTGGCAGCACTGCCGATGTGGTACCACCTTTGGGCGACAAGATCAGCTGTATTTGACACTTTATGACATGTTTAGTTTATATTTTCCTCCTTACAGCAGCGGAACACTTTTCCCAATTGTGGTCGCACACTTGATTAAGCCCAACCCTGACCTTAAAATGGCCACGAGCGACGAAGATCTACAAGAAAATTTCGCATCTATAATGTCTGCACGGATGGTAAAACTTCACCCGTTTTGGAAGGATAACTGCATATTTTGGTTCGCACAAGTGTAAGCTGCCCTGGAAACAATCCGCATATATTCAGCAAAGAACAGATATGCCCTCGCCCAGGTTGATTGGGCCTTTCGAAGACACGGAAGACATTTTAGACAAGTACTGCAAGGGCTAGGGTTTATAGACGGAAAGCCCTCGCGTCAACGCCTTGGAAACCTTTGCTAGCATACAATGCCAGTCGATATATTACAAACAATATTCTTGGAACGACTGCTCTCGAATATCCGCTGCATCTTAGCAATCGGTCCAGCTCCAGATCTTATCGCGCTCGGTCTGCAGGCGGATAAGATCTTTGATCCTCAACGTAGTAACATGACCGTACACAAAACAGACAAAAGTATTAGCGGAATACGGAAAACTGCACCGAAAGAACTACGCATAAAAATTGTTGCGAGGAGATAAAAACAGAAATACAAGCGCTTTTAAAAAGTAGACAATTCTAAGGGCGTACGTAAAGCCACATGTGACAGCAAATTATGTTACTATCATCTCCGCTCCAGAAACCAAGCCCGAAAACGTCGCCAACCATGCGAATTTAATGGGGACAAAACAAATCCGGGAACTAAATATACCTTCAGTAATCGTGGTAGTCACAGCTGAGGGTCCCTTTGCATCTCGCCTCCAAATCAAAACAACATCACGTTTCTGGTAGAAACTTGTTCGGACATATCTGTCCTACCGCGGAAAGCGTTTGCGGATTCACGCAAATACCAAACTCTTAGTGTCGAAACCAGCGCGCCGAAATATTATACTGTGCAACACCTCGTCTTCCAGGAGAATACTTCGTTGGCAAAGAAGAAGAGCCTCCACCACAAAATGTTGTTGGAACCTTTCGAAAGTTTACGCGATCGGTCCGCTCCACACTAATTGTTCACTATAGCAAAGTACGTGCATTTACATATAAGACGCTTGGCACATTTTTGTTAAGGTAAACGAAAGAAAATACCACTTGATCCACAGTAAAGAGGACCATACGAACACCTCGAACGAATTAGTGGCTATGTGTTTGGAGTCAACAATGATACTGAAGGGTGGCTCACTTCAATATACACCGAGAGGCTGAAACCAGCGTTCATCGAGAACACACCCGATCCCTTCCCTACCGAAGAAAACAGCAAAGTCAACAACAACCTGTCTCAACTACAAATAGCTATAGACAACGTAAGTGTAGTAGCTTGGAGAATAAGTCCAACCAACTTGTGGGAGACTGAATGCAAGGGAAAACAGTTTTGTTTCTGCATTAACCTCTCTCACTATTTGTGGTAACGACACGAGGCAGAAGAAGAAATATCAAAGAACGTAAATGTACAAAGAAGGTCCGACAGCGAATGCGATTAAAACTGTCAAATCGATGTTAGGTAATTCACCACTGTACCTACGTTTAAATTACTTAAATTTACTGAGTTTTAATTAAATAAATATTTACACAAAAAATTGTAGTTGGAGTTACGAAAACGTTTAAATTATTATTTTGTTTAAAAATGAAAGTGCGAATAGCTTTAAAACTCGCGATTTTAACTCATATTTCCCTAATGGTGAATTACCTACTCTCGAATTGATGGTTTAATGCTTTCTGCTATTAGCTGCGTTGGACCTTCTTTGTGCTTTTCTTGCGTAAGCTACATGTGGTAATGTGTATGCATGTACGCATATCAACGTTTACCTTACGGTCATTACAATATGCTTCCATTGCCAACTGTCAGTCGATTGGCCAATGTATATCAACATTCATTTACCAACAAAGTTGCGACACACTACTACCGCTCAGTTACAAATACCGGAAATACCGGGTTTTTGTACACCATTCTCAAAATACTCTCGCAATTCGCTTATTAAAAATAGTAAATCATGAATTAAGGTTCTGCTTCCCCTCTATCTAATGACCCTGGATTATATGCCATTAAGGCTCCTCGGTGTCAAAAAAAAATTATAATTGAAATTCTGGGTTTTCGCAATCCCGGGCGTGATAAAAGATAACGAGTGCGACGTTTAAAAAAAAAAAAAAAAACATTCCCACAACAGCCGGTTCTACGTACCGGAATGACTCGTTATTTCACTACCCCCTGCCTAAACGTCCAGTGGCCGTCGTCGATCAAGTATCGCTCCCCCACACATGTCTGACTCTGTCACATCAGTCTCCACGACTAGCACTAACAATGCACATCAGCAAGTAGACCTTCCGAGCGGCCGCTCACGCCCCCAGGCGTCAACATCTCACACAGCAGCTCACAGCTACTCCCTACGTAGCACTTCCCAAGTGGATTGGAGCAATGCTGAGCATCCGCTCTCCCCCATCCCCTCGGTCAGCCCCTCTTCTTCCAGCATAAGCACGAGTATAAGCCACAACCATCAGCTCCTGGTTCCTTATACTACGTGCACTGTTTGTCGATTAAGATTATAAACGCCGTTGGCATCAGTCAAGTGCAATAACTGCCTTGGCCTGTGTCACCTGCTTATATGCTCCGAACTCGCGAACAGGAACCTATGGACTGATACGTACGTTGCGCCATGCTGTCGAGCTACGCAACCTTCAACGTCGTCCGACTAGCCTCTACCATCTGGTAACGCGATTCCTTCGACTTCAAGATTGCGCAGTAGTGCGCGACCCAGCCTATTACCACCTAGGCATACGCACCAGTCCTTGACCCCCAGCATCAACTCTACTCCCCCTTCGCATTTCGGTATCCTGCAATTTAATTGCAACGGCCTAGCTGGTAAAATTGTTGAAGTGACAAATTTAATGAAGCGACTGAACATCAAGATCGCGGCGATTCAGGAGACAAAGTTAGGTGGAAGGTCGTCTCTTCAGACCTGCAACGGGTACAATGTACACCGTTGTGACCGCGCGAGAGGGATTGGGGGTGGTCTGGCATTCATCACGTATCAATCTGTGCAGTATCGTCGATTTGAGCCTGACATCGACCCGAGGGACACCGCCTTAGAACGTCAAGGTATGGTTGTCCGGTCAGGCGATGTCGACCTTGAAATCATAAACATTTACATACCTCCTGTCACCTGTTGTCCCAGGGATTACCACCCTGACATTCGTGCGTTACTCAGGGGCGAGAACCGCGTCATCCTTGGTGACTTCAACGCACACCACGACCTGTGGCACTCCAGCTTGCAGGCCTATGGTAGGGGACAGAAGCTGGCTGACCAAATAGATGATTCGACGCTCTGCACGGTAAATGGGGATGCCCCCACTAGAGTGGAGGTAAACTGCTCTAGCTCGCCAGACATCACCATAGTCAGCGCTGGCCTAATAAACTGCGTTGAATGGCGTCCGATGCTGACGCTTGCTTCAGACCACCTACCCATAGTGCTCTCTATCGATCGCCCCACCGACTTTGTCACCGCTGAGAATCGCACATTCACTAACTTCAATAAAGCCGACTGGGAGGGTTTTCTTAACACCACAGAGAGCGCCTTCGCTGCTCTTCCCACCCCGTCTGAGGTACGAGAGGGGGAAAAGGCATTTCGTATGGCCCTAATTTCAGCCTCCCTTCAACACATTCCGTCAGGTAGAATAAAGGAAGTGCGTCCATTCTTCCCCGCAGAGCCAGCGGCCCTGGCAAATGAACGTGAGCATATTAGACGCCTTGACCCTACGGATCCTCAAATAAGGGATCTTAATGCGGACATCAGACTTTTAGTAGATCAACACAAACGCGCTAAGTGGGAGGAGCACCTAAGGTCTTGTAACCTCTCCAACCCTACTAAACCTAACGACAAAATATATATCGCCTTCGGTGATAAGGTTCAGTCGAAGCAAAAAAGATGCGCGAGCGCCTTCTGCCGACAATTTGTAATGCATCCTCCGTTGAACAAAGAGATTCGCCGAGCCACCAGGGAAGCGCACAAACACAAAAACAGCGATGCGCCCATTGCCATCTCCACAACAGAAGTTCTTGAGGCAATTCGGAGATCTAAGAACATCAAATCCATGCTGATGCTGAAACACCTCGGCGACGAAGGCATAAGATACCTTACACACACTTTCAACCTTTCCCTGTCCACCTTTGTTATTCCTGAAAGATGGAGACAAGCAAAGGTGGTCCCACTACTAAAGCCTGGCAAACCAGCTGCCGTAGGGGAGTCATATCGCCCGATATCTCTCCTCTCGCCAGTAGTGAAGGTGTTGGAATCTATCTTGTTGCCGTACTTCACCGCAAACCTGCGGCTCGCCGAACATCAGCATGGATTTCGCAAAAATCACAGCACCACCACCGCGCTGAACGCCATAACCTCTCAGTTAGGGGACGGATTAAACCAAAAGCGCCCAAACCACAGGACAGTGCTAGTTGCGCTTGACCTGGCCAAAGCTTTTGACACGGTCAACCATGCGCAACTAATGAAAGACCTTGAAGCCTCGTCCCTTCGTCCCTTTCTCCCTTTCTTAAACGTTGGACTGCCAACTATATGAGTGGTCGTCAATCGTCGGTTGAGTTTAGAGGCGCCAGATCAAAACCGAGAATAGTTAACCAAAAGGTGCCACAGGGTGGTGTCCTATCCCCGTTTTTGTTTACCTATTATATATCGAAACTTCCCCCCACCAGAGGGTGTCTCGATCGTCTCTTACGCCGACGATTGTACGATTTTAGCTACTGGCCCCTCCGTTGAAGAACTCTACTCTCGCATAAACTCTTACCTCCCAGCCGTGTCCGAATTCTTCGCCGGGAGAAACCTGGCATTGTCACCGAATAAGTCCTCGGCCACCCTATTCACGACGTGGACAACGCAAGTGAACATGGAATTAGACGTCACGTTGATAGTGTCAAGCTACCAACTGTCTCACACCCCAAAATCTTAGGGGTGACGTTTGATGACATGTTCAAATACGGCGCTCATGTTACCGCAATTGTCAATAAAGTCCAAAGCCGTAACAAAATCCTCAAGTCGCTAGCTGGCAGCACTTGGGGCAAAGACAAAGAAACGTTACTAGCTACATACAAAGCAATTGGTCAGCCGGTACTAAACTACGCGACGCCTATATGGTCGTCGGGGCTAGCTGACACACACTGGACGAGGCTACAGGTCTGCCAAAACACCGCCCTTCGTACCGCCACTGGGTGTCTTCTTATGTCTCCTGAGCATCACTTACATAATGAAGCGAAAATGCTCGCCGTTAAAGAGAATAGCGAGATGTTGACCAGGCAATTCCTGTTCAACTGTTGCAAACCGCAGCATCCGAACGGACACCTGGTCAACGAGAAGCCGCCCCCAGGAGCATAAGGAGCCATCTACGCAAACACTACGATGAGATCCGGCACCTGATTTCCACGCCGTTTGATCCTAAGGTGCACCGGCAGGCCCTCACCCTCATCCACACGAATTCGGTAAATTCCTTTGTTGGCTCTCTCCCGGTGAACGCCGTTCTTCAGGCAACAACACCACCCGTTGCCGAAGAGGAGCGCGAGCTGCCTAGGGAGACTAGGGTGATGCTCGCTCAACTCCGGTCTGGATATTGTAATAGGTTAAACTCTTACCTATCCAGACTGAACCCCGACTTGCCTAATGTTTGTCCGGCATGCGCCTTGTCCCCTCATAACACAAACCATCTTTTTGTCTGCTCAACCGAGCCTACTCTTCTAACACCCATATCCCTCTGGTCCTCCCCTATTGAAGCCGATAGGTTTCTAGGACTTCCGTTAGAAGAGTTCGATGACAATATTGGGTAAGTTAGATACTGACTACCTAGGCAGGGAAAGTAGTGCTACAACAACAACAACAGTACGACGTGTATAAGTGCACATTAGACAGTGCACTGTGGACGTTGTACGTGAGATACTAGGGTATCATTTTCACTAGTGCTTTCGAAAAGTTAGGAGATTGGTGGTAAAATCAATTGGACCGAATACCCAAGTTGAGCCTCAGAGACTCAAGTTCACCTCGAAGTTCACGTTCCTCTGCAGCTAAAGCTATTTATATGATGGTAGTCAGCGGGTAGATGCCTAAAAACGAGTTTAGCTTAAAAACGAGCTAGCGGGGATGTGCTTTTTGATTATGAATACAAATAATCGAATGGTTTATCAAGGTTGACGACCACCCTCGATCGCACGGGAAAGGGTGACGTTTGTCGGAAAGGTGAGGCATAGGCAATGGCCAATAATCGAAGCTTAGTGCACAACCACCAACAAAATGTACAGGAATTCTTTGAATTGAAGTTCTCGATTGTTTATTCATTAGCATTAAGTTTATTGTATAATAAAAAGGACATAAGATATGCTTAAATCATTATACACGATAAATTCGAAGATAACTCAATATAGATAAATAAGTAAGTCATAAACTCTATTTGAATAATTTTAATAGTAATCTTGCATGAGTTGCATTTGTAGTAGTGCGCTTGAGATATCAACTTTTTGTGCTTATTGAGGAGTTTAAATGGTTTGGCGGTTCGGCGATTTTTAACATTCCATACAATTTTTGTAAACTAATCGGAAAACGTTTATTAAATACTAGCAGGGAACCCGCCGTTGCTCGGGATGTATGTAAGTAGTTCATAAAATTCTGATACCCTTACTTGAGAAGACAATTTACAGGCAGAGAAAGTTCAGAACAGTTTTTTTTTTCCCACATTCTATCCCGTTTATGTCTACGGCACCCAACTAAAGTAAAGACGTTTTTTAACAGTCTAACTTAGACATTTTGTCATCTCCTTTCCATTTGACTTTTTAGTTGTGCCTAAACATTTCCCAAGTCATCCCCAGTCATTTTTTCAAAGAAATTCCCAATATACAGACACAATTTTTCTAGAGTTTTATTATAGTATAGATAAACCGCAATATCGAAAAGTGAAAGAAAAATTAAAGCTGATGACACGCCCTTTGTCAGCTAGTATGTAATGTAGCCTAGAAATAAACTCAATTTAATTTTGGTCGCTATTGGTGCAGCGTATGATCGATAATTGTTCTTTATTTAAAATTGCTTTCCTTTTATACATTTATCTGACTTACATGTACATATATGCTTAACCACTAACACATACAAACTATTCACGGACTAAAATGTATACCTAAAATATATTACTAGTTCATACAAACTAAACTGCATAATTCTAAATTATGATAAGTCAACATATGGTTGCAATAAATATATTGATATGTCAGTCGTATTGACGAACTGACGTTGTCAATGAGACTGGCTTGTCGGTGCCTTTGACCGCGTACACAAGTGTAACAAGATCTTCACTAAATGCAGCGTGTGCGGTCTTTGTATAGACTCACGCTGGGTTCAATGTAACTGTTGTTTGTGTATATTCACATCAGTTTGTCAACATGACAATTAAAGTAAAAGGGGAATGTATGTATGTCATGCTACAGTAATAATAATAGGTTTCATGTATGAGGAAAGAATATTTATGTTTTTCAAAAACTCTTATTGAACTAAGAAAAATAAAAAGAAAAACCTATTTCAAATGTATTTTTATTTCGGTACTAAAAAAAAGTGAGTGAGTAATAGGGCAACATATGCGAATCCATACAAACAAAAATTTTGTACAATTTGAACGAAAAAAGTACGATTTTTGAGTGGACTTAGTACAATTCATGAAATGTCATTTCCCAACCCTGCCTTCAACCATTTTTTGGTAAATACGCAGATAGAGCGAGGATGATTTGACAAAAGGAGGATTTGTCATTTTTAAATATAACGCCTCGTGTGAAAGATACATAAAATATATTAATCCACAATTGATGCCTGCTGACTATTGAGCAATATACTTGAAAATGTCAGTTGTTTCTTTGGCTCGCTTCGTGCTGCACGTGTTTTTCGGTTTCGCGGTACTTTGCTGTTAATTTTGCATACAAAGTTTTATTTACGGGAAGCGTGATTTTTACATGTTTTCAATTAACCCGATTCGATTCATAATACTTAATATCGTAAAAAGTGAATAAGAGAATCAGTGGTGTAATAATATTAACCATTTTCGGTAAGTTTTATAATAAACATTTATTACTGGTAAAAGGAGGATTTGACATTTGCCCAGTAGGAGGATTTATCAAATTGTCTAATCCTCCTTTATTCTCCTTGTTTGTGTTGTAATAATTTTTTTTTTATTGTGGTGTTATAACCTTTAGAGCAATATGCCTAATATATACAAAAGGAAGCATCCCGACAGGGTTTTTAGTGAAGATAGCCTTCAACAAGCCTTACTCGATATAAAAAATAAAATTGAGACGCCATCAAGTGCCGCCCGAAAATATAGTGTAAACAGAACAACTATAATTTATCGGCTGAAGCTGCTTTCTAAAAATCGTGTGCCTAATGAGATAGAAAGCAAGGCAAGCACAAAATATTCTATACGGCAAGTCCTTTCAAAATCTGAGGAGGGAGAGCTGACGGTGTATTTCAAAAGCTGCTCAAATTTGCACCATGGCTTAACTTTTGACATGGCAAAACGATTTGTTTACGACTACGTTCAAAAGAATAATATGAAATACCCTTCTTCTTGGGATAAGGATAAATCTGCTGGAAAAGTTTGGTTATCGGGTTTTATGAGACGTAACCCAAGTCTTAGCTTACGGAAACCTGAAAATATAAGCTTAACTCGCCTTCGAGCTTTTACCAAACCTGTAGTCTTAGACTTCTTCTAAAGAAAACCCCATTCTTCTTCTGCTGGATAATCATGCGTCGCACTGCTCACTTGATGCTGTTTTATACTGGCGCGATAGTGGTATTGTTTTGCTTTCTTTTCCACCGCACACGTCCCATCGATTGCAACCATTAGATGTGACAGTATTTGGACCATTTAAGAAACAATGCAAAGCCGCATTTAACAATTACATCGTCAATAATCCGGAAAAAACACAAGGAATCACAATATACGATATTCCGTGGTTATCAGCTACCCCTTTTCTAAGAGCATTTTCCCCAGAAAACATTACAAAGGGATTTTCATCTACAGGAATTTACCCTTTTAATAGCAATATATTTGATGAAAGCGAGTTTTGTGAAGTAGAAGATCTTGAAGAGAACCGAGAACAAAACGATGAGCCATCTTGTTCCTTGAATTGTCTGACTGAAAACAGACCTACTAGGATTTCTTCGAGTCCTAATGTTTTGACCACTTCATTGGATGAAGTGCACCACAGTACACCGGAAAACATTCGACCGCTTCCAAAATTGAAACCTAAAAAAACTTTCAAAGGTCGTCCGGCTGGAAAATCAAGAATTTATACTGAAACTCCGGAAAAGAATCGATTAATAGATCTCACATTGCAAAAAACCAAAAACAAGAGGCCGAAAAAATTAAAAAAGCAAAGGTCGTCAAACGTGTACTTCTTGATTCTTCCAGTAATGAAAGTGATACTTATAGCATCAGAGACTCCGACACTTCGTTGAAATGGCAAGAAAGTGACGAGTCCAAAACTGAGGACTTGGAAAGGATAAAGTTCCCCGAAAATTTGGAAGCTGTATGCAATGACTACGTTCTCATAAAATTTGGAAGTGATAAGAATTTCTATTATGTTGGACAAGTTATAGATGTTTCAAAAACGAGTAATTTGCCATACACAATCATCTATTTTTTGCGAGTCTGCGGTTGAGGATATAAAGGTAGCACTGCCAACGGATTTGGTAGCAAAGCTTCCAGACCCTATTCAATTGCCTGGAACCTCTACACGTAAAGGAAAGATACAATTTCAAGTAAATTTTTCAGGTCTCGATGTTCGTTAAGTTGCCGTCTTATAAATTTTTTTTTAAACTTACTTATATGTATAGGTATACATAAAAATTGAACTGAATTCGCAAATAAAACTGTTTTTTTAAATCAAAAATGAAATAATTCTTTGCAGTTTCTTTGAAATTATATACATGTCAAATCCTCCTGCACGTTGTGAAATCCTCCTTAAGCTGTGGCAAATCCTCCTTACAAGTAGGATGATTTGTCGCTTTTCTCATTTTCCCTTTTTGACTTCATATCAACGAAAATAGTTAGCCTTTGTATTCGAAATGTAGGCACTTTTCAACCCAAATATTTAAGAGAGAGTTACCACTCTACACTTTTTAGCAACATGCTATACTTTAGCTGAAAATAGCAAAAATGCATTTTTATGTCAAATCATCCTCGCTCTACCTCATACATAAATTTTGAGTTATTGGATGTATTGAGTGTTTTAATTGTAGCTTTTTTTACTCTCACTGCTTGCAGCGAACTTAAGCAATCGTAGCTACAATAAAAACACTGAAATTGCGTGCATATAGTCGAATTGAGTAACATGCAGTAATTGCGTTGAGCGTCTGCTTGTTTGTATGAAAATGTTTGTGCCACCCTACATTCACATGCATTGTTATAAGTACACGGTGGCGCTCATATTTTTGTAGCTGTGGTAGCTGAGTACAAAAATAGAGTAAATAGAGAGCAATATGTGGTCTGTTGATGCTCTCTAAGCACAAACGACTGAATGGTAAAGCGTCCAAGCAAAGATGGATTTTCATACAAAATTTATTTGAATTAAAAAAGTTTTTAATAAAATTTTTATTTAAGAAAAAGTATCTAAAAGTATCCTTTTATTGCTGTTCTTTAGGATATACAATATTTCTGGTTTTACTGTCTTTGGTATAAGCAACTAAATTTTTGGGATGTTCGACTCAAAAATCGGATCTTTTGAACTCAAGGACAAAAACGATTTGCGCTGCTGGGCAGATGTATAGCTAGTATTTATTTAGTTCTAGCCTATGCTATTTAGACTGTCTATAAACATTGCTGTACACACTGATCACTTAACGCTACTATTATGATTTTATGAAAATCTTTCAATACTCCAGATATGCATAAATTTCAATACAAACAAAAGAAAATTAGGAGCATTCATTAAAATTAATGAACATATGTACGTTAAAATTTCACTGAAGCAAATACATTCAGGGATATAAAGAATTGAAATATTACTTAGCTTCTAGGCTTGGAACTGCCTACTTTTCAAAAAATTTACATATTCGGTCGTTCCTAACAAAGCTTTTAAAGTATTGGGAAAGTTTAAAAGAGATCGACCATGAAATTTGGGCATTATTGAAGTACAAACAAAACACAAAAAATTTGGTCGTGGCACCGCCCAGTTTTCAAAATTATATAAATCTTGACCGAAGGACACACCTATCCAAAAATCATTAATTAAAACCAAATATGTTCAGGGTTATAAAGAATTCAAATTTGATAGAGCCTGGGAGAGTGACACCGCCCACTTATCCATAAATTAATATGTCCTAAATCGTACACAACAATCATCTGAACCGATCTGAAAATTTTAAAAGAGATCGACCATAAACTTTGGATAGTATTGAAGTACAAACAAAACACAAAAAAATTAAACGTGGCACCGCCCACTTTTCACAAATCTTGACCAAATTACACACATATCCAAAAGTATTAATTTAGACCAAATATGTTAAGAGTCATAAAGAATTGAAATTTAATATAGCCGGGGGGGCGTGGAACCGCCCACTTTTCCAAAAATTTATATACTTAAAAATTTATCGACTATAAACTTTGGACATTATTGAAGTACAAACAAAACACAAAAAATTTGATTGTGGCACCGCCTACTTTTCCAAAATTATATAAATCTTGACAAAAGGACACGTATCCAAAAGTCATTAATTTAGATCAAATACATATGTTTAGAGTTATGGCGATTTGATATTTTATATAGCCTGGGGGAATGGTACCGCCCACTTTTCCAAAAATATAACTATCCTATCTCTTAAGTTGGAGAGAAGTACACATTTGAAAAAACAAACATTTAAATCGGTCCAGTAGTTTTGTGTGAAAGTTCACTAATTGGGGAAGAGTACACATGCACTTGGGGTTACTCAATGGTGCAGGAGACGGAAGAGAATTCGGTAATAATCTTGCCCGTTTTCCTCCACGTACCATGTCTTCACTGGAAAAATTATTACTTAAACTACATCGCTATGCCTCAACTGCAGGCGGCAAGACCTGGACCACGCCAACCAATCAGATTATGCGCTTGGAACTGCAAAAAACGATCCTGTGCCCCGTTTCTCCTGCTTTTGGCACAATGCACACTTTCTCTTTTTTTTCTCTATAATTTAGCACAATTACTATTATATCTATTAAATTTTTAAATCTAACGTAATTTTTTAAATTCGTTCACTGACACCTTCAAATAGAATTTTGAACTATAAAGGTAAATAGAAATATGGGATGTAAACAGAAAAAAAAGTGACCCTTTCGCCATTTTGGGCGAAGGAAGAAGAAGCAATCAGCTGATCGGAAAATGTCACCTTATTAAATACGACTTGCGCGCTACTTCCAAAGTGAAGAAAATTAGCATCATGTAATAAATTCTGAATGCAATAGACATTGCGAAATTCAGTGGTTACCAACGGTAATCAGGCCCGATGAGAGGGGGGGGTCGGTGGTATTTTCCCCCGGGCCCGGAGTTTTCGAAGGGGCCCGTATTTTTCAAGAAATTAAGTGAATAGTTAAATTAGAATTTTTATGAAAGTCGATTAATTTAAACATTTATTTGACCCCCTGGACCCCTCATCTGAATCCGTCCCTGATGTGGAATATAGACGAAAACATGTAGGTACTACATGGAAATGCTAGTCGTAGAGGATAAAATGACTGATTACCCAGTAGAGAAAAGAAATGTGGGTTATCGAAAGCCAAATAATGATATTCTAACTAAAACACACGGTACATTTTGTGAATTAGAAAGGAGTTAAGAAAGTATGATAAATGTTTCAGAACTGAATCGGGTTCTGTGGATAAGACTAGTATTACCAAAATTAATATTTATCTATTACCGGATACTCTGGTCAGGCGCGTATTCAGGGGGGGGGGGGGGGGGTTTCGGGGATTCAAATAATTACTCTATTCACTTCTAAAACCCCTGTTAAGAAATAAGCATTAATAGCAAAATGAAAACACGAAAGAATAAAATTAAATAATATTTCACACTGAGAGAATTTATTGGTAGTCGCTAATCAATTATCAGAGCAAGTCTGAGAGGTCACAACTAAATTCCTGCAACGGTCCACTCATTTGGAGCTTTAAGAAACTCGCGCAAAATTTTCAGACTTGCTCTGCATAAGATCAACTTAGCATCTCATCTACATAGCATGTTAACAACAGAAAGAGTCATTCGAACTCAAGTCTGTTGAAATTCAAATTAACTGCTTGGTCAAAAATCGTAAAAATGAGTGTCTCTCGTTATTGTAGTCACGGTTGCTATAAGTTTAACCAAAAAAATTACCAAGAACTTAAAAAAACTTACCAAAAATTACTTAGCAGTACACAACGCAGTCGTATTGAATTATCAGAGAAAGTAACAATTAAATTGTACTTATACTTGTCAGGGGATAAAAGTTTACAAGTAAAAGCCCGGTAGGTATGCTGTTGAAAAGAAAATGCTCAAGAAATATTTTAGATTATTTCTTGACCATGAAATTGACATGAATAGCCACGAAATTTTGACGTTCCGTTCTGCATGTTGAATAAATCGTATTTGCCGCTTTTTATATGAATTTCAATGTTATTTTATTATATTTTTTGTTTTTATTTTTTCGAAGCTTCAGTTTTGCCTTAAGAAACAAAGCGACAGCTATTTACTTCTTGCCAAAGCCAGAGTTGCGCGGGTCTTTTTTTTGTAAAAATTTTCCAGAAATTAGCAGTAGAAAAGTAGAAGATATTCTGACACAAGAAATTTTTCTTAAGCGTTTCGGCTCTACTCAATATCCACTCTACTTTTGAAGTAACTCCTGAAGAAATTCTAAACAAAATTTCAAAACAAACAATAAAAATAAATATTGTTTTGTACACGGCTAAAAGTTTTAGCCTAGATTTAAAACTTTTTGGGGCTATATATACACCTAGACCAGTATGTCTGGGTTCAAAGTGTTGTTTGGAATTTCCAGTAAGATTAACTTCCTCTGACTAATTTAATTATTTTTGTATGAAAGAATGTGTAAAAACACAATAAAAGTACTGCAACTCAAAGTTAAGAACTTTGTGGAAAATTCCTGAAAATTAAAGAAAACTCGAAAAATTTTCATAAAAATTTCTAAATTTTTAGTAAAAATGTTTAGGTTCTTGACAATTGAACTTGCTACAAAACTGCATACTCGCAAATAATCAAATTTTACCTGAAAGTTAGAAATTTTGATGACATTTTTTCGAGTTTTCTTGAATTTTCATGAGTTTTGCACAAAGTTCTTAACTTTGAGTTGAAGTATTTTTATTGTGTATTTACACATACTTTCATTCAAAAATAATGATATTAGTCTAAAGAAGTTAATTTAACTGGACATCCAAAAAAACCCTTTGAACGCAGACATACTGGGCTAGGTGTATGACCAAACCAAATTTGGTTTAGAATTAAATTTACGCCGGTTGTAATATGTAGAAATGCGCGTAATAAAAATTATTTAAATTTTAAACCGAAAGGTAATCGTTTACGTGGGGTACCGAGCGCTAATACGCGTCCAAAAATGTCGGGAGAGGTATCAAAAAACGAGTTTCCGTCCCAGGAGCATAAATATATCTCCGCTCAACCAATATTTTCATTATTTTGGAAAATATTTTGCGAAAAACCGAAAAATTATCCAGGTTTAGGGGCCCGATCCATGTTTTTTATGTGCAGAACACCTTTCCGCGTAGGCGCCCTTCGGCCGCGCTTCAAAAAATAACCCTGGGCTACACCATTCCAACTCCGGGTGGTTGCCATAGCCGTGGCTACCGCCACGGTGATGTCCTTCCGCGTGGCACTCTTTTCGCACAGGGTAATGTGATTACACCAACCACATGAAAATGACAGAAAATTCTGAACTTTAACTGCAAATATCTCGCAAACTACTAAAAATATTGGTTTAGCGGAGTTACATATATTCATGCTCCTGGCACCAAAGCGCGTCTCTTGATACATATCTCAACATTTTTGGTTGTGTATTAGCGCTCGGTACCCCACGTAAACGATTACCTTGTTGTATTTTTGTTTACCCCAGTTAAGTTTTAAATAAAAACCGCAAAAAATTTAGAATTTGTGTCGGTAATTGAAAGGTTTGGAATTTATTACAAAAAAAAAAATTTCAAATAAATAAAGGTATAAATATGTAATATGTAAAAATATGAATATGTACATATGTGTGTATTTACAGGTAATTCTTATTTACTGACACTTTGGCCAAAACCCCCCCCCGAAATTTTTTTCTGGCTACGCGCCTGACTCTGGTTATTATGAAACCACATAGACTGACTTGGTGGCCACAGTGGTGTGGAGGTAGTGTTGCCGGCCGACCACACCGAAGGTCCGGGTTCGATCCCTGGTACAGGTTACATCAAAAAGTGGTTTGAAAAAGTTTTTTCAAAACGGGGTCGCCCCTCTGTAGTGGTTTGGCAAACTCTCCGAGTGTATTCTGCCATGAAAGGCTTCTCAGCAAAAATTCATCTGCTTTGTAGATGCCGTTCGGAGTCGGCGAAAAACCGCAGGTCCCGCCAATATGTAGGAAAAGTTTCAAAGCGGCACACCACAAATTGGAAGAGAAGCTCGGCATAAAAATCTCCTAGGGGGTTGATGATATAACTGTTGTATATCGCGCCATATAGATATACTGCAAAACCCTGTATGTTCAAAACCAAAAAGTTTTCAGGAGAGGGAAAAAACTGTATTAATTATAACGTATGTATATGAGCGACGGTTATTTCATTTCACCACTGGAAAGAAACGGGAAGTTGTAAACCGATTTTGACTGAATTTTAATGTGCGAAATATCACGATCTATGGGAAAGGCTCAGAACCTTATTTTTGGAAAAATAGTGACTTACGGGGTTTTGCAGTGTGGCTGTCGATATATAGACTGACTTACTAAAACTTGAAATTATTTGATAGTCAAGTTCACCGAATGAATCGGAAAAATAACAAATTTCGAATATGCGTCGATTACACTCAACTGAATAAAATTACCGTGAAACAGCCGTATCCGATGCGAAAACTCAAAGAATTTTACCGCATTTGTGACTACGAATATAACCGGATGCCATTTAATATCGACAGAATGAGCGCATTCATGCTCTATGGTGCAGAAGTGTGGACACTAACAAAATGTGATGAGGGAGTGAGTATACGAGATAAAAATTGTTCGAAAGATTTTGGACCTCTACAGCTGCACGAGCTGTTCGCAGGCGCCGACATTGTTCAGCAGATTAAAACACATCGGCTCGTTGGAAGAGGAAGATCACCACTCCGATAGAAGGATAAAGTGGAGACCGATTTTCAATCCTGCAGTGTCTCCATTTGGCACCCGTGGGCGCAACGTAGAAATGACTGTCGAGCTATGTTGGACGGTAAAAATCGCTCAGGTGTTTGGATGGCCATTTAAAGAAGAAAGACATTTAGTATCGTGAATGCTCCGACCGTTCTTCAACAAGAAATGAAGATGAGTAGTGTAAATCTGGAAATTCAATCGCGTGTTTGGACGATGTGGTTGTACCTAGCCATTCAGTTGAGAAAGGCATACGTAAATTGGAAGATTTTGGAAGTGTATTATAAGACAACGGGTTGAGTTTACAAATAGACAAAGGTGGTATCTTGAAAGATTAGAGAGAGAGTTTCTTGGGCATAACATATCAAGCGATCTTAATCAACCTGAAGCTACGAACAAATAAAATGTCACACTGTCGATTTTGAATTCTTCTTGAAAAGTTTCCAAAACAGGCTTCCACAATATCAACTAAATTACTTAAAGTGGATATAGTCTGAACGAACTTATGTATGTTGATGAGGACAAATCAGGTGTTTCACAGCAAAGTATATTTTGTCCCTGATTATACGCTCAAACAATTTCGATGCAGAAGGGAGTTTCCATTGTAACGGGCCCGACACCTTTGTGCATAATTCTTTAATTTTGAAGAAAACTATTAAAGTAATCATTGAAATATTATACGCTTAAAATGCTGTCAGAACTAAATTTTAGAAATAAATCAGTGCTTCCCAGAAAATGCCAAGGAAGAGCGTAACGGGTGCGACGTTATAAAATTGATAAATTGCGACTAATCCACTTTCACACGAAACAGTGTAAAATTTTTTTCATTAAACTGATTAAAAATACCTTGGCATATTTAAAATTAGAATGTTTCCCATTATTTCCGCATTCAAAGAAAAGCGACTTCTTAATCCATTTAGATTTATTAACATTTTAAAGTGTAACGGGCGCGACACCTCGTTGTAACGGGTGCGACATGTCCAGTTTTTTTTATATATAATTCAACTATTTATTATATTTTTTCATTACGATATTTCCATTTCAAACCAAAATACGAAAATATATCTACATATGTTAAAACAAGTTAACACATTAAAAGTAAGTATATGGGTATGTTATTTATAAACGATCTTTCCTGATGCCAGCTTTAAGGTTTGGTTAAAGTAGCCAAATATAAATAATAATTCTAATTCAATATTTATCCTGATTGTATTAGGCATGATCAAATAATAAATTCAATTGTTTTAGAAAATAAAAAATTAATAATTAAAGAACAATTTTGTTAAAATTAATGTCCTACCAGCAAACAGACAGCCGTCAGATACTTCATCCTTAATGAAGAAGTGCTTTTCTTGCAAAACAATGGAGAAATGTGGGCCTATCTCTGATCTAAAAATACTTGCTCAGTCGCGATGTCTTCCATCCAATGGTAGACAATTTTTATACCGTTGAAGTTTTTCTATTTAAAAAAAAAAAAATTACAAGCGCGACACTTCCTAAAAATTTATAACGGAGAAAACGGCTTAACAAATATGTATGAAATTTTCGCAATATAATCCCTAGCAGTTACTTGTTACGTATGCGAAGATTTATTCATGTGACGTTACTAATCCTTTACTACGCGGAGCAGCTTTGGATGTAATTAGGCGAGAACAACCATCCGATTGGGTTACGTTGCGTGAGTTGTTAGTTAGTGAATTCACTGAACACATACCC
Source organism: Sphenella marginata (assembly GCA_951509765.1). Lineage (NCBI taxonomy): Eukaryota > Metazoa > Arthropoda > Insecta > Diptera > Tephritidae > Sphenella > Sphenella marginata. Next base: position 63,191,847 of record OX608078.1, on the reverse strand, counting down.
ATTACTACATTAATATTGTCAATTGATAACATTAGATTTAATAAGAGCGTTAAACAATTATGTGAAGATATTAATCAAGAGGTATGTAAAATAAGAGATCGCATTAAGCTAAGTAGTTTAGACAATTCTCGTGAGAATTTTCTGAATACAGAATTACAACAAATAAGTTTAAAAACTCTAAAAACTGCTTTGATTAATATTAATTCGCCAGCTGACTTAAGAGCAGCTATACGTATTTTAAAAGAAAATGGTGAATATGAAAACGGTGGTGAATACATTCAAAGTAAAAAACAAATCGTAAATCAAAATAAACAACATACGATAAAGCTCCGAATAATTATCACACTAACGATTATCAGAGTAGCGTACCAAATTTTCCAGTATTAAATTCATATTCACCTCCGTATTCATTAGATCCTAATTTTTATTCATATCAGGCCCCTTTTCCCAATAGTAGAATGCATGATAATGTAAAAGTTGCTATTTTCGTTCCTAACGATAATGACTTCGTAATTTTTCAAAATGTATATAAATCAACTATTCAGAATAAACCAAACTTAGTAGTTCGAGCCACAAGGTTATTAGAAAATATACTTGAATACGGCGAATTTAAGGAAAAAGTTTTGCAAATACGCCTTGAAGGACTTCATCAGGGAATTGAAAAGGTGGCTAAGAGTTTTAAAGCAAAATATTACTTTCCAAATTATTTGAAGGAGATTACCAAAGTGATAAATGAGTGTGAGTTATGCAACCATTGCAAAAATGATCACATCGCATGTAAAATTCCCTTTAAAGTTACACCTCCCGTCTATGAGACAAGAGAAAAATTTGTTGTTGACTTTTGGGAATGGGATAAACATCATTACTTGACATGTATAGATATTTATTCTAAACATGCTATGGTAGAAGAAGCAAGTACGTTAAACTGGTTAGAAACGAAGAAAGCGTTATTAAAAGTGTTTAACGTGATGGGTCCCCCCCAGGTACTTAAAATAGATCAAGATCAAGGCATTAACAACATCAATATTAAGCAGTGGTGCAACCAATTGAATATTAAATTGGATGTGACCACGGGAAAAACTGGTATTGGTGATGTAGAGACTTTAAATGAAAAATTAAGAATAATCAATACTTCAAATGACCAGGAACTAAAATATTTCAAAATAGAGCAAACAGTTTTTACATATAATCATAATATCATGCATTCTACTAGGGTAAAACCGGGATAGATGCCCCATATTCAAAAAATCTAACTTCCCGAGCTCGTGACTAACAATTAATTTAATAATTAGCAGCCGCAGCCACAGCGCATTTTAGTTATCTAAGGGCTTCGAGCAGTGAACACGCGTTTTGTTAGTATAAAACATTTTGTTTGCGACGAAATTGAAATATGTACCCGTAAAAGTTTTAAAGGTAAGTATTGTGCTTTGTATAACTTTATAACTAGTAATAAATTCCATTATATTTTTTAGTACCTTAATAAACTGATTCATTGAGACTGCATCTAACTAAAAATAGATGTTTTTTTGTTTATAATTTATTCAAAAAATTCGTAGGCATCTATCCTTATCAAAAAGGATAGTTGCCCTGATTTTTCGAGGTATAGATGCCCTTAGGGGCAGTTATCCCTCCTTGAATCACAAAGGAGTAAGTATATATTTTTTTTACATATTTTGGAGTCTGATATATGTTTTATGTATTACTTTATGGACTTTTAACAGTTTTTGCCGCGAAAGTACAAATGGAAGGGACTACAGAAAGCCTGCAGGCCGCGTTCGGCGAAATGAACAAAAATACCATGGGGATAAACGAATTATCCCAAAAATATGGGATTCCATCGAGGACATTAATTCGACGATATGCTGCTAAAAAAACAGCAAAGGTTTTTCTAAATTTAAGATGTTTTTCGTAATATGTACTATGTATAAGGATATGGAATTTTCTTAAGGAGGGACGAGTGACATTATGATCATAACTTAGTCATGAATATAAACTTTATTGATAATATTATAAAATATTTCTAGAGTAGTTCTTAGATTTTAACTTCATTGTTTTGTTACTCTTATTTTGTGTTTTTATCTTGTAACACGTCTTCGAAAATAATTAATAAAAAACTATTTTAATTAACCAACATTGTGGTTAATGTTACTTACATATGTACATATCTTCAAAAATTAACAAAAGAAGAATGTACAAACAACAAGCCCAGCAAAACACAACTTACTTATAGGCAGAATGCCTAACATTTGTGTGTACACTGTTGGCAGAAAAACAACAACAACCAACATAGGGAAAAATTACTATGTAGGTAGAATTGCATCGGTACGCTACAGGGCATCTTAGCTTAGTGGTTAGAGCTTTCTAACAGCAGCTTTGATGCAGGCACGTGGGTTCGTATCCCAGTGCCCGAAAAGGGGTCTGATCATAAGTTGGACACTTTGAAACATGTCATCCTGTCCATCGCTGTACATATCTTTGTAATTTTTATCTACTTATCAATTTTTCCTAAACTCAAAAACAATAATAATTGACTAAGAATTATTATAAACGGTCTTAAACTCACTAAAAATTTGCAAATATGTACAAAACTAAGTCTTTTTTTTTGTAAAAGGCGCGACACCAATTTAGCTTAAATTTAATTAATTACTGCGATTTATACTTCGCTGAATATTTAAAGTCAAGCCCATGGGGTCTGATTTCGTGGAAACTCCCAGTAGTCAATTTTGCAATCGGTCTGTGATTTTCAATATCACTTTAATTAGATATCACTCTTAAAGATTACGTTAGTAAAATTCAATTCCAAGTATCGAGGAAAACTCCCCCAGACAAAGACATTTATAGATTAACTAGCAGGGTACCCGGCGTTGCTCGGGATGTAGAAGTTCATAAAATTTTGCTACCCTCACTTGAGACGACAGAATTTACAGGCAGAGAAGGTTAAAAACAATATTTTTTCAAACATTATATCCCGTTTATGTATACGGCAACTAACTAAAGTAAAGGCGTTTTTTAATAGTCTAACTTCGACATTTTGCCATCTCCTTTCCATTTGACTCTTAAGCTGTGCCCAAACATTCCCCAAGTCATCCCCAGTCCTTTTTTCCAAAAAATTTCTCATATACAGACACAACTTTTCTAGAGATTTATTGTAAGATAAACAGCAATATCGAAAAAAGAAAGAAAAGTTAAAGCTGTGGCAATGCCCTTCGTTTGACACCCATATTGAACGCAGGTATCGAAGTTTTATGAAAACAACATTTTGACCGATAACTCATTTACCGATAAATATATCGAAAAGTTAAAATGAAAGCTTTGGCTTGACACTTTTATGCTTGTGAGTTTTAATGATTTGTTGGAACACCATTTTTACTGATAATTCATCTATCGATAAATATATCGAAGTATCGAAAAGTTAGAACGAAAGATGTCCCTTTCGTTTATACCCATATTCTACGGACATTTTAAGCTTTTTCTGCATCACATTTTGACCGATAACTCAGTTATCGATACATTTATCGAAATCCAAATGAAACCTGTTGACTTCCCTTTCGTTTGATACCAATATTGTAGAATAACTTTAAGGTTTTTGGCAAACACTCAAAATATATCAAAGTCCAAATGAAACCTGCGGACCTCGCCTCTCGTTTAGTACCCATATTGTAAGGAAATTTTTGGGCAATCACATTTTGACCTATAACTCAGTTATCGATAAAGCTATCTTCTTCTTCCTCTTTCATTCGATACCAATATTGTCTAATAATTTTTGAGATTTTTGGGCAAGCAGTTTTCCGATACCTCAGTTATCGATGAAATTGTCGAAATATATCAAAGTCCAAATGAAACCTGCGGACTTCCTCTTTCGTTTGATGCCCATATTGCACGTAAATTTAGAGGATTTAGGACCTTATTTTCGCAGATAACTCTGTTATCGATTTATTTATCGAAAAAATATCATATTTGTAAACCGTTAGCGATCACAGAGACTATGTGTGCAAAGTTTCATACTGCTAACTTTCTTTTGTATGGGAGGTGTCACTCCCCCTTTTGATATCATACAGCTCTGTACCAATTTCCAGGCCCTTGCCTTGAATCCTTTTAGAGATATTCAGCTAGAAAAATTCGCTTTTTATGGGAGGTACCACGCCTCCTTTTCTTCAACCCCCACTTTTATGCTCAAAAACTGTTTTGATATCATATAGCTCTGTAACAATTTTCAAGTGTCACGCCTCCTTTTCGATAACCCCATATTTATATGCGTGGGAATGGTTTCGATTCATTTAGCTCTATACCAATTTTCAGCTCCCTACCTTGAACTCCTTTAGAGATAATAAGCTTGAAAAATTAAGATTAAATGGCAGGTGCCACGCCCCGTTTTCCGATAACCCCACTTTTATGCCCAAAAATTGTTTTGACATCATTTACCTCTATACCAATTTCGAGGTCCCTGCCTTGAATCCTTTTAGTGATATTCAGCTAGAAAAATTAAATTTGTATGGGAGGTACCACGCCCCCTCTTCCGATAACCCCAACTTTTATGTTTCATATCATTTAGCTTCCTACCTTGAACTCCTTTAGAGATAATCAGCTTTAAAAATTAAGATTATATGGGAGGTGCCACGCCCCCTAATATTTTTATATATATGTAATAAAATTTTTTCTTCGACTAAACCTTTACCAGTGGATCGGCTGTTTAGCTTTAACAAAATTTACACCTTTTCCAAGAGTACTTTAGAAACAGTAAAATGTACTTCAGAATAGTCAATTGTACTTCAGAAATGGTAAAATGAATTTCAGAATAGTCAATTGGACTTCAGAAATTGTAAAATGTAATTCAGAATAGTCAATTGTACTTCAGAAATTGTAAAATGAACTTCAGAATTGTCAATTGTACTTCAGAAATTGTGAAATGTAGTTCAGAATCTGTAAATTGTACTTCAGAAATGGTAAATTGGACTTCATAAGCTGTAAAATGTTCTTTAAAATAGGCAATTGTACTTCAGGGACCGTTCTTAGCTGGATATGAACCCGGTTCGCCCCGGTACTTCCCGACTGGCTTAATGAGCAGTGAAACATTCTAGGATCTTAAGCAAGGTAAGATAGGTATTAAGGGGTGAGAGGCCTCATATTGGTTGATCAACCATAGTACAATTTTCGATCTCTGAAGTACATTTTACCAATTCTGAAGTACAATTTACGGGTTCTGAAGTACAACTGACTATTCTGAAATTCATTTTACCATTTCTGAAGTACAATTGAATATTCTGAGGCACATTTTACGGTTTCTGAAAATCATTTTAAGCATTCTGAAGTACACTTGGAAAAGGTGTAGAGTTTGAATTTTATATAATAGTATAGATAACGTTTTAATGAAACAGCTGAGATAACATCGGAATCAGTTGCGGTTGCTATTTTCAGTTCATGAAGTATCGCGATCTGTCATATTTCCAAAATTAATAGAAATTTCTAAATTTGGCAAGCCAACCTCAGACATTGGGTCATGTGAGTTATCTATATATAAAACTAGAAAAAACTAGAACAAACTTTATTCATATGTATGAGGGATTATTTATTTAGTCTATGTTTTTGTCACAATTATATGATGTTGTGTTCTTTCTCTTGAATGAATTTTCGGTATTTGTCACGCTTCAACCACAGACTATTTTTTGGGGTGGGCAAGTTTCCCCTTTCTGAAACGTTTCAGCTTCAACAAAAGGTGTATTTGGTTGGAGATTTATGTATCTATACTATTATATAAAATTCAAACTCGAAATTTTGTTAGAGCTAAACAGCCGATCCACTGTCCCGATTTTTTTCTTTCGAATTTTAAAATATCATAATATAGCCAAACTAGGACCATAGATACTTTTTTTAAAATAAATATTGTATGCAAAACTTTTTTAATTCAAATAAAATTTGTAGATATGAAAACTCATCTTCGCTTGCACGCTTGTGTTTAGAGAGTATCAACAGACCACATATTTCTCTCTACTTACTCTATTTTTGTACTCAGCACAGCTAAAAAAAATATAAGCGCCACCGTATACTTATAACAGGGCCGGCCAAACAAATACTAAAACATTTGCATAAGTGTGCGTAAGTTTTGAGTGATTTTGCGTACAGTAGCTGCAAAGAAAATGGGGACTGTGAAACTATAAATTAAAACGAAATTTTATTATTTGGTTTCGCATCAAACCATAATTTTAATTTGATTTTTAGACATTTTATTTTGATGTGTAAACATTTTGGAAAGGAAAACAAAGGAAAGGAAAATGAGACGCATTAAGGAAGAAAATGTTAGGAAAGGTAAGAAAAGAATGAGAATGAAAGGAAAAGGAAGGAGAGGAAAGAAAAGAAAAGAAAAAAAAGAAAATATAAGAAAAGAAAAGAAAACAAAACAAAACAAAATAAAAAACAAAACAAAACACGCATTGCAACATATTTTTATTGTATGCCCAAAAATAAGTTTGTGCATTTCCATTTGTCATGACTGTTGCTTGTTGATAGTCATGCGACATAGTCTTGCTTCATTGATAGTTGAACAGCGACTGACAAGCGAAAGCTAAATTTCGTGCTCATACATCGTTAGAGTTGGTGTGAAAATACGAACGCAAAGTGCACAATGTGCAGTTCTTGGTCCTCCGGTCCTGACTTATAACAAAGCATGTGAATAAAGGGTGGCACACACATATTCATAAAAACAAGCAGACGCTCAACGCAATTACTGCATGTTACTCAATTGGACTATATGCACGCAATTGTAGTGTTTTTATTGTAGCTACGATTGCTTAAGTCGCTGCAAGCAGTGAGAGTAAAAAAAGCTACAATTAAAACACTCAATACATATACTTACTCATAATTTATATGAGTATTTCGCGCATTTACACATTGAGTCACAATTTGTAAAAAAAAAAAACCAAGGCAAATTAAACAAGGTAGTGTTTTTGTAGGAATTTTTATTTCAAAAAAGTATAAACCAACGTATTTACCCTTACTGGCCCACGTACAATACTTGGGCCCCATACAATTTTTGTATTAAAAGGTTAAACCGCATTTGCAAAATCAAAAATTATTAATATAGTTATTCATAAACTTTCTAATAAGCTCACTTTTGCCACCAAGTGCTACTTTGGAGTCTACCTCTTTAAAGTCCTTGACCGCAAAGAACAAGCGTACATATGTACATACATATTAATTAACTGAAAATAAACAAAATTGGTTAACGGACACGCCCACTTTTTGAACACAGTTCTGAAAAATTTCTTTGTAAAATTTAAATCGCGATATTTCCATAATTGTATAAGTTATATAAATAGGATTTTACACACGTAACAAGCTTTTTAAGCAAAAATAAGCTGTAGAAAAATGTTGTGGATTTTGTTGAAGTAGGCGTGACTCCGCACTTTTCAGCAAAAAGGTCTGTTATTTTCAAAAGCGATTGCTTGAAATTTCAAAAAGGTATTTTCATGAAAGTTAGTGAGATGCTTCCCAATAGTATGTTGTATACTCCTGCCAAAAAATACTTAAATCGAATAACATAGTTAGTTAACACCCTACTGCCTTTTTTTATTAATTTTTTTATTTTCATACCTTTCATGAGGGTGTCTTTAATGGGGGTGACTGCGCCTTGCACTCACCAGCGCCACCCCAAAGCGTCGACTCGTAGGTGCGCATGCACCCTCCCCTCCCACATGTGGGGATGGAGCCTCCTCGTGGTGACACCTGGTAACGCTTCGGCGGCGAATTCGAGCGGCGACCCTATCCCCCCACTCGCAAAACCTTGTTCCCTTACTTTTCCACTTTCTCCTTTCCCCCCCTCCTTCCTTTCTGAAAGGACTGGATCAAGGCGTCATACGACCCGTGCCGAGGATCAGCCTGGCTTGGGGCCCTCAAATAGCCCAGTCGCTAACGGAGTGCATCGAACACCGGGCGACCTTCGATGCTAACTAGCCTTACCCGGACATTGCGGATCTCTGTCCGGGCGGAAGTAAATAAAAATAAAAACAAAAACAAAAAGGAGAACGGCTCTCCAAACAAGACGCCGACTGGAGCTTGCTCCGCGAAGGCCACGGCCAAGCCGGGTCTTCAAAGACAAGCTGAGCGAACTGCTCAGCGTTTCGCTGCCGCCGCGGCAGCTAGACAAAGAAGGGCTGAGAGGACATCCAGCCCGACTCGTCCTATAGTCAGCACCTCTCTTGGAGGGGGCGCTGATCGGGAGGCTCAGAACGCAGCCGCCGTCCTTACCTTGACCCCCATTGGTGGGCCTGTCACTCAGCGACTAGCGTCTGATGGGTCTGCTGGCGTAGGTTCTGGGGATGTGGGGACAGCTGGTGTTGGGGCCAAGGACACACTTCAAAGTAGAGCCGAAAGTTCATCCGGCTTGAGCAGCCCAAAGGCCAATGCCTATCGACTAGGAGGCACTGACTGGGTGGCCTCTGGTGCAGTCAAAGCCCATCCCGTAACCTCTACCAGCAACGCTGCCTCTCAGCGTGAAGCGTCAGGTAAGTCGTCTGGTGGCGGTTCCAGGGAAGCGGGGGGCCAGTGCTAAGGCTATGGGGCAGGTGGTGAGGTCGGCAAGGAAGTCTAACCACCAAGACAAGCGCACGGCTGCTCGGATACTACGCAGAAACGCCACCTCACCGATAAGGGAGGGGGATGTCTCTGCGGCGGACTGGGCGAAGGTGCAGCGCGAACTTGAGTGGGCAAGGCGTACCTTACCGAACTACCGCGATGACTGGGTCGACGAGAGTGATGCAACCTCGAAACGACAGCGGTCTATGGAGGAAACAAACCCATCGGTACCGAAAGGGGGTAAAACACAGAGAGGCTGGACACGGTCTTTCGCCGAGTCATTGATGAGAGTAGCGCAGACGGTAGGATCCCGGAACAGCAATGGAAGTGGATCGAAGCCGCGCTCGCTACGGCGGCCGTTAAGGTCATTAAAGACAACCCCGGTCCACTGCCATCTTTCAATGATGCAGGGTGGTTCCAGGGGAATGTCAAACTAATTGCCTGTGATGATGCCTGGTCGGCGGCACTGTACAAGGACGCCGTTGGTTTGATAGGGGAGGTGTACCCGGGTGCGCGGCTCAAGGCGGTCTATGCGAGGGATATTCCCTCGAGGCCGAGAGCCAGAGCCTGGGTTCCAGTGACGCCAACGGACCCAGCTGCTATCCTGGAAATTCTCCAGGTCTACAACCCGGGTGTAGTAACCCCGAACTGGAAAGTGGTGAACATCGAAAAGACAGAGAAGGCCACGATGCAGATCGTCCTGCTGCTCGACAGCGCAAGCCTCGGTGCACTGTCGAGGCAAGATTACAAGGTAAGCTACGGCTTCAAAAGCATCAGTCTTCATATTTACAAGGCTGACGTGGGGTCCCTTGTAAATCTTGAGGCTCTGGGGGCGGGTGAATCCCCAGCGAAGGCGAAATGGAGGTGGACGAGGCGAAGGCGCCGGAACCATATGCTTACGACTCATCGAGCTCGGACGGTAGCCTGGCTCTCAGGAGGTTGTACTCCGAGAGTCAGCTTCTGAGCGATGGTGAGTCGGATGTAACGCTCACGGAGTAGAGCGCCAAAAAATTATGATGAGGGTCCTCCAAATAAACCTTCATCATTCCAAAGCAGCTTCAGCTGCACTTTTACTGCGCCTGTCCTCAGGTGTGGTAGATCTCGTTCTAGTCCAGGAGCCATGGATCACTGGTGAAAGGATCTGTGGGTTGCGGACGCCTGGTTACAAGCTTATATGCGCTCATAACAAGGGTAAGCCACGAACATGTATTCTAGCTAAGTCTACTCTTAATGTTTTTCTTCTTCCACAATGTAGTGATGGAGATCTGACAGCGATCAGCGTCGAGGGGCCGGGTAGGAGGTGCACGTTTGCATCCTTCTATCTCGCCCATGATCACCAGGGCTCATTACCACCATATAACTTCCGGGAACTCGTGAGGCAGTCAAACCCGCGGGATGAAATGCTGGTACTCGGAGGTGACGCAAATGCCCATCATGCGCAGTGGGGCATCACGGATACAAATGCCCGGGGTGAGTCTCTTTATGATTATCTTCTAGGTACAAATCTAGGTATATGTAACAGGAGAAGCGGGTCCACCTTTATCACTAGAAACAGGGAGGAGGTCCTTGACATCACCCTAGTCGCGGACTCCTTCAGTGATCAAATGGAATCTTGGAAGGTTCTAAGCGAACACTCCTTCTCGGACCATAGGTACATTAGCTTCAATGTATCGCAAACACCCACTAGACCTAAGATTGTTAAAAATGTTAGAAGAACAAACTGGGGCTACTATAGAAAGATTATTGTTAAAAATCTGCCAGACAGGGTACAAACTTCGACTAACAATTCTGAGCTTGACGGGCTCGTAAACAATTTCAGTCAGCTCTGCAGGACTGCGTTAGATAGGGCCTGCCCAAACAGGAGGGCGGCGAAAACCCGCAAACCACCTTGGTGGTCGTCTAATCTCGAGGAGCTTGGGAAGTCCCGTAGGGCGGCTTTTAACAAAGCAAAATATGATGGTCATGAGGAATCATGGGCGGACTATAAGGCGAAACTTAGCACTTATAAGAAAGCTATCCGTAAGGAAAAGCGATAATTTTGGGAAGATTTCTGCAGCCAGATTGAAACCACATCTGCAGCCTCCCATTCCGTAAAATATTTATTTTTTCTTTCATCAATTTCTATACAAAATGTATGCTGATACTGAAAATATTACACAGAAATTTTGTATAAAAGTAACGGAAACGAGGTGGTAATAAATGAAGATATTATTTTCATGGTAAGTGGTAATAAAAAGATTTTCTTACCATTGACAGACTAGAAACCATGCAATATTTTCTGGTATGTAAAAAATTGGTGCCAGATCGGGGTAAATTTATATAATTTTTCAAAAATGTACCAAAAACATGATTTTGTAATTTCGGCCAACTTTGAAAATCTGTATAAAATAATTGCGACATACCACAATGTTTTCTTATCTTAGATAATGTTTCATAAACCTTGGTTTATATATGAGCTGATATTCAAATCAAATAAAAGCACCCAGAGCACAGGGGGCTTGTTCAAATTGTACTAATTTTGGGGTCTAAAAACATTTTTTCTCAGAAACGGGACATGATGGAAATTTTTGGACCACGGATTCGTGTTCCGCTTAAAAAAAAATCATAAGGAGTATTTTTGTTTTTTTTTTTGCATTACAAAAACAGGGTGCTGTAACTAGTGCCCTAAAAACGAATAATTAATTTTATTTAATAGTAGTTTTGCAATTTTTTTTAAATGTGTGACTTTTGTCAATTTATTTGAGTAATAGAAACCACCTACACGAACAAACATACAAAAACTAGTTTTGAAAAGATTTTTTGGTCAAATGTATATTTTTGAAGGTCCTAAAGGGTTAAAGTGGGATATTTCGCGAAAACGAGCAGTCCCGATTTTACTGAAAACGTAGTTCGACATCTAGGATGGTCCCAGACAAGACCTCATTCACAGTTTTTGTGCCCATTTTTGTTGAACCTATTCTTGCCAGCAGAGCGGTGTGGTATACAAAGTTTCATACTACTAGGTGCATTAGTTTTGGCGTGAAAACGTAACAAACATTGTTACTTTCCACATAACGCGGCAGTGTACCTATGCAATTGATTTTTGATTAAGCAGACACTGAAAAAAAAAGTAAACAAAAATGAATTGGTCTTCATATAAATTTATTTACATAAGAAAAAAAAATTGCATAGCTTCCTCCCTAGAAATTAGTATAGCTTTTTTGTTTGTGGTCCGATTTTGATAAAACAAAGTGCAGATCCCTTTTTAAGGTCAAACAGATAAACAGACAGAAAATAATTTTAAAAATCGATCAGATGAACTCTATAGTATTCCCCAGGTCATCCCCAGTTATTTTTTCAAAGAAATTTTCAATGCACAGACACGACTTTTCTAGAGATTTATTATAGTATAGATATGTAGATAGATATGCTGGTGCCCGCATAGGGCGGCAGTGTACCTGTGCAATTGATTTTTGATTTAGCTGAAATTGAAAAATAAGTAAACAAAAATTTTAATGCTTTATTGCAACGACATTCTTACCGATAACTCATTTATCGATAAATATGTATATCGAAATATCAAAAAGTTAGAATGAAATCTGCCCTCTTCGTTTGATACCCATATTGTAGGCCAATTTTAAAGTTTTTGTGCAATCATATTTTGACCGATAATTCAGTTATCGATAAGTTTATGGAAATATATCGAAGTCAAAATGAAACCTGAGGTCTATCCCTTTCGGTTTATACCCATATGGAAGAATAATTTTAAGGTTTTTGGTCAATCATATTTTGATAAGTTTATCGGTGTATAAATGAACCTTCCCTTTCATTTGGTACCCGTATTGTAGGGAAATTTTAAGATTTTGGGTTATTTTACTTATAATTAAGTCATCGATAAATTTATAGAAGTTTAAATGAAAAATGGGGACTTCCTCTATCGGTTGATACTCATATTGTAGGGAAATTTTGTGGATTTAGGATAACTCTGTTATCGATTAATATTTATCAAAAAAAATAGCATCACTGTGAATCCTTCCAGCCTGCTACCTGATAACCTACCATCAACTGCCGATTCACCCCAATGACGTGCACAAGACTGCGATAACGACACCATTCCGCTCAGTCATTCCAACGACTGATACATGAAGCTCTGCGAGGGTTATCGTTTGTATTTACCTATATCGACGACATTCTCGTTGCGTTGCGAGATTACGATGGGCACTGCAGTCACCTGCGCCAAGTATTCGAACGATTACGAAAATTCGGCCTGGTAATTAATCCGGAAAAATGAGAATTTTGCGTCCAACAAATAAAGTTTGTAGGCCATCTGATAACGAAAGACGATATTCGCCCCCTATTAGAACGAGTCGAGGCGATAAAAAAATTTGAAAAACCTGCAGTAGCTCATCAGTTAAAGAAATTTTTGGCTATGATGAACTTTTACAAATTTCTACCGGGTGCAGCCGAGTACCAGATGGTACTGACAGCGATGATTCCAGGAAACAAAGGAAAGGATAAAATGCTACTCGCTTGGAATGGTCAGCAAACACAAGCATTTGAGAGATGTAAGTACGAACTTGCTAACGCCGCTATATTGGCTCACCCTCAACAGGAGTCAGTCCTCTCACTTGCGACCGAAGATGGGCCGCAACCGCTCTGTCTAAGCTTTGAGGGAGCGAGAAGTTTTTTTTTGAATTTATTTAATTTTTATATTATATTATTTATTTGGGGTGGAAAAGGGGGCGTGCAGAGCACATATTAACTAGGGAGCCCTTTTCATATTTCTTTATTATTATTTTATTATTTATTTAATTTATGTGTTCTATATAGAACTGGGAGGATGAAGAGCACCTGTTACACCTTGTATGTATTCATTGGGGGCGAGCACTGTTGGCTCTGAGGCATTGCACGAGATTGGCTTCCTCATTTTCGTTTGGAAAAACCCCAATTGGGTTAGGCAGAAAAAACCAATATCTTCAGAATATTTCATAAGCTGGGTGAGAATTATAAAAGGGGTTGCAAATGAAATAAACGAAAGAAATTGTTTAAGTCGCTTAAACACGCTCGGTTACTATTCAAAGAAGCTCACACCCACAGAGCAAAAGTACAGCACTCACAATCGGGAGTTGCTCGCAATATACAAGGCCATCAAACATTTCAAATACATGCTCGAAGGGCGACAGTTTCATATACTGACCGAACACCAGCCGATTACGTTTGCCTTTCTGCAATGCAACGACAAAGCGACACATCGCCAGCAACTACACCTGGACTACATTAGCCAGTTTTCGACAGACATTCGTCACATCAAAGGGGCGAGTAATTACACAGCAGACCTCCTCTCAAGAATTAACGCTATCGACAATCAAAGCCAAGTTACCCTACGCTGCAATAGCAAAGGCTCAGCAGGACGATGCAGAATCAAAGCAGTTAATAGGTAATTCGACATCACTTAAGTTCAAACTCTTGAAAATTCCAGGTGACTGCTGCGAACTGTGGTGCGATATATCGACAGCAAATACTGAATCACGTTCATGCAATGGAAAATCCAGGTGCAAAATCGACAACGGAAATGGTTACCGAACGCTTCGTCTGGCCTAGCGTACGAAAAGACACCGCTGAATTCATGCGGTGTTGCATAAAGTGCCAAAAGTCAAAGGTAAATCGTCATACAAGAGCGCCGCTTCAACAGTATCAGTTACCGGACTTTATTTATTTGCTACTCTAAATAAGGCATGCATTTTTTCCTGAATTTTCTAGTTTTTAAGTGTATTGTGGTGCTTGCGATACTTTTGCAGTCTTGCTGAGAGGCAATAAAAAAAGTTTTGGCACTTAAGATACTTTTTTTATATGCTGTGTTACATGATATTTTCTATGTTGAAGTTACGTAAATAGAACGCTGGTATATCATAGGTGTGATGCTGCAAGATTTACATGCCAAAGCTCCTGCGTTCGAATCCCAGCCAGATAATGCAATACAAAAGCCTGATTTTCTGGTCATAATAAAGTCGAAACAAAATTCTTGGTAGGTGTTTAGTATCATAGTCAAGATCTTTGGGGTCGGTCTAAAAACCTTAAAGTAACTTTAGTAGCGGTTTTTGCTAGTATAGAAGAAATCAAAGGGATTTTCATCAAAAGTGCGATAGCGTTTCTCTGACAATTAGTTACATATTAGTAATTTAAAAATGAATACATACCATGGTAGAACAATAGTTTTTATGATTAAATAGAAAAGAAACTATTTTTTTTTTTTAAATATATAGGATTATAATAATCATAACATAAGTAATAGCCAGTGCTTGTTAACCCAGATCATATTCATCTTCATTGTCTGCTTATGCCAATGCGTCCTTAACTTTTATGCAACAGCTCATCTCTTTATACTCCCTCTAAAACTGCATCGGAATAATACCTTTCATACAGAGGTTCTCTAAGTCCCTAAGTTTAGCTTCAGAGATCGGCAATTTTCCATAGTAAATTTGCTTTGGTCCATTTTTTTACAGTATTTGGTACCGCTGCTTTTTGTTAAAAAGTGCTTATAGTCTGAGTTTGACTATTTTCCGAATATCCATAATAAAGCTTGATATACGGGCTGGCTTTGTCAAACTGAACAGAGCTTAAGGTAGAGAATTTTATTTAAACCTTCAAAGGTAGACACAATTCGGCGAAAGATTTCCAATCTCGAAACTCAGAAAATTCAATGCAATGCGTATTAACGGCTCCCACTCTGAAGGCGACCAAACTGATCTTCTTTTAATAAGGACTCTATAGTACTATGAACTGAATCAACAAGCATCATAGTATGTCCGGGAAGTAAAAATGTTAGTTTAACTTTATTAACAAGTATGCAGCGAAAATGTCAAGATTTAAAGCATTTGGCATCCACATCTTGATCCAGAACCATTAACACCATGAAAGGCCAAAATCAAGTTGTTTAAATACATGTGTATGAAAAATCATATTGATGTGATGTCTGCTTTTTTTCGTGCAAAGTTAAGATGTTGGTCCATAATTTTTCCACTAGAGTCAATTTGAGACCCTTAAACTCTCAGGCAATCAATGCTTGTACGACTAATATATACATTCGTAACAAAAAAAAGAGGAAAATCCAAGTAAACTACCGAAAACACCCCACAATTCTATTTTACACTGTGCTCATACTCTCGCTAACGATAAAATTGCGGTCCCGCAAAAGTGTAAACAAAGCAAACGATAAAATTATTTTTTTTACTTTTTCTTAGGAACGGTACATAGTAGACCTCTATAAGTTTATGAGTAGTTGTAACAGGTATTCATAAGCTATTTTCGATGAAAAAAAAATTTCGATAACTTCAATCGCAATCATGGCTCGATATCAGAACGACACCTTACCACCCCCAAGCGAACGGGTTTATCGAACGATGGCATAGGGTGCTTCAATCCTGGCAACTGGAAAAGATACGTGGACCGACCACCTCCCTCTCATTCTTTTGGATCTTAGAACAGCGTATAAGTGCGATTTAAAAGCTTCGCCAGCTGAGCTCTTGTATGGCACAACACTAAAAATTCCATGAGAATTTTTCGAAGCCATATGAAGTGTAACAGAACTTACAACGATCCATGAGAGCGATAAAACCGTCCCAAACACAGTATCATTCAACTTTTACGCCTTGTGTACACGCAGACTTAAGTAAATGTACACACATTTTGGTACGAAACGACAGCATACGCCCATCGCTCACGTTACCTTACGAGGGCCCATTCGAGGTATTGAAACGGCACAAAAAATACTTCACTATTAAAACAAGGCAGCGAGAGGTACAAATCAGCATTGACCGCTTAAAACCAGCGTATATCTGGCCATACTACAATGCATCAAACGCAACTAATCTACAGCACAAAAACAACAAAAATCGAAACCACAAAAAGACACAAACGACAAACTACCATCTGTGGAAGTCCAGGCAACGCCAGCAGCAACAGAAACAACAACGACGACAACTCTAAGGCTTAGCCGAAATATACGAAAACCCGTACCTTTCCTTTAAGCTGCAAACAGCCACCGACGGAAAAACGGACGACGTGTCAGCTGACACGATCTACCTTATGGGAATTGCATGTGAGCGATTTTTCACCGACGTTCGTGACGCACGTTTTACGCACGTCGCTACGTCAAAACCAAAAAATTTCTGATTTTTACGTAGGAAACGTGTCAGCTGATCACTCTTCGACACACAGTGTTGCCTATTCAACTATTTGCATGTTGAGTTTGGGCCGTTTGCAATTATTTTACAAAAATACCCAAAAAAGTTTTAAGTATTGACGAAATATCTTAAAATTTTTGACTTATGTTAAAGTTTATAAATAAATATACTATATGTAGCTATTTAATATTACTTTCGACATTTTACAAAATGAAAAATTACAAATACAAAAGTAGAGTTTTGGGTAAGCATACATGCAAACTGAGGAATGGTAACACTGTATTGAATGTTTCTACGTAAGCCCAACGTTCATAAAAAATCGTAAATTTGATCGTGTACGTCCACCGCCACCGTCCGTTAGACACGTCGGTGGCTGTTTGCAACTTTAAGCGGGGAGTACTGTGGTGCCTTCAGCATCACAATTAATAAACATATTCAATTCACCATGAAGTATTTTATTTTGTAACATTAACTTTTAACTTTTGACCACTGTGCATAAATGAATTCTGCATCATTTTACTATATTCGACGGCGAGTTGTGTTGTTTTTGGTATCTTAGCTGTCGCTCTCTCAACAGCGACTGGAAGTTACAAGAAAACTCAGGCAACAGTATACTAAATTGCCATGAACAATTTCTTTCTCGTCTGATCACCAAATCGACAACATCGTGGAATTTATTGACAAGTTAGCGGAGCAACAGCAAACGTACGCTAAATTTATAATTTTTTTTTACAACTTAAGTTTTTTCTATCTGAACTGAACTCGCATTGAATTTAGACTTTTGTTAATTGAATTTTCTTAGTTTTGCTTAATACCTATTGAACTGGCGATTTTTATTTTAAGCGAACGAAGGTCTCAGCGAACCAGGAGGCCGAGGGTTCAGGTCAACGGCTAAGCGGAACGAGTTCAACGGCCATCAACATCAATCAACTGAGCCATATGAAGGCGCCAAAATGTCGAAATGGTAGTAGTTGCGACAAGTGGCATGTTAAGTTCGATGGTAAAAGTAAAGGGATTACGGTGGAGAGCTTCGTTTTCCGAATATAAAAGTTGAGGCAGCAAAAAAATATCTCGCACTTTCAGCTTTTCACCGATTTTTATTGCCTTGTGACAGGCTCTGCCTTGATGTGGTACTGGCAGGTCCAAGAAGATCATGCGGATTAACCCGAGTTTGGATATTTTCCACTAAAAGCGGAACTGCTAACCCACTTCAAGACAACAGAGGGTTCGATTTCTGCAGTGAGGTCCATAATATAACTTTTCGCCTGCGAAAGAGTGTCCGGTAGAAGGAGCTAGTCGATATTATTAGGGGGACCTGAAACATTACCTATCAAATTTGACGTTTGCATGTTAAATCGAGCCGCTGGCTTGACTTAAGGCCGGATCTAGGCATGTGTCCAACTCTTTGCTGAACCCGCGCTCTGGTACCATAACTCTGGAAGGCTGAAGGTGAGTCGAATTGCGCTCTATAATACGTACTGTTTCATTTAAATCTTTGTATATATACTGCGTAACAATTATGACTATATGGTGGTGATCGTTTTTTTTATGCCTAGTAGTGCTTCGCACACAACTTCATTCGCACGCTCTGCACGCCCACTAGAGGGGCGGTAAGCTGCTCTATCTCGCCCGATGTCACCATAGTCAGTGCAGGCCTTATCAACTGGGTTCACTGGCGTCCGATGCTAAGCCTTGCTTCAGATCACCTACCCATAGTGCTCTTTATCGATCGCTCCACCGATTTTGTCACCGCTGAAAATCGCACCTTCACCAACTTTAATAAAGCCGACTGGAAGGGTTTTCTTACCACCAGAGAGAGCGCGTTCACTGCTCTCCCCACCCCGTCTGACGTACGAGAAGGGGAAACGGCGTTTCGTATGGCCCTAATTTCAACCTCCAATCAACACATTCCGTCAGGTAGAATAAAGGAAGTGCGTCAGTACTTCCCGCAGAGGCAGCGGCCCTGGCAAATGAACGTGACAATATTAGACACCTGATGCACGAGCGCTTTCTGGCGACAATTTTTAATTCATCCTCCGTTGGACGAAGAAATTCGCCGAGCCACCAGGTGAGGGCATAAACCCAAAAACAGCGATGTGCCCATTACCATCTCCACAACGGAAGTTCATGAGGCAATTCGGAGATCTCAAAACACGAAGTATATAGGCCCCGATGGCATTTCAATGCTGATGCTGAAACACCTCGGCAACGAAGGTATAAGATACCTAAAACACATTTTCAACCTTTTCCTGTCCACCTTTGTCCACCTGAAGATGGAGACAGGCAAAGGTGGTCCCACTACTAAAGCCTGGCAAGCCAACTGCCGGGGGGGAGTCATATCGCCCGATATCACTCCTCTCGCCAGTAGTGAAAGTGTTGAAGTCTATCTTACTACCGTATTTCACCCCAAACATGCGGCTCGTCGAACATCAGCCTGGTTTTCACAAAATCCACAGCACCACCACCGCGCTGAACGCCATCACCACTCAGATAGGGGACGGCCTAACCAAAAGCGCCAAAACCACAGGGCAGTGCTAGTTGCGCTTGACTTGGCCAAAGCTTTTAACACGGTACAACCATGCGCAACTATTGAAAGACCTGGAAGATTCGTACCTTCCCTCCTGTCTTAAACGTTGGACTGCGAACTACCTGAGTGGCCGTCAATCGTCGTCGTTGAATTCAGAGGCGACAGATCAAACAACAGAATAGTTAAACAAAGGGTGCCACAGGGTGGTGTCCTATCCCCGTTTCGTTTAACTATTATAGAGACTCCGCAGGGTGTATCGGTCGTCTCTTACTTCGACGATTGTACGATACTGGCAACAGGCCCCTCCATTGAAGAGCTCTGCTCCCGCATTAATGCATACCTCCCAGCCGTGTCCGAATTTTTGACTACCAACTGACCCCAAAATCTTAGGGGTGACGTTTGATAACATTTTCAAATACTGCGCTAATGTAACCGCAGTTTCCAATAAAGTCCAAAGCCCTAATAAAATTCTCAAGTCGCTAGCTGGCAGCACTTGGGTAAAGACAAAGAAACGCTACTAGCTACATACAAAGCATTTGGTCAGCCGTTACTGAGCCACGCGACGCCAATATGGTCGCCGGGGCTGGCTGACACCCACTGGACGAGGCTTCAGGTCTTCCAGAACACCGCCCTTCGAACCGCCACTGGGTTTCCTCTTTTGTCTCCTAAGCATCATCTCCACAACGAAGCAAAAATGCTCGGCATTAAAGAGCACAGTGAAATGTTGACCAGGCAATTCCTGTTCAACTGCTGCAAACCACAGCATCACAACAGATGCCTGGTCAACGAGAATCCGCCCCCAGGAGTATAAGAAGCCATCTACGCAAACATTTCTATGAGATCCGGCACCTGATTTCCACGCTGTTTGATCCTAAGGTGCACCGGCAGGCCCTCACCCTCATCCACACCGATTTGGTAAATTCTTTTGTCAGCTCTCTCCCAGCGAACGCCGTCCTTCAGGCAACAACACCACTCGTTGCCGAAGAGGAGCGCGAACTGTATAGGGAGACTAGGGTGATGATGGCTCAACTCCGGTCTGGATATTGTAATGGGTTAAAATCTTACCTATCCAGACTGAACCCCGACTTGCCTAATGTTTGTCCGGCATGCGGCTTGTCCCCCCATAACACTAATCATCTTTTTGTCTGCTCAACCGTGCCTACTCTTCTAACACCCATATCCATCTGGTCCACCCCTGTCGAAGATGCTAGGTTTGTAGGACTTCCGTTAGAAGAGTTTGATGATACTACTGGGTAAGATACTGACTACCTAGGTAGGGCTAAGTAGCGCCACAACAACAACTTCATTCGCCACGCAACCTTCAGTTGCCACGCCCCCATTTTTTTCTTTTATTTGTACTTCAATTATGTCCAAAGCTTATCGTCGATCTCTTTTAAACTTTCCAGATTTGTTCGTAGATTGTTGTTTACGATTAAGGTTGTATTAATTTTAACATTAATGTAATTTGGAAAAGTGTCACGCCCAAATTTTTTGTGTTTTATCAGATTTTAATTGCAAGAGTTATTGACCAAAACCCTTTTCGGAACAATCGAATGTATGGAAGCTATGCCTTGTATTGGTCTGATCTGGCTGGTTCCGACAAATTATTAATTCTATGTAAAATGGCAAAATTTTCATCGAGATATCGCTAAAATTGAGGTACTAGTTTGCGTTCCAACAGAGGGACGAACATGCTAAATCAACTCAGCTCATCGCCCTGACCATTTCGTGTACTTAATAGTGGGTCCATCTCTTCTTCTTCTCATACTTACAAACATCGGACCAAAGTTATAATACCATTTCATGTTCAGGAAGAGTAAAAGAAACCGACAGAGTGGTCGAAACGAGCGACCTTAGTGATTTCATGGTGAAAGAGTGCAAAAGGCAGTAAAACCAGTAGCAATACAATGTGCAAATGAAGAAAAAATATGTTCAAAAGTATTTGGAAAGCGTGAGAAAAGATGGTGTTAGAAAGACGGCACATTCCATAAAACAGTAAGAAGCAACTGTTGAAAGGAGCGGCAAAATTGTATGTGAGAGGATTAGTGGGGGTAAGAGTTTGGAGCGGTTTAAAGCAAGCGCTGATTAATGAGTTTGGCAAAAAACTGTGTGTGTCCGAGGTACACCGTGCATTAAGAAACCGTCGGAAACAGTCAGAAGAAATATTATAGGACTACTTATATGAGTTGTTGGAGTTGGGTAAACAAATTTCCTTAGGCGAAAGAAGCGTAGTTGAATATTTTGTGGAGGCTTACCGGATGTTAGAGCTAACAAAACTATGTTGTACCAGGAACGAACATTAAACGAATTAAAATAACACATTCGCTTGTACGAAAAGGTCAAAGGTAGTTCGGGAATAGGGGTATCAGACACAAAAGTGACTACAAATAGGAAATGTTTCATGTGCAAAAAAGAAGGGCATATAGCTAAAGATTGCCCAGGGTCGGGAACAAAAGTCATAACATGTTTTAAATGCAAAAAAATGGTCACTATGCGTATATATGTATATATAAAGATCATTCCGCCTCTGCCGCAGACTTGTCTGGATCGATTGTATTTACCTGCTCACTTTTCATGTCCTTATCTTTTTTGTGCTTGCACTCATACGCATAATGAACATTTTGTTTGCATTTCCAATTTGTGGTGCGCCGCTTTGAAGTTTTTCCTACAAATTGACGGTTTTTTGCCGACTCCTATCGGCATCCAGGCGGCCACCGTGGTGTGGAGGTAGTGCTGTCGGCCTACCACACCGAAGGTCCGGGTTCAATCCCTGGTACAGGTTACATCAAAAAGTGGTTTGAAAAAGTTTTTCAAAACGGTGTCGCTCCTCGGCAGTGGTTTGGCAAACTCTCCGAGTGTATTTCTGCCATGAAAGGCTTCTCAGCAAAAATTCATCTGCTTTGTAGATGCCGTTCGGAGTCGGCGAAAAACCGTAGGTCCCGCCAATTTGTAGGAAAAATTTCAAAGCGGCACACCACAAATTGGAAGAGAAGCTTGGCGCAAAAATCTCCTAGGAGGTTGATGATATAACTGTTGTATATCGCGCCATATATATATATATATCGGCATCCACAAAGCAGATGAATTTTTGCTGAGAAGCCTTTCATGGCAGAAATACACTCGGAGAGTTTACCAAACCACTACTAAGGGGCTACTCCGTTTGGAAAAAAACTTTTTCAACTCACTTTGTTGATGTACCTAACTTGTACCAGGGCTCGAACCTGGACCTTCGGTGTGGTACCCCGGCGTTAATTGGGGGTTTCAAATTTAACGCATTGGTAGACACAGGCAGGTAGCGCGTGCATTATGAGGTAGGGCACACTATTCATGTTGGGAGATATAGAGCTATCAAGGGATAAACAAAGATTGTGCGGTATAGGCAATGGCAAGCTTACAACGTTGGGCAGTTTCACAGCCAAGGTCGTAATGGATGAGTTATCATTGAGTTATCACTGGTGTTTAGGTAGCGTCGAATTTAGAAAACCGGTGGAAGATGCCAAAAGTAGAGGCGATCAGGCAGTAGCTGAGAGGGCTAATGGCGGTACGAATGGTGGTACCAGGGTCTTAAGGAAAAAAAGGAAAGTACTGTTGGTGGGACTGCTAGTACTGGAGGGGAATCTCCGTATTTCCTTTTCTTTCATTTTCTCCTTTTCTATCTTTTATTAATATTTTGGTAAATCTTGCTGGCTCGAGGTCTGTGTTTCTTTAAATAAAACACGATAGTTCTTTTAACCTTTATGTGCCCGGCTTACTACATTTGTAGTAAATTGTGAAAAAATTGAGATAAAAAAAAATTTTCCGAAACAACAATGCCCGAATTTTTTAGTAGCTTCCTGGTTATCAAATCAAAGTCATTTAAGATTATAATATCACTAGAACTATTATTTGCCTGACCTCTAGACCCTACTTGAAAAAAACATCATCTTGCGGCCGGCTTACTACATTTGTAGTAACCTTATAAAATGTATGCAAAATAGTATTTTATAGTTGACTTCAGCTTGTCGCAACACGATTTTTTATAACCGAAGTACGTTTGTGATTGTGGATGTGTAAATTAGAACAATCGTACTATATTTGGCATGCTTGCTTAGGTGTGTTTTAGCATTCAAGTAAATCAGTCTAGTATTCATGTGCTGGATGCAACAAGTGTAAGGAAGCAATAAATTTACAATTAGACATACATCAGTTGTGGAAAAACAAGTATAGACATGTCAAAGCGTGTTCAAATTCAGGAACGGCGAGTTGTTAAGCGCTAAGTTTAGATACATATATATATATCCTTTGCCAAAAATGCTAAAAGAAACAGTTAACTATCAGTCTAAGGTACTAAGAACTTCAGGATCATGTGCAAAACATATTGCGCGAGCTTGATGAGGAAGAAGAGCATTTCGATTTGGAGGATGATTGCAATGCCGGCAATGATGAGAGTTCCGACCCGAACGATATTGGCGCTGGTGGTTTGATTAGTATCAATACAGAAGAATCCGACGCTGAAAATGAATTAATTATTGAAGAGGACGACATTCGCAATGATGAGCAAGAAGAGGGTGCAAGATTCGAAGCAGATTTCGAGGATGAGTTTGATTCAGGCGAACCGCCCATTACCCAACGACATGATGCGTTGATCGCCAACTAGGGCTACCCAGGGTCTAATGGAGTCTGAAGTCTTTGAGTTGATATTCACTCCATCAATGTTGCAACAAATTCTAGTAGATACGAATGAAAAAGCACGAAAAGCCTATGAGACTTGGAACTAGAAAAACTGCACTGGAAATAAAAGAATCTGGAAGAAATTAACCTTAATTGAACTAAGAGCATTTATAGGTCTTGTGTTGCTAGCAGGTGTAAATAAATCAAATGACGAAGAAGTGGATGTGCTATGGAGCCAAGAAAGCATTTGCTTTTATCGAGCAGTAATGCCCAAGTCACGTTTCAAAGAAATTGTTCGATTCATTAGATTTGACAGCGAGCGTACAAGAGCAGTTAGGCTAGAAGCCGAAAAGGCTGCTCCAATATCTGAATTGTGGACACAAATGAACGCAAATCTGCGCAAATATTAAAACCATCTGGAGGAATTACTGTGGATGAACAATTATTTGCTTATCGCGGTCGTACTAGGTTTACTCAGTACATATTTACCCTCTAAGTCTGCCAAGTATGGGATAAAGGTTTGGTTTGCATGCGATGCTAAGTCGTTCTGTCCACTCAAAAGTGAAATATAAACTGGAAAAAACTCAAATGCTGGTCGAGCAAGTAACGTAGGTGAAGGTGTTGTGCAAAGATTAGTATGCTATTGGGAGAACACCGGAAGGACTATTATTTGTGACAATTTTTTTACATCGTTAAACTGAGGCAAGTATTTAATGTCCAAAGGTCTTGCTATTCTTAGTACTGTTCGTCAAAATAAAACGTTTGTACCATATGAAATGAAGGCAGACCGCAATCGTGCTGAAGAATCTTCCATTTTCGGGTTTCTCGATGGAAAGTTTTCTTTGGTATCGTATGCTCCAAAAATAGGCAGAGCAGTTATAATACTTGCCAGCACACCTTTGACAAATTCAATTGTAGCTGAAAAGAAAAAAAATCCGCAATACATCCTTGATTACAATGCAAACAAAGGAGGCGTCGACGCAATGGATAAAATGCTTTCTGTATATTCAACGAAACTCAAAACTTTTTTGTTGGCCTTTGGTCATGTTTTATAACATGCTGGACATAAGTGCACTTGGATTATTCATCATTTATTCGGAAAACAATCCATATAAACGTCGAACAGACGCGCGACGAAAGTTCTTGCGGAGCTTGTCTAAGCAGCTTTTTATGCCAGCAATTGAACAGCGCTCTCAAGTTCCCCGGGTGCTGGGATTCCATCAAACACGTAAAGCTATCGAAATGGCACTGGATCGATCACTTTCTGCTACATCCAATGTTGATTCATCTTTTTACCTGATATTTCCAACGATAAACAACCAAAATATCCTGTACCTTGTCAATACTGTGAAATAGGAAGTTGTAACAACACACGCAAAATCCGTAGTTGGTGTAAAAAAGCAGTGTGCAATGCACATGCCGAAACATATACTTATATTGGGAAAACACCATAGTTCTTGTGACAAAACAAGAGTACGAAGCTCCGCGTCGAAGCATTAAGACGTAAAAAAGAATTTCCCTGAAGATGGTTACCGTCGAGTAACCGAAATATATTGGAAATAAAAGAAGAAAAATTGTGTTTTTCTTCAATAATATTGACCTCGAGCCAGCAAAAAAATACAGAATCAAAACAAATATATTTCGATTGCTCTACGGCAATCGTCCTCCGGGTTACAAAACACTAATAAAAACATAAACATAAACAATTAACAAAAATGAACATTAAGCACAAACATAAACTTAAATGTTCGGGAGGCCACAGATTGTGGGTGGCAGTGCTGTGGTGGTGGTTAGTCGCTTCTTCTCACGTTGGTGCGTGATTTTTCATTAACAAGCAAAACAAGTGCAATAGTCAGTGCAATTATGGATACAGCGGGACAAACGAAAAAATTTTTGAAGGAAAACAACAATATAAGGATTTTAACATCGGAAAAGGGAATAAAACTGTGGCAATGGAGATTGATGAATACAACAAGAAAATGGAAGATATTTTAAATGGCCTAACTACATGTAGAATTCAGAGACAGGACCCAATATCACGCTTACAAACCAAAAACAACTGCTTAGTAGACAAACTTTTTAAACTCGGAATAATTTCCCAGGTGGAGAAGAAGAGACTTACCGCAACCACAGCACTCCCACCCAGAATCTATAAAGAGGGAACACCACTAAGGCCTATTTGCTCGGCGGTTGCATCGCCATCTCACGAACTGTGCAAATATATGGCAGAAATCCTGAATAATGTAACTGCTTACTCGACGTATAATGTAAAAAATACACTAGGCTTCAAAGAAAGGGTGAATAATACCTATATATGTGACGACGAACAACTCATTTCCTTTGACGTGGTATCGCTCTTTCCGAGCATACCGATACAGTTGGCACCTGATACAATAGAAGAAAAATGGACAATAATCAAAGAATTTACACAGATACCAAAACAGCTGTTTATGGAGATAATAAAATTCTGCATTCAGGAAAGCAGATATTTACTTCAAGTTCAATGAGAAGATATATATGCAATTGAAAGGAATGCCAATGGGAGCACCCACATCCCCAATAATAGCGGATATAGCCATGGAAAAATTATTAGAGAACACTATGGAAAAATTACGATGCAAACTAAGATTACTGACGATATACGTTGACGACTTATTCGCTATAGTAGACCAAAATGAAGTACAAAACACACTTGACACTTTAAACGATTTTGACAAGAATATACAATTTTCGGACGAATTATAAATTTTAATTCAAAACACCCAAAATCTATGATTGTAAGGAGGATGTTGCAGACCTCGGATGAAATATGCCACAACGAAGTTAAGAAAGATATACATAATTACAATATTAAGAAACAAAAAAACAGAAAACAGCGGCCATAAATACGATTTAAAATAGTTAATATGGTTACCAAAAGTTTTAATTTCAAATTATATATACTTAAGAACCTTGGTCGAATTTTGAATTATAGAAAATGCTTTGAATTCCATTTTGTAACAACGCTATTTCTTAAGAATGATATTTTCTACTCACTAATGTATTTTGCTAACAATCTACTTTTCACATTTACATTCATTCCACTTCATTGCATTTCATTTCACTTTATTTTATTGATCACTGTAAATCACTTTTGACATTCAATCATATAACATACCTGTTACCTTGCTACTACTACTTTATAACATTGCTGTATATGTATATTTTATGTTGTCTTGCAACCCTGTACAAACACTTGTCATTTTCATTTTGCATAGATACATTTTTTGTGATCAATTTTAATTCAATTGGCTTCGTGCTTGCGACGAGTAAGGTTCTCGTCCGATACTGCTTTGGACAGTTCTTACTCGAAACAAAATCAAAGCTTGCGTTTGTTGGTGTGTGTAAAGTACTTGTACAATATTGCGTTGAACGGGTGCTCTGCATATAACTTGCATACGTACATATATTTTTTTTTACTTGAGAATATAATTATAAATAAACCATACTTTTGAACTAAATAAATCCAAATCGTATTGAACTTGCTGCCGAATCCACTTTATGAATTATTTCCTGCGTTCCAACAACAACGACAAGGCTTCATTGGCGCCCAACATAGTGGCCAGCAGTTCAGAAAACGACGAAACAGAGGAAGAAGAACACAAAATGGCTACATTTTCGCAAGAGCAGTTTTCGCAAATTTTGGTGGCAATCGCAGGTGGCAATAAATGCGGTTCGTTCACTAAATGCACAGCACGTTTCCGTGGGCAGCGAGACCCATCGGCAGTAGAGGAGTTCGTGCCGGCTATCACCGTGTATAAAGATATTGAGAAAATTTCTGATGCGGATGCGTTGCGTGGAATGCCACTGCTACTGGAGAATTATGCAGCTACATGGTGGATAGGTGTAAAAGACACTGTCGTGATTTTCAAGGATGCTATTGAGCTTATCCGAAAAACGTTTTCGCCTCCAATGCCCGATTGGAAAATCTATTTAAATATTTTTGACACCAAGCAGCAGCTACGCGAACCGACAGACAGTTTTATTTGCAAGAAGCGGTTACTGTTTTCGCAATTGACGGATACCCTCAGTGAAGCAGTGCAAATAAATATGATTTACGGCCTCTTGACTATGAAGATCAGAGAGCGCGTGAGTCGGGATAAATTTGCAACTTTTGACCAGCTAATATCGCGTTGCCGCGAAGCTGAAATGTTCTTGGCTGAAGTAAAGCAGCTTACTATTTCAACGTCCGACAAAAGCGAATCTGCAGAAGGGCCAAAAAGGTGCTCGTTTTGTAGATTACGTGGCCACACTGTAGATGTTTGTTTCAAAAAGAAGAAAGAACAACAGTCGCAGACGGCCCAACAACAACAGCAACAAACAAATAACGCAGGTGTAAGTGCAGGATCGTCTAAACGCACAGCCAACTTTTCATGCTATGGTTGTGGCGCACCAGGCGTATACAGCGCGAATTGCCCGAAATGTTCTGGACATGGCAAGGAAAGCCCTCAACCATTGTCCTTCAATTCTGTTGACACCACTTCCGTTGGTAGGTCCATTCCAGCGGTGCACATTAAAATGTTTGATCTGCGCGGTGAAGCTCTGTTCGATACAGGAGCCAAAACAAGCGTTGCTAGTTCGAATTTGAAAAATATTTTGATCAACAAGGGATGTCGTTGGTGAACAACTCAAGGACAATCAGATGTCCCCTTCAAAAGCCTTACGGGAGTATTCAAATCTCTTGAAGCAGATTAACGGGTCAAAAATAAACACAGGCGAAGCTGAACCTGCAGAAACATGTCCAGAGAGGAACTATGGGCCATGCATAAATAGAAAACAAAGAAGCAACAATGATTACTCACCACACTCGGTGCAGAATATTTTTAGAAATGCATTGCCGGTTGGAGTGATTACACCAGAAAATAACTCTCGGTTGTTTGCACCACCGATGAAAATCAAGAAACCCTTAGAAGGCACTGACAAATTTATTGCGGAAAACTTTCTTCCCTTAAATATGTTCGAAATTAACGAGAATCATAGTCAAGGGCACAGTTTAACAACAGAACAGAAAGCGGAGTTGAGTACGTTACTTCGGCAAAACTCAGATATATTTGATGAGCCAACCACAGCAACTCCGATGGCCATGCACCGTATAGACACCGGCGAACATTTTCCAATCGCCTTACCACCGTACCGCATATCACCAAAGCGCAAAGAAGAGTTGAAGCAAGAAGTTGACAAAATGCTGGAAACAGGAGTCATTGTTGAAAGCGAATCACCTTGGGCAGCTCCAGTAGTCATGGTTCCGAAAAAGACAGGTGGAATACGCATCTGCATCGACTATCGTGAATTGAACGCTATTACCAAAGCAGATAGATACCCACTGCCTCGCATCGACGACTTACTACACTCCGCCAAAGCCACAAAGTTCATGTCAACTTTAGATTTACAATCTGGATACTGGCAGATTGGTGTGGAAAAAGAAGATCAGGACAAAACTGCATTCGTTACGCCATTCGGTATGTACAAATTTACACGTATGCCTTTTGGCCTACGAAATGCGCCAGCCACGTTCCAACGTTTGATAGATCGCCTAAAGGTGTCGTTGAATAGTTTGGTCTTGTTTGCATATTTAGATGACATAATTCTATGTTCACTAAGTTTTGAAGAGCACCTCAAAGAACTAAATCAGTTGTTCGATCGTCTACGAGAGTTTAACTTAAAGGCAAACATCGATAAATGTAGCTTCGCTTGTAACGAAGTAAAGTATTTGGGGCACATTTTGACTCCAAATGGTATCATGGTCGACCCACAGAAAATAACGTCAATTATAGCACGAAATCCTCCGAAGAACGTTAAGGAGTTGTTGTCATTCCTCCAAACATGTTCTTGGTGCAGGCGGTTTGTACCAAAGTTTGCAGATGTTTCAAAACCACTGTCACAACTTACAAAGAAGAACGCTACTTGGTCTTGGAAAGAACCACAACAAACCGCGTTCGATGAGCTAAAGCGGTTGCTAACGACACCACCTATTTTGAAACAGGCAGATGAAAATCTCCCATTTACGTTGAAGACTGATGCTAGTGGATATGCATTAGGGGCAGTTTTAATCCAGGGGGAGGGTCCGGATGAACACCCTATCGAATACGCAAGCAGGCTATTGTCAAAAGCTGAACAGAACTACTCCACCATCGAACGAGAAGCCTTAGCCATCGTGTGGGCAGTCCAAAAGTATCGCGGGTATATCGAAGGTTCCGAAGTAACTCTCGTTACGGATCACCAGCCGTTGAAGTGGTTGATGAAACTCAAATCGCCTACTGGACGCTTAGCACGCTGGGCATTGATTCTACAGCCCTACAACATTAATATTGACTACAAGCCAGGAAAGACGAATGTGGTGGCTGACATGTTATCCAGGCCACCCTGTGAAGAAAAACATGACGACAAAGAAGCATGTCACATATGCACCTTCGATGTTGAACTACCACGACGAGCAGCAGAAGACATCCGTAAAGGCCAGCTTAGCGATATCGAACTAAAGAAAATCATTGAATGCTTCGAAGGTAATAGTGATGACGCTGTGTATTGGACGAAAAGAGGATTCACAATGAGCGATGGTGTACTCTATTGCTATCACGACGAGGATAACGAAGATGCGCAATTAGTAATACCAAAGGAAGAACGCGCTGCCATACTGGATCAACATCACAACAAAGACACGGCCGGTCACTATGGAATTGATCGAACAGCTCACAAGATAACTTCGCGCTATTACTGGCCTGGTATCAGAAAGGATATCGAGGATCATGTGAAGAACTGCATAGACTGCCAACGCTACAAGGCAACAAATTTGAAACCAATGGGTTTGTATCAGACTGTGTCAAGCAAGCAACGGTTTGAAACAATTGCCATTGATTTGTTTGGACCACTTCCTCAGGACAACAATGGGTTACAATGGATATTTATCATAGAAGATGTCGCTAGTCGTTGGGTGGAATTGTTTGCCCTGGACAACGCTACAGCAGAAAACTGCGCAAAGACTTTAATCGACGAAGTATTCTTGCGCTATGGAATACCGAGGAAGGTCATCAGCGATAACGGAGTTCAATTCGTATCTGCAGTAATGCAAAAGGTGGTATTTTGTCTAAACATTGAACCAGTTTTTACGCCCGTTTATCACCCACAAGCTAATCCTGTGGAGCGTAAGACCCGTGATCTAAAGACGCAGCTGGCAATATTGGTCGGAAATCAGCATCGCAATTGGGCAGAAAAGTTACCAGCCATACGCTTTGCCATGAATACCACTCGTTGTCAAAGCACTAATTACACCGCGGCCTACCTTACATTTGGTCGTGAGTTGAGGACCCTTGATGACGTACAAAACGATTTGAGGGCAGTTGTGCAATCCGAAAACTTCATTGCCGAAATAACACCATATCTTACTACACTCGCTGAAGTATTTGCATCAGCGAAGGAAAGCGAAGAAAAGCAACAGATGGCAAACAAAAACGTATCCAATCCACATCGACGCAATCAAGAAGGTTTAGAAGTTGGTTCAAAGGTTTTGGTTAGGACACACAAGCTAAGTAACGCTTCAAAAGGCGTGACATCAAAATTTGTTCCTAAACGTGATGGGCCGTATGTAATCATCGAGAAGAAGGGGAATACGGCATACTCAATCGCACATGAAGACAATCTTCAACTACCACTAGGCACTTATCATGCTTCATCGCTAACCCCATATAGAAGCACTACGAGTGACAATGACAAACCAATGAACATAATTCGAAGAAGAGGACGTCCACGAAAGACCACTCAGTAGTATGCATCATCGGGACGATTTCAGCATCCTAGGGGGAGACTGTAACAACGCTATTTCTTAAGAATGATATTTTCTACTCACTAATGTATTTTGCTAACAATCTACTTTTCACATTTACATTCATTCCACTTCATTGCATTTCATTTCACTTTATTTTATTGATCACTGTAAATCACTTTTGACATTCAATCATATAACATACCTGTTACCTTGCTACTACTACTTTATAACATTGCTGTATTTGTATATTTTATGTTGTCTTGCAACCCTGTACAAACACTTGTCATTTTCATTTTGCATAGATACATTTTTTGTGATCAATTTTAATTCAATTGGCTTCGTGCTTGCGACGAGTAAGGTTCTCGTCCGATACTGCTTTGGACAGTTCTTACTCGAAACAAAATCAAAGCTTGCGTTTGTTGGTGTGTGTAAAGTACTTGTACAATATTGCGTTGAACGGGTGCTCTGCATATAACTTGCATACGTACATATATTTTTTTTTACTTGAGAATATAATTATAAATAAACCATACTTTTGAACTAAATAAATCCAAATCGTATTGAACTTGCTGCCGAATCCACTTTATGAATTATTTCCTGCGTTCCAACAACAACGACAAGGCTTCAATTTCAATATTCAGGTTATACGAACAAATAAAATTGGATAGCGTTTACCCAAAAAGTTTATTGTAAATACTTAAGTTTTTCTAAATTTGAAATTGCCCGTCCGTCCGTCTGTGAACACGATAACTTGAGTAAATCTTGAGATATCTCAATGAAATTTGGTATGCAGGTTCCTTTTCGTTTATCTCGGAGCGCTATTTAAAATAGGCAAAATCGGTTAAAAGCCACTCCCATTTTCTACACATATAATATTTTCGAAAACACAACAACAAAAAAGAGTGATTATTCAGTACATAATACACCTATAAGGATAATCTTTGGTGTGCACTTTAGCGTTAAGGCAACAAATACATTTTTGAAGAAATTTTTAAAAAGGGGCGTGGTACGCCCATTTATTAACCATAAATCAAAAACCGCTCAAGATAGCAAAATGAAATTCAGCACACATATTTATATTAATACCGGCAATATTCCGAAAAAAAAAAATTTGCGAAATCGGGTAAGGTCCACGCCCAATTTTATACGAAAGATTTTGAAAAGGGTCATAGATATATTGAATATGCAATAACTTTGCTTAAACTAGCTGTATATCATTTCTATTTTACCTCTTAAGTGTACGTGGGCAAAGTAGTCGAATGCACAAAACTTTTGGAAAATGGGTGTAGCCCCGCCCATTAATGGTGGATTATTCCACAAAACTTTTCATGCCATAACTCCGGTAAAAATTAATTTATTGAAACGATATTTGGAGAAATAGTTCAACATATAAAGCTTACTCTTTGATGTAAAAATAAACAAAATTGGTTAGCGGACACGCCCACTTTTCGAACACAGTTCTGAAAAATTTCTTTGTAAAATTAAATTTTGATATTTCCATAATTGTATTAGTTATATAAATAAGATTTTACACACATAATAGGCCTTTTAGGAAAAACTGAGCTGTAAAAAAATTTACCACTCACAACAGAAGTGTTTTTAATCGAAAAAAATCAGTTGCCTTTATAACAACTTTTCTGGTATTAAAATATACCTGAGTAAATTGGGATACCAAAACAGGTCACTACTAAGTATTTAATGTTTGGTTACACCCGAACTTTGTGCGAGATATTCGTTCTTGAAACCCATTTAGAGGGAGGTATAATGGTTTTCTTGTTTTTTTCCTTAACTTTAATTGAGACATAGAAAGACATTTTATATTGGCTGTTATAGAGCCCATACAATTAACGCTCTACCCAGATTTACACAGCATTTTCAGAAGGCAGTAAACTTTAAACTTGACTATCTCAAATCAATTTCAGAGTCACTTGGATCCTTTTCGTTCTGAGCCCTTCATTCAATTTTATAAAAAAATAATTATTTGTCTCAAGTTCAGTTTAATTTTCTCTTAGTAAAACCAGCAGTAAAAAAAATCAAAAATGTAGTACTACAAATAAAAATAGAGCGATGCATTACTTATTCGAATGCTTTTGTATTGATCTTTTATTACAACAATTTTCGGCATACATACCTAACGATATAGCCACAGAAGATATTCCCTCCGTTACGAGTATACAGATATATCCATATGGCTTTTGAAAGAAATTAAACGTTCATTTCAGTTCCGCAAATTTGTCTTCATTAGCTTTTCATATTGTTTTTTTTTGATGATATACGGAAACCTTCAACATATAGAGGTTTTCCCCAAGCACGGGCTCAAATTAAAATATTTGAAGAAAGTTATTGATGTCTGTAGGAAAATTAATACGATTTTTAATCCTTCGTAAATATGGAATTGATGAGGCTTAAGTACTCTGACATAGCAGCAGCCAAGGTCTTCAAAACAACGGAACTACCAGGGCAAGGAGCGACATGGCGAATGGTCCAGAAGAAACGCCCGAAGCCTAAGGCTGCCAGTACCGACGCCAGCGTTATTAAAACAAAGGGAGAGTGCTCGTATGCCGATATCCTTAAGGCTGTAAAAACCGAAGAGACTCTTAAAGAAATGAGTACTATGGTTCGCAAGATCCGCAAGACTGCGAAAGGTGAGTTACTGTTTCAGCTCAGCAAACAGGCAGAAGGAAACACCGCTAAGCTGCAAACGGCAATAGGGCAGCCTTTGTCTGGCAAGACCCTTTGCGATAATCGGGACATGGACGAAGTGACCACGCCAACGGAAGTCTGCCTGAACTGGCAGTTTTCAGGTCTTGAAATGCATCCGTCCAACATCCGACGGCGACAATTTCGATCACTGGAGAAGCGGTCAGAAAGCTACTAGCCAATTGAAAAGTTAAAATAGTTGGTAAAATAGCCACATACGCGACTACGAGCCAGCGACTTTAACGCATGGGCTGTTGAATGGGGCTCACAACAAACTTCTCCGAAAGGGAGAGTTCTTCTTCTTCACGCATTCGCTTTCTTGGATGTAGCGCTCCTTAATACAGGTGAGCAACATACATTTTCCAGAAATGGCTTCGGTTCCATAATCGACATTACGGGCAAATATGTTCACGATGTGCGAGTGGAAGATTAGTGAGTCGTATACTCAAAACGATTATACAGGCTAAAATGAGATACACTAAATAAAAAGATATCGTTTTAAATTTGTGGGTTACCTCTACATGCGAAATCAGTTATTAATTACAGCAGTGCTTTTGTTTAAGCGTATTTTATAAAAAATGATTTGTTTAAATAAACCATTGTGAATGCACAAAAAAATCAATTTGTACTGCAACGCCATTGTGAATCAGAGACTTTATCTACTGGGTAGTAGATGTCGCCCCTGGTAGTGGTTAACATAGGATTTAATAAGGTAAACTAATTAAAGGTGGTTCAATTTCGACCACGGGATATACTAGTGAAAATTTCCACTGTACTAATTACACTGGACAGCGAAATTCAACTTTTTCTCTTTACGAGAAACGCCGTTATGAAATTCGTATGTAAAACCACTCCGTGATCCATGATCCGAAAATCGAGCTCATTTTTGATTCTATGCCACCGTTTTTGATATATTTTCAATTTACCGTTATTCGAAAAAACCAAAAAGATTACTCCTTTTAATTACGTATATCACGAACGTGTCAAGAAGCACTTGCAAAAAGGATTACAGAATCAAAAAGACGATAAAATTTGCTACAAATGCATCTTACATTGGCTTTTTGCTCAACCAAATAGCTGAGGTATTAGCTAATTATTTCAGATTTTGGTTTTTTTTATGAAAAAACTAGCAGACCCGGCAGACATTGTCCTGCCCAAACATTAACTTGTTTGCATTTAAAATATGTGAGTCGCCCTCCTAATTTCAGCTCCACATCTTTCTCTCCGTCCATCCTCTTCATATGCTTTTGTCTTTTCATATTGCTTTTTAATTGTCATCCATATACCTATCCCTTTCTCAATCCCAATCCCAAAAGGACTTAAAATTACTCCATTTTAAAACTCTCATGCAGACCTTTCATTTTAGACAAATTTTTCACAAAAACCTTTTAGCTCCAATTTTGGTCCACGTTTTGGTTAATATCTAAAAACCTTCGTTTTATATGGGAAAATAGGTAAACATGTTAAATCGAAAACGGGCTCATATTGAAAGAACACTTTAAAAGGTTACCCCGGTCAACATTTTTAGGGACATCTCCAAAACCTTTCCAAATGCCTTTATTTTTTATAGCGTATAACCAACTCGAGCGGATACAAAATCTACCTTCCAAATTTAGTTATGTGTATTAGGTCCAAAATAGATGTTTCCATAAATGAAGCACAGTCCAAATGAAACCTGTGGCCTTCCCCTTTCTTTTTATATCCCCCCCTTTCTTTTATATATCGAAATGAACCAAAGTCCGAATGAAAGATGTCGTTTTTCCCTTTCGTTTGATATCAATGGTGTGCGGATATTCCAAAGTTTACCCGAAACCACATTTTGACCGATAACTCTGTTATCGATAAATATATCGAAGTGAACCAACGTCCAAATGAAAACGGTGTTCTTCCACTTCCGTTTGATACCAATTTTCTGCGAATAATCCAAAGTTTACGTAAAACTACATTTTGACCGATAACTCTGTCATCGATAAATATATCGAAATATAATTATGCGTGTTTCTATTCTGTACTCCAAAGAATTAGTGTGCAAAATTTCGTAAAGTTCGAGGCATTAGTTTAAACGTGAAAGAGTCACAAAAATTTGCAGTCACTCACACACTTACGTTTTTGTATATTAGTTAGATATGTATATCAATGGACCAATGAGCATTAAATTTTGAATGCTCGATTGCAACACGAAGAGTAACATCAAAGGACAATGGAAAATTCCAAAAAATTCGCATTTTTTACCGTGAAAAGCTTTGAAATAAAGAATTTTTCTTTAAATTAACTTTGCACCAATTCATGACCAACAGCGCCATCTGGTGGTGAGAATTTTTCGTCGCTGTCAACGATAAATAAACAAAAACACCGAAAAATAAACATAGATAGCATGAAACAACGAAAATGTCGCGCTAGTATGTAGCAACAAACGCAGCCAAAATTACGATATGAGATATAAATATACGGTGGAATAACAGCCAATTTAATAAGATTGTATGGGAGGTGCCACGACCACCTAATATTTTGTTTTGATTTTAATACATGACCTGCGCGTGGTAATAACAAAGAAACCCCCCAAAGCAAGTATATAATTTGGTTCAGCCGTTTTCGAGTTTTAGCGTGACAACTGAACACCATTTCATTTTTATATACATAGATGTGAAAAAAATACTCTTTGCAAGGGCAGCATTCCAAAACCAAAACTTTTATACCAGATATTTTTTGTTTATGTAAAGCTGTGTTTAATTAGAAAAAAGATAAGCTATCATCGAAGAAAATCGATGCAAAACTACATAAGTTATATGTGATCAAATAAAGTACACAGGTTGCGCAATTTCAACGTATACATACCTCAAAACGTATGTATGGTATAAAGGTATAAAGAAGAGTGAAAATTTTAATTACAACAATCAAAAGTGAATGGCATTGCTTTCAGTAGCTACTATAAGACATTCTGAAACCTACAGAACCGAAGTGGTTGCAGTATTTGACAACTAAAAAAAAACTACTTGGTGTACTTTCCTGTAGAATCGACCATATACATATGTATGTATGTAAAGTTAACAACATTTTATTTTGATTTACTTTTGTACGCCTGTGTGTTTTTAATATGCGCTCTAAATGACATTATGAATTAGCTAGAGTACAAAAGGTAAGCACAAAAAAGTTTGAAAATTTAATCAACGCAATCCAAATATTGAGATGTATGATGCTGTTAATGGTTATATTTCTAGGTTTGTGGAAAACTTTAATACCTCGGCCAATGGTCGATGGCCAAAATTGACCAAAGACGCCGTTATGAAATTCGTTATAAAACCACCTCCTGATTTCGAAAATCGAGTTCATTTTTGATTGTATGGTACCGTTTTCGAGATATTTTCCATTTATCGTTATTCGAAAAATCCAAAAAGACGGCTCCCTTTAATTACGTATATCTCACGAACGGATCAAGCAATTGCAAAAAGGTTTACAGAATCAAAATCACAATAAAATTTGGTGTAAATGCATTGTACATTGTTTTTTTGCTCAACCATCATTTCAGATTTTTGTTTTTTTTATGAAAAAACTAGAAGGACGTTGTTCTGCCCAAATTTAGGGAAAAAATCGCACGATAAATAAAAAAGTTTGGAATATTTCGGTCCCTGGTCCACTTCCCGGAAAAAAATTACCCCAAATTTTAGCTAAAGTGAAATACTACCTTTGTACCAAATTTGAAGAAAATCGCACCATAAATAAAAAAGTTTGGAATATTTCGACCCCCGGTCCACTTCCCCGGAAAAAGTTAATAGTACATACATACATACGTACATACATCCTATTTTATATATGTAGATTATTGCCTACTGAAGAATTTACCTAATTCGAATATTGCTAAAATTTTGAAAAAAAGAGTATTGAAAAACGGTTTTCAAACATTTTCTTTTGCGGTGTTCGTTGGCATTTCAAAATTAGCTGTTAAATTAGCATAAAAAAGTGTTGAAAGGGTGTAAGTTTCTAAGCAAATTTTTTCACATTTTTATTTAATTTTGACACTAAACGCTTTTTGACTAATTGTGTCAGGATGAATGGACATTCAAAAGTTGATTTGATACCATATTGTAGGTAAATTTTAGGGTTTTATGGCAATCACATTCTCACCGATAACTAAATTAACGATAAATTTATCGAAATATATCGAAGTAAAAATGAAACCCGGGGCCATCCCCATTCGTTTGATACCCATATTGTAGGGTAATGTTAAGTTTTTTGGGCAATCACCGATAACTCAGTTATCGATAAATTTATCGAAGTCCAAATGTAACCTGGAGCTACCCCTATCGTTTGAAACCCATATTGTAGGGCAATTTTAAGGTTTTTGTGCAATAACATTGTGGTTACGGCGACCAGACTATGTTGCTCGAATATATTAAAAACTCTTTTTTTGTTAGCGATGACGTTTTATTTAGCTTCACAAACTGTGTTTGAGTTTTAATATCTATAAAACATATAATTTAAGTACTTAAGTAAAATATAGAAATTCATTTACTCACTTATTCGTGCTTCGTCGGCGTTTGTTCGTAAAAGAATGAAGCCGGGAGAAGCCGTTAGACATTTTTACGAATTAAGAATACAGAGTTGCCTATTGCATAAAAATTAGGAATACAGAGTTACACATCGCATAAAATTAGGAATACAAAGTTGTAATGCAGCAAGATAAATAAATTAGAAAAGCTTAATCTATGTTCACTGGCCTAGGACATCCTCCCCTCCGTGAGCCGAAGAACTGCATGCTATCTGAGGTTCACTACGCACGTCCAGTACTGCCAGCTTTGACGCTGGTCTCTTCAAGGTGCCACTTGGTGTTTTTATAAGCGCTGACCTTACTTGGCCGTCTGCACCTGGGTATACTTCTAGCACGATTCCACACCGCCATTCTCCCAAGTTTCCATCGCTATCGCAAATAATAACAATATCATCCACTTTAATGGGATTGACCCTCTGATACCACTTAGCGCGTCGAGTGAGATTGGGCAAATATTCGTGAATCCACCTGCGCCAAAACGCCTGCTTCAGCTGCTGCAGTATTCGCCATTGCTTTTTTTAAGCAGACATTATTCTCACTCATAGGAGTCTGAACGTAGCTAGGACAACCCAACAGGTGATGGTTTGGTGTAAGTGGATCGGAATCACTACTATCGATCGACAAATGCGTGAGCGGGCGAGAGTTGACCAGGTTCTCCGCTTCTATGAGTAAGCTCTGCAGAGTTTCAATTTGTGGAGCTACTTCCTTAAGCGAAAATGCCAAAACACGTTTAACGCTTCTCACCATGCGCTCCCAAACGCCGCCAGCTGATGGATCTCCCGGTGTATTAAAAACCCACTCAATACCACGACGAGCACACTCACTCCCCACACCTTCTGCAACATGCAACCATTCTATTTTGCTTGCGCCGACAAAATTCGTTCCTCTGTCGCTGCGAATTTGAACTGGAGCACCTCTTCTATTAACGAAATTACGTAGACACAAAATTACAGCGTCGGTCCATAAGTCCTTGGCCACCTCTAGGTGTATAGCTATAACTGCCAGGCAAGTGAATAATGCCACCCACCTCTTCTCACGACGTCTTCCAATTGAAACCATAACTGGTCCGAAATAGTCCATGCCGGTGTACGTAAATGGGCTTACATAAGGCTCGAGTCGGTCAGCTGGAAGTTGGCCCATTAGCGGAGGACTCGGTGTAGCCGCTGTATTCCTGAAAACTTGGCACTCTCGCTTAACTGACTTTAAAATACTTGCCAAGTTGGGGATCCAGTATTTAGCACGAATCGCACAGATAGTAGCACCTGTATTTTGGTGATAAAAAATTTCGTGAAAGTGTCGAATTATGAGTCGCGACATTGGATGCTCCTTCGGTAACAATAACGGCCTTCTTGTACAAACAGGCAAGCATTTGGCATTGTCAATACGCCCTCCGAGCCTTAGTAGTCCTCTTTCGTCTAATACGGGAGTTAGCTTAAACAATTGGCTCTGCTTTGGAATTTGTAAACCCTTCCGCAGCGCGGTGATTTCATTTACAAAAACATCTTCCTGAATCAGCCGAACCAAAAGTACCTGTGTCTCGTTGAGCTCAGCTGCAGTTATCTTACGTGGTATATTTGAAAGTGTTGTGTTCTTGTCTTTTAAAGTGAGGAACTTTCGCGTGGCGTATCGAACCCAGGTCATAGCTTTCAAAAATTTGTAGAAATTTGAAAATTTTGTAAATGGTATAATATTGTCTTCTGTTCGGATCGAAAATATCTGTTTTGCCTTCTTTTCGGCATTGCTGTCGTTGCTAGGAATATCTGGAAATAGTGGCCAATGCTATTGGGTTTCTTTCAAGAAAGCGGGTCCATTTAACCATCTGGAGTCAGCTGTGAAGGTGTTGCACGACTGCGGCCTCGTTGCATCATCAGATGGGTTCAGGGACCCAGGAATCCATCTCCACTGAGCAACGGCAGATGCATGAAGGATCTCGGAAATTCGGTTACTTACATATTGCTTGTATTGACGAGCATCTGATCGAATCCACTGGATTACAGTTTTAGAGTCTGACCAGTAGGTCACTGATTTGGGCTTAACTGTGTGTCCTTCAACTATTACTTTGTGTAGACGTGTTCCCAGAACAGCAGCTTGAAGCTCCAGTCGAGGGATAGATATGGGTTTTAAGGGGCTACATCTGGATTTTGCTACGACAAAGGTTACGGTAACTTTGTCATCGTAACATATACGAAAGTAAGCGGTGGCAGCTTATGCTAGCTCACTAGCATCTACAAATACGTGTAGCTGAACATCGGCAGAAGGATCTTGAAGGTATTGACAGTAGCATCTAGAGATTTTGAATGATCTTAGGTTATCCAACGATTTATACCACTGATACCATTTATCGTAAACGTCGGCAGGTATTGCGTCATGCCAGCCTATATTTATTTTCCACAACTTTTGCAGCAAAATTTTCGGGACCAAAGTCCAGTTAGCGACCAGCCCGAACGGATCGAAAATTGACATCGTTAAACTCAGTAGTTCTGCCTTTGTAGGTCGTCGGCTGCCTTCCAGAACAGCTTCCGGCACTTTAGCAAACGTCAAATTGAAAGAAAATACATCGCCCTTAGTTTCCCAGTACATACCCAGTACTTTATCACTATTCAGTTCGGAACTGTACATATTTTTTGTAGTATACTTATATTCTGACCGTGTGTTTATAGCTTGTAGTAGCTCAGTAGAATTGGAGACAAAACCTCTGAGCTCAAATCCTCCTAGATCATGAATTTCAATAACTGCCTTAGTCACGCGTATGGCCTCGTCAACATCTGGAAAGCTATCAACAAAATCGTCAACGTAGTGTCGATTGACAATTGCATCTACGGCTCTTGGAAATTTGTGGTCGAACTTCGCTGCATTCAATTTTTTTATAAATTGAGCGGAACAAGGGGAACAAACCGATCCGAAAATCACGGCTTTCATCACGTATACATCAGGCTCCCTTGATGTATCTCCGTCACGCCACAGAAACCTTTGCGATTTAACATCTTCATCGCGTATATTTATGCGATGAAACATCTCCTTTATATCCCCACAAACTGCCACCTTACCTTCTCGAAATTTGAATAAAATTGCCTGTAATGATTTAGGCTGAAATTGATCAGGACCCTTCAAAAGCGCTGAATTCAAAGAAATATTGTTAACTGTACTCGCCGCGTCGAAAACTAGTCTAGACTTATTGCCTTTATTCGAATTGCAAACCGAGAAGTGAGGCAAGTACCATACACGTTCGTTCGACAGTTTCACCTGATCCTTATCTAATTTCCTTGCATAACCCTTCTCGACGTATTCTTCTATTTTATTTTTGTACCACTGTGCATAACTACTATCCAAAAGCATTTTTCGCTCTACACCTTGAAGCCGTTTCAGCGCAGCGTTATAACTATCTGGCAAAATTACCTTATCCTCTTTCCACAGTAAGCCTGTCTCATATCTATCACCCACTAGTCTTGTTGTATTTCTTAAGATATTTTCAGCCCTAATATCGGCAGTAGACTTTATGATTGGCAAACTGGTGTCAATTTTTTCCAAAGCAAGATAATCGGCGACTTGTCTTTGAAGCTCGCTCATAGCGGTATCAACATGTACGTGACAGATGGTTGCAGAGTCAGAACTATTTTAATCAGAACCAAACAGAATCCACCCTAGCTTAGTATCGTGAGCCGTGAATCCTTCATTAAAATTAACGACATTTAATGGGCGTATCAGATTTGTATGTGGAACTCCTATCAAAATTTTCGGGATAGCATCAGTGTAGCTTTGTATTGGTATTTCCCTTAGCTGATCATTCTGCTTCTTAAAGGTGTCTGCGCACAAGGTCTGCGGGGGCAACAAAAGCCTTTTAACAGTCCGCACCCCTTTCATAAGAAACTTATCATTATTCCTGCAAGTGTTTGCAATTTCCACATTAACACGTCTAGAAATTTCACTAGTTGCTTGGTTATCAAACCATCTCAGGCGTAGCAATTCTTGTTTACCGGTAACACCGATTTGCTTTGCTACTTCTTCTTCCAACAACGTTACTTTAGCACCCTCATCAATAAAGGCTATTACTTCTATACACCCCTTTGGACCATATAATTTAACTGGAAGAAATTTTAATACAGTATCATTTTTTCTGTTTGTTTTCTCATATGTTGCCTTTGTAATCGAGCTGGGAACTGATTGATTGCCATCATTCACGGTTTGAATACTCTGATTATGCAGTAACTTGTTGTGGTATTTTTGACATGCCGATATGTTACATACACGGCGACGCGAACAATTATACATATTATGGCCCGAACACAGGCAACCGAAACAAAGTTTATTTGAATTTACTATTTCCCATCGCTTTTCACAATCGCACTCTTTGAACTTCTGGCATTGATGTAGACAACCTTAAGTCTTTACAATGTACACAAACAAGGTTTTCTTCAGATATGGCCACTACTGTCTTTGATGATCTATTACATTTGTTTATCAGCTGTTCAGAATTGGTTGATGACATATTTACTTCAGTAGCCATCAAAATATACAAAGAAACTTGTTGCAACCATAAGCTAAATTCGCGAATTGTAGGGTACGGTCTACCTATGGACAATATGTGACGGGCCCATTTCTCGCGCTTATACAATGGCAACTTACCCACCAGTTCGTCAAGAAGACTTAGGTTAGCAAGGTGCGGAACAGCTCCAGCGTTTTCTAGAAACGCAACTAAATTAGTTACCATTGAACTTAAATTGGAAATCTCGTTTATTCTGTCAGTGGTGATGGGTGGGAATGATCTCGCCTTAGCGAGCTGACTGCGTATGATTACTTCCGGCCGTCCGAAGTGGAACTCCAAAGATGAAATGACTGCATCGACGCTTGATGGATGTATCAACAATGACTCTACTTTGTTACGGGCATCTCCTTTGAGTGCTTTTTGCAGCCG
The DNA here is from genome assembly GCA_951509765.1 of Sphenella marginata. Classification (NCBI taxonomy): domain Eukaryota; kingdom Metazoa; phylum Arthropoda; class Insecta; order Diptera; family Tephritidae; genus Sphenella; species Sphenella marginata. Next base: position 63,147,981 of record OX608078.1, on the reverse strand, counting down.
GAGTAAATTTTCAACGTTGGTATATGCGAATAAATTCGTGGTCTCCCTCTAAGCTACAAGAAAGATAGGCCACTCCTCGGGTAGGCCTGAAAACTGTGGTAAATCCTGAATTTTACGTATGGAAGGTTGGGCATATGGTTGCATGGACATTGGAACATTAGGGTTATGTATCGGCGGCGATCTCGGAGCGTTATACGGGTTTCCAGCAGCAGAGTTCAGGTAAGTTAAATTTATATTTGGTGAATAATTGTTAGGACAATTTGCAATAGTATTCCCTGCTTGAGAAGTAATGGGTTGCATGTTGCTGGTTGGGTGGGGAGACGACTGCATAGCAGACGTAAACGATGTTTGAAAATTACGGGATGAAAAGGCGTCGACATAAGCTGTAGAGCTTGGGTTGGTATAATAATTGGCATTAACAAAGCTTGATTTGATATGTGAGGCATTGTTGAAGATGTACGTGCGTACATCGATGGGGCAGTTGCAGTACCACTTATGTGTCCAGAGTCCGCAAATGCCTCGAGTTTTGATTTATCGGCATGGCTAGCGGCGGCTGTAGATGCCAACTTTTCCTCGAGAGATAACCTCTCTTTTTCTGAGGCTTCTAATGAAAGTTTTAACTTACTTATTTGCTGTTGAAGCTCCGCAAGGTCTTCATTGGGAATCACTGTACGGTCACCTTCGTTCTCATCGGATGATTCCTCTCTAGAATTGGTCATGTTAGAAATCGGGGCTAATTTTCTTTTTCTAAAATTATAGCGTTGCATGCATATAGGTTTCTAAAATGGCGGCTTTGTTGTACGGCAGTCGGAATAAATATTAAAATGTGGTTACGGCGACCAGACTATGTTGCTCGAATAGATTAAAAACTCTTTTTTTGTTAGCGATGACGTTTTATTTAGCTTCACAAACTGTGTTTGAGTTTTAATATCTATAAAACATATAATTTAAGTACTTAAGTAAAATATAGAAATTCATTTACTCACTTATTCGTGCTTCGTCGGCGTTTGTTCGTAAAAGAATGAAGACGGGAGAAGCCGTTAGACATTTTTACGAATTAAGAATACAGAGTTGCCTATTGCATAAAAATTAGGAATACAGAGTTACACATCGCATAAAATTAGGAATACAAAGTTGTAATGCAGCAAGATAAATAAATTAGAAAAGCTTAATCTATGTTCACTGGCCTAGGACACACATTTTCACCGATAACTCAGTTATCGATAAATTTATCGAAATATGTCGATGCCCAAATGAAACCTGGCGCCATCCCCTTTCGTTTGATACCCATATTGTAGGGTAATATTAAGGTTTTTGGGCAATCGAATTTTGACCGATAACTTAGTTATCGATCAATTTATCGAAACATATCGAAGCCAAAATGAAACCTGGAGCCCTCCCCTTTCGTTTGATACCCATATTGTACGATATTTCTATACCTATATGCGAAATATCATAAGTATAGGTTCAATATACTTAGAGTTATATGGAATAAAAAAAATTTCGAAAAGAAACGGGGGTCGGAACCCCCAAAATTAAAAAAAAAAAATAGCCTATAGCTCCTTCCAGACTATAACCTGTAGGCGTGCCAAATTTCAATAAAATCCGTCAAGCCATTCTCACGTTTTTAGGGAACAAAAGCAAACGTCTGGACATCCAAACATCCAAACATCCAAACATCCAAACATCGCTACATTCACATCCTACTAATATTATAAATGTGAATGTAGCGATGTTTGGATGTTTGGATGTTTGGATGTTTGGATGTTTGGATGTTTGGATGTCCAGACGTTTGCTTTTGTTCCCTAAAAACGTGAGAATGGCTGGACGGATTTTGTTGAAATTTGGCACGCCTACAGGTTATAGTCTGGAAGGAGCTATAGGCTATTTGTTTTTTTAATTTTGGGGGTTCCGACCCTGCTAGGGACCGTTTCTTTTCGAATTTTTTTTTATTCCATATAACTCTAAGTATATTGAACCTATACTTATGATATTTCGCATAAAGGTATAGAAAGATCGTACAATATGGGTATCAAACGAAAGGGGAAGGCCCCAGGTTTCATTTTAGCTTCGATATATTTCGATAAATTGATCGATAACTAAGTTATCGGTCAAACTTCGATTGCCCGAAAACCTTAATATTACCCTGCAATATGGGTATCAAACGAAAGGGGATAGCTCCAGGTTTCATTTGGACTTCGATAGGTTTCGATAAATGTATCGATAACTGAGTTATCGGTGAAAATGTTATTGCACAAAAACCTTAAAATTGTCCTACAATATGGGTATCAAAGGAAAGGGGAAGGCCCCAGGTTTCATTTGGACTTCGATATATTTCGATAAATTGATCGATAACTGAGTCATCGGTCAAAATGCGATTGCCAGAAAACCTCTATTTTACCCTACAATATGGGTATCAAACGAAAGGAGATAGCTCCAGGTTTCATTTGGACTTCGATATATTTCGATAAGTTTATCGATAACTGAGTTATCGGTGATTGCCCAAAAAACTTAACATTGCCCTATAATATGGGTATAAAACGAAAGGAGAAGGCAGCAGGTTTCATTTGGACTACGATAGGTTTCGATAAATTGATCGATAACTGAGTTATCGGTGAAAATGTGATTGCCCAAAAACCTTAAACTTGACCTACAATATGGGTATCAAACGAAAGGGGAAGGCCCCAGGTTTCATTTTAGCTTCGATATATTTCGATAAATTGATCGATAACTAAGTTATCGGTCAAACTTCGATTGCCCGAAAACCTTAATATTACCCTGCAATATGGGTATCAAACGAAAGGGGATAGCTCCAGGTTTCATTTGGACTACGATAGGTTTCGATAAATTGATCGATAACTGAGTTATCGGTGAAAATGTTATTGCACAAAAACCTTAAAATTGACCTACAGTATGGGTATCAAACGAAAGGGGAAGGCCCCAGGTTTAAATTTAGCTTTGATATATTTCGATAAATTGATCGATACCTAAGTTATCGGTCAAAATTCGATTGCCCGAAAACCTCTATATTACCCTACAAAATGGGTATCAAACGAAAGGAGATAGCTCCAGGTTTCATTTGGACTTCGATATATTTCGATAAGTTTATCGATAACTGAGTCATCGGTCAAAATGCGATTGCCCGAAAACCTCTATATTACCCTACAATATGGGTATCAAAGGAAAGGAGATAGCTCCAGGTTTCATTTGGACTTCGATATATTTCGATAAGTTTATCGATAACTGAGTCATCGGTCAAAATTCGATTGCCCGAAAACCTCTATATTACCCTACAATATGGGTATCAAACGAAAGGAGATAGCTCCAGGTTTCATTTGGACTTCGATATATTTCGATAAATTTATCGATAACTGAATTATCGGTGATTGCCCAAAAAGCTTAACATTACCCTATATTATGGGTATAAAACGAAAGGAGAAGGCAGCAGGTTTCATTTGGACTACGATAGGTTTCGATAAATTGATCGATAACTGAGTTATCGGTGAAAATGTGATTGCCCAAAAACCTTAAACTTGACCTATAGTATGGGTATCAAACGAAAGGGGAAGGCCCCAGGTTTAAATTTAGCTTTGATATATTTCGATAAATTGATCGATACCTAAGTTATCGGTCAAAATTCGATTGCCCAAAAACCTTAATATTACCCGGCAATATGGGTATCAATCGAAAGGGGTTATCTCCAGGTTTCATTTGGACTTCGATAGGTTTCGATAAATTGATCGATAACTGAGTTATCGGTCAAAATGCGATTGCCCGAAAACTTCTATATTACCCTACAATATGGGTATCAGACGAAAGAAGATAGCTCCAGGTTTCATTTGGACTTCGATATATTTCGATAAATTGATCGATAACTGAGTTATCGGTGAAAATGTGATTGCCCAAAAACCTTAAACTTGACCTATAGTATGGGTATCAAACGAAAGGGGAAGGCCCCAGGTTTAAATTTAGCTTTGATATATTTCGATAAATTGATCGATACCTAAGTTATCGGTAAAAATTCGATTGCCCAAAAACCTTAATATTACCCGGCAATATGGGTATCAATCGAAAGGGGATATCTCCAGGTTTCATTTGGACTTCGATAGGTTTCGATAAATTGATCGATAACTGAGTTATCGGTGAAAATGTGATTGCCCAAAAACCTTAAACTTGACCTACAATATGGATATCAAACGAAAGGGGAAGGCCCCAGGTTTCCTTTGTACTTGAATATATTTCGATAAATTGATCGATAACTGAGTTATCGGTGAAAATGTGATTGCCCAAAAAACTTAAACTTGCCCTACAATATGGGTATAAAACGAAAGGAGAAGGCAGCAGGTTTCATTTGGACTACGATAGGTTTCGATAAATTGATCGATAACTGAGTTATCGGTGAAAATGTGATTGCCCAAAAACCTTAAACTTGACCTACAATATGGATATCAAACGAAAGGGGAAGGCCCCAGGTTTCCTTTGTACTTGAATATATTTCGATAAATTGATCGATAACTGAGTTATCGGTCAAAATGCGACTGCCCGAAAACCTCTATATTACCCTACAACATGGGTATCAAACGAAAGGAGATAGCTCCAGGTTTCATTTGGACTTCGATATATTTCGATAAATGTATCGATAACTGAGTTATCGGTGTTTGACCAAAAAACTTAACATTACCCTATAATATGGGTATAAAACGAAAGGAGAAGGCCGCAGGTTTCATTTGGACTTCGATAGGTTTCGGTAAATTGATCTATAACTGAGTTATCGGTGAAAATGTGATTGCCCAAAAAACTTAAACTTGCCCTACAATATGGGTATCAAACGAAAGGGGAAGGCCCCAGGTTTCATTTGTACTTCGACATATTTCGATAAATTTATCTATAACTGAGTTATCGGTAAAAATGCGATTGCAGAAAAACCTTAATATTACCCTACAATATTGTATCAAATCAACATTTGAAGTTGAATTCATCCTGGCCCAATTTGTCAAAATTGAATTCTTGAAAGGCCCCCTAACGTTACCTACGAATACCTCAAAAGAACATTTTTGAATACTCTTTTTTCAAAATTTTCAAAATATTCGAATTTGGTAAATTCTTCAGTAGGCAACAATCCTACTAATATTATAAATGTGAATGTAGCGATGTTTGGATGTTTGGATGTCCAGACGTTTGCTTTTGTTCCCTAAAAACGTGAGAATGGCTGGACGGATTTTGTTGAAATTTGGCACGCCTACAGGTTATAGTCTGGAAGGCGCTATAGGCTATTTGTTTTTTTAATTTTGGGGGTTCCGACCCTGCTAGTGACCGTTTCTTTTCGAAATTTTTTTTATTCCATATAACTCTAAGTATATTGAACCTATACTTATGATATTTCGCATAAAGGTATAGAAAGATCGTACAATATGGGTATCAAACGAAAGGGGAAGGCCCCAGGTTTCATTTGTACTTCAATATTTTTCGATAAGTTTATCGATAACTGAGTCATCGGTCAAAATGCGATTGCCCGAAAACCTTAATATTACCCTACAATATGTGTATCAAACGAAATGAGATAGCTCCAGGTTTCTTTTGGACTTTGATATATTTCGATAAGTTTATCGATATCTGAGTTATCGGTGATTGCCCAAAAAACTTAACATTACCCCATAATATGGGTATAAAACGAAAGGAGAAGGCCGCAGGTTTCATTTAGACTTCGATTGGTTTCGATAAATGTATCGATGATGAGTTATCGGTGAAAATGTGATTGCCCAAAAACCTTAAACTTGCCCTACAATATGGGTATCAAACGAAAGGGAAAAGCTCCAGGTTTCATTTGGACTTCGATATATTTCGATAAATTGATCGATAACTGAGTTATCGGTCAAAATGCGAATTCCCGAAAACCTAAATATTACCCTACAATATGGGTATCAAACGAATGGGGATGGTCCCGGGTTTAATTTTCCTTCGATATATTTCAATAAATTTATCGTTAATTTAGTTATCGGTGAGAATGTGATTGCCCTAAAACCTTAAAATTTACCTACAATATGGTATCAAATCAGCTTTTGAATTTCGATTCATCCTGACACAATTTGTCAAAATTGAATTCTTGAAAGGCCCCCTAACGTTACCAACGAATACGGCAAAAAATTTTGAAAACCGGTTTTTAGTACTCTTTTTTCAAAATATTCGAATTTGGTAAATTCTTCAGTAGGCAATAATCTATATATATAAAATTCAAATTATGTAAATATGTACATATGTATGTATGTATGTAGGTATAGATCGACTTGCGTCCTAAACTTATAAACCGATCGTAACCAAATTTTACACACCCACTGTACATCTTCCAGGGATGGTCACAGGCTAAAAAATATTTTGATATATATAGGGGGCGTGGCACCTCCCATACAAATGGAATTTTCCATTGTCCGTATCTCCGGAAGTATTTATGTTAGACCATTGAAACTCGGTAAGGGGTTGTATGGGATCGATCCCTACCACCTCCAAAACAACTGGGTATAACGAAAAAGTGGGCGTGGAACCTCCCATACGAATGAAATACTTCTTAGTCGATATCTCTGCAACTATTTAGGATAGACCACTGAAATTTGGTGAGAGATTATATGAGATCGATCCCTACCACCACCAAAAAAAACTGGGGATAACGAAAAAGGGGGCGTGGCACCTCCCATACGAATGAAATACTTCTTAGTCGATATCTTTGGAAGTATTTAGGTTAGACCACTGAAATTTGGTGAGAGATTATATGGAATCGATCCCTACCACCTCCAAAAAAAAACTGGGATAACGACGGTGTGGGCGTGGCACCTCCCATACGAATGAAATACTTCTTAGTCGATATCTCTGGAACTATTTAGGTTAGATCATTGAAACTTGGTTAGGGGTTATATGCAATCGATCCCTACCACCTCCAAAAAAACTGGGGATAACGACAAAGTGGGCGTGGCACCTCCCATACGAATGAAATACTTCTTAGTCGATATCTCTGGAACTATTTAGGTTAGACCACTGAAATTTGGTTAGGGGTTATATGGAATCGATCCCTACCACCTCCAAAAAAAACTGGGGATAACGACGGTGTGGGCGTGGCACTTCCCATACGAATGAAATACTTCTTAGTCGATATCTCTGGAAGTATTTAGGTTAGACCACTGAAACTTGGTTAGGGGTTATATGGAATCGATCCCTACCACCTCCCAAAAAACTGGGGATAACGACAGTGTGGGCGTGGCACCTCCCATACGAATGAAATACTTCTTAGTCGATATCTCTGTAAGTATTTAGGTTAGATCATTGAAACTTGGTTAGGGGTTATATGCAATCGATCCCTACCACCTCCAAAAAAACTGGGGATAACGAAAAAGGGGGCGTGGCACCTCCCATACGAATGAAATACTTCTTAGTCGATATCTTTGGAAGTATTTAGGTTAGACCACTGAAATTTGGTGAGAGATTATATGGAATCGATCCCTACCACCTCCAAAAAACTGGGGATAACGACAGTGTGGGCGTGGCACCTCCCATACGAATGAAATACTTCTTAGTCGATATCTCTGGAAGTATTTAGGTTAGATCATTGAAACTTGGTTAGTGGTTATATGGAATCGATCCCTACCACCTCCAAAAAAATCTGGGGATAACGACAGTGTGGGCGTGGCACCTCCCACACAAATAAAATTTTTCATTGTCCGTATCTGTGGATGTATTCGGGTTACACCACTTAAATTTGGTGAGGGGTTATACGAGATCGATCCCTACCACCTCCAAAAAAATTGGGGTTAACGAAAATGGGGGCGTGGCACCTCCCATACTAATTTTTCAAGCTAAATATCTCCAAAAGTATTTAAGGCAGGAACCTGGAAATTGGTATAGAGCTAAATGATATCAAAACAATTTTCGCGCATAAAAGTGGGGTTATCGTAAAAGTGTTTAAAGTTAGGACCTGAAAATTGACCAGGAGATTAATGATATCAATAGTTCCCGTGTAGGAAAATTTTTTCGCTATTTACTTATGCTCCGGGACAGAAAACTAAAAATTTTGTGTATCGTGTAGCCTTAAACGGAATACTAAAATTTTATATTTTTGAAGTTGTATGCACAATGAAGTAGTGAAAAATTAATAAAAAAATCTATTTTGGGAAGAACGAAGTTTGCCGGGTCAGTTATATTTTATGTATATAAATATGAAATCTTAAAGTATATTATTGATTTTGAAAGGCCCCCTAACTACTTACATCCCGAGCAACGCCGGGTACCCTGCTAGTTTATAATATTAGTAGGATATGAAAAAAATTACTCTTTGCGAGGGCAGCATTCCGAAACCGCAACATTTTTCCCAGATATTTTTTCTTTACGCAAAGCTCTGTTTAATTAGAAAACTAAACTACGTAAGTTATAAACGATCAAATAAAAATACCCAGGTTGCGCAATTTTAACGTATACCTCAAAACGTATGTATGGTATTAAGGAGAGTGGAATATCTAGCTATGCTCGGTTTCTATTGAGTTAAAAGCCACAGCATGTTTTTTTTTGGACCAAAAATGGACCAAGTTTCAAAAAAAGGACCAAATTTATTTTTTCTTATTATTACACGAACTATTTAATTTTTAAAAAATAATACATGTAACAATAGCAAAAAAGAAGTGATTTAATTCACGTTGCACGTTAAACAAATTTGAAATACATTTCATCACATATACATATGTGGGTGAATTTTTTAGTCTTATACACATATTTATACATATTAAAAATATTTATTTTGGTAGGTATCTGCCACAATACTTCGATGTTGTATAGGTAAAAAAATTAAAGTTACAAAAAAGTTGCCTATTATATATACTCGTATAATTTTATGACAAAAACATACAGAAAAATAATAAATTGCATAAAGCTCTTCAATTTCTATAGTGAGGGCCTGGGTTTTTCAAAAAGTTATCGTCGTGAAGTACGGACGTGTTTTTTTCTCCGCTCCGCATTAACAAATTTTTTCGTTCTAACAAATTTTCGTGCAATGGCTTTTAATATTTATTACAATTATTTGTCAAATTGCTATCAACCAGCATAATAAAAAATAACTAGTATCGCCCGTGGTCGAAATTCGACCAATTTAAATTTTCTTCAGCTCCTCTAAAAATAAAACTTTGAAATAAAATACTTATTTTCCTGGCCACAATCTTTTCTTTAACATACATATCTCGTGACAAATGCAAGTAAGTAGGTGGAAAATAACTAAAGCAGCCATTATGCATACTTATAGCTGTATTCTGTAAGTCTGTCTCATCTCAAGTCACTAAATTTGAGATTTTTCATTAGAGACAATTTTTGTGACTTTCGATGATTTCGGTATTCTGTAAGAGAGAATCACAAAAATTTCACCATTGATATGTGGTGGAAACAGATATGCATACATCTTAAGCACAGCATTTGGCAGAGCCCATATAAATATTGAAATAGCGCAGGAAGTAAGTGTCTCGGGGTACAATGTGCGGGTCGCAGGTTCGAACCCGGGATCGAGGTAGTTTATTTATTATTTTTTCTCTTTTTTTTTGTTAATTAATTATTATTTTTTTAAACATTTATAAGTGATTTCATACTCAAATTTTTTTTTTTAATTTATTTAATTTTTATCCCTATATTTTCTTGTTTGTGACCTGCCTACAACCAGCTGACAAATTAGTGACTCCTTTTTTGAGACCTGAGATGTGAGACAGCTTACTGAATACCGAATTGTCTCAAAACCGAAATTGACCACAAAATGTCTCTATTAGTGACTAGAGACAGCTTACAGAATTCGCCTATTAGCATAGACTTGACTTGACTTGGAACTGCCACTTAGCGTTCTGTTTAATGAAGTTTGCATGTATCCGATTACCCTACTTGACTTGACCAGAGAACGTATACTCAATGAGAAGGCGTACTTTTTAGTAAACAAGCATGGGTTCCATTCCCAGGAAACATTTATCGTTGATTTCACCAGAGAACGTATACTCACCACATAAATAAAATCAGAGAATATCATTGATAACATTTGTTCTGTTAGCAAAGAAACAAGAGAATTTATGTTTGCACGGAATTAACATTTGCAGCGGACTTAGAAATTATTCAATTTGATGTTAGCATTTGTCCAATTTTAGTATATTTTCCAAATTATTATATTTTATTATAATATATAAAGATTTTATTGAAAAATATGATTAAAAAATTAAAAAACTAATTATAAACATGTTTTCATTGGACATAGTGTACAAATTTCATACATTTGAATTGTGGTGTTAGACCGCTCGTCTACAATTTAATATTTGGCTTAGTTGATAAGACCTCGGATTTCTTTTTTCTACGTTCGTGCTCATAATATTTTTCTTTTATGAATTTTATAAAATCAAATTGCGCCAATTTTTTGACATTTTTAATTTTTCCTTTTGTTTGGCTGACTCGCGCTAATAGCACCAACAAAATAGCTAAAAGAGCCATATTCACTAGGCGCTCATAAAAAACAGTCATAGCAATTCCAAATTATTTGTCTTCTTCACGATGCAAATATTTGCAGCATATGTATGCGCGACAAAATGTGCAGGTGTCCGATCGTACACACCGATTTACATACAACAAAAATTACGGACATATATATGTGTGTCAAAATGTACAGCTGTCGGCCATATATATAATACTTCTATATTGCTAGTATCGTATCTTCCCAATATGCTGAAAGCGTGTCAATCATTATTACACGAGATGCTTATAATGCAAGTTGTGCGCATGCGCGAGTTTTATTAGTGTTAGTGCATTGAAGCAGCGCGGCGAAAAAAACTTATGGAAGGGGTAGACTGGGGTCACTGACTTCTTTACACAAATTGTACTTTATAGTAGCGAATAAAACCACAGTTGAGTAAATTAAATATGAAAATGCCAATATATTGAATATAAACCGTAATATATTTATTATTTGAGCTTATAGGGTTTCTATGGCTACGTGATCGTCCATAATATGGTAAGAAAATGCATTATTTAACTTTTGAAAAATTGTGAGAGCGAAGCTGACTTTTGTACATTTCATTAGTGCAAGTAATAATAAGAAAAAGCAAATAAATTCAATCTTTGAAATATCCACATATTTCAGTGACCCCCTTTTATTCAAAAAAATTGACGACGCCAACGAGATTTTGTCTTCTTCTCTCATTGTATGTCTGTACTGTAATGTTTGACACGCTTCACAGTTCTTTACTAGCAATATAGAAGTATTATATATATGCTGTCGGCATGGAAATTTATCTTCTTCTTCATGCTACAAAATATGCAACAACAAAATAGCATGGATATTTACGTGCGTAATGATGTACACTTCTTCTTACTTAACAACAACAAATTGTGTGCATAATGATGTGCACTTCTAAATAACTATGCAACAACAAATTGCGTGCATATTTATGTGCGTAATGATGTGCACTTCTAAATAACTATGCAACAACAAATTGCGTGCATATTTATGTGCGTAATTATATACAAATACACAACAACAAAATGCGTGGATATACATATATGTGCGTAATCATGTACGCTTGTACTTCATATGTATATATGTGCGCAATATTGTACTTTGACAAAAACTTCTTCGTTTGCAATATTTTGTGATTTTAGAAGATTTTAGCATATTTTGGACAAATTTCAATTATAGAAATGAAAGAATCATCGAGAACCATCTAGAACAATTTAGAACCATCCAGAACCACCGAAAACTTGTGTCACACCAAGTGACCATAAAAATATGTAGGGGTCAGTGAAAAATATGAAAAGATTTTTGATGTCCATCACCCATACATGCATAAGTCTTGTTCACATATGAGGACACCAACACCTTGAAATATTTACTTGAAACATTCCTTTCCCGCATTCACGAACCATCCAGAACCATCTAGAACAATCTAGAACCATCCAGAACAATCCCTAACCATCGAAAACTTGTGTCACACCAATTTTAGCATTTCAGAAGAAAATCGACAAAAATTGAATTTTGTAATTTTTGTGATTATTGTACAAATGCTCTGTTGCGACATTTCTTCCTTGAGACGAGGATGAAATGTCGCAACACAGCATTTGTACAAAAATTATAAAATTCAATTTTTGTCGATTTTACATTTATTTTAAAATATATTCATCAGACTGACTTCAAATAGAAGAAGCACACGGAAGTTGCTTTCATCGATTCCGTGCTACCAGGCGATCATAAAAATATGCACATGTCTGGTCAGAAATATGCAAATATATGCTTCTTGTTTCCACCCGCCTTCGTCTTACCGACAAGTAAAGCAGGAAGAACAAGACACAAAAAATTAAATCTATCAAAATCTAGACAAAAATCAAATTTGTTGTCCGATTGAATATCACTCACACATATAAATTTACACAGACGTGTGTTCCTCTTCGTGCCCGCCTCCGTCTCACCAACAAACATAAATAGAAGAACAAGACACAAAAAATGAAATCCGACAAAAATGAAAAATTAGCCGACATTGCGATTTGAACTCGCAACACCATAAAAAACAAGTTCAAACCACCACTTTGGCCCGTACACCAAATGTAATATACAAGATCGCGGTCTTATTCGGCACTTAACAATATGCCAGTGGGAGAACCTAAAACGTAAACTTTTATCCATCAATTTCATAAGGAAAATGACCAAATGTATATATTTTTCATGTTTTATTGTTTCAAGTATTTAAATATTTATAAGTTACGTTAATAAAACCTATTTTGAATAAAAGAAAGAAATTAAATATGCTTAGTAAATATTATTTATTTTGGCAAAAATGGTCTGTTATTGCTTGATTTCATTATGAAAATATCCAAATGTATACACGTACCTTGATGTTTTATTGCTTCAAGTATTAAAATATTTATAAATAACGTTAATAAAAAATATTTTGAATAATAGAAAGAAATTAAAAACGCTTAGTAAATAATATTTATTTTAGCAAAAATTGTTCAAAGTACATTAACAGAAATCATAACAGCAGAGAATTTATTTGTTAAATGCATACAAAAGAGAACATACATTTAACATTGCTGAGACAGATGGTGAGTCAAGAAAATTTAAAAATTCGTACAATTTGTCAAATTTGTTGAAAATATGGACGGGTGGTGAACCACGACAATTCGTTGTCTGAGAAAAAGTTGGAAGGTAGCAATTACGCCTTCTCATTAAGTATACGTTCTCTGACTTGACTTAGAATTCTGTTGAGTTTTGATTTTTTATGTAAATTCTAAGTTTAGTGAGCGCCGTGAGAGAACTGTGTGAGGCCATACCTTTTTTTTAACATTTTGAATAAAATCCTCCAACTATTCTATAGGGACAAGAATTTTTGGATGTATATTATTCATATGACAGCCGCAAAACTTACTGTCAAATAAATTGAATTCAAATTAGGCTAACCTAAAAAAAAATTTTTTTCCTCCCAAAATGCTTTGTAGTTTTTTTGGCATTGACTATATACTGATTGTAGATAAGCTCAGAAAATCGAAACCTAATGCCAAGAAAATGCGTTTTGGTACTTTTTACTGAGTTATGTATATGTAAAATATCACACGATTACTTGTAAAAAGCAATTCGATATAGGAGACTTTTACTCTTATTTGAAACTGGCTAGTGTGCTCTCTTGCTATTTTTCTAAGTGCTAAGTGACAGTTCTCAAGTCAAGTCAAGTCTATGCTAAGTATGTTGTTGTTGTTTTAACACTACTTTGCCCTGCCTAGGTAGTCAGTATCAACCTTACCCAATATTGTCATCGAGCTCTTCTAACGGAAGTCCTAAAAACCTAGCGGCTTCAACAGGGGAGGACCAGAGGGATATGGGTGTTAGAAGAGTAGGCTCAGATGAGCAGACAAAAAGATGGTTAGTGGTATGGGGGGACAAGCCGCATGCCGGACAGACATTAGGCAAGTCGGGGTTCAGTCTGGATAGGTAAGAGTTTAACCTATTACAGTATCCAGACCGGAGTTGGGCCAGCATCACCCTAGTCTCCCTAGGCAGCTCGCGCTCCTCTTCGGCAACGGGTGGTGTTGCTGCCTGAAGAACGGCGTTCACCGGGAGAGAGCCAACATAGGAATTTACCGAATTTGTGTGGATGAGGGTGAGGGCCTGCCGGTGCACCTTAGGATCAAACGGCGTGGAAATCAGGTGCCGGATCTCATCGTAGTGTTTGCGTAGATGGCTCCTTATGCTCCTGGGGGGCGGATCCTCGTTGATCAGGCGTCCGTTCGGATGCTGCGGTTTGCAACAGTTGAACAGGAATTGCCTGGTCAACATCTCGCTATGCTCTTTAACGGCGAGCATTTTCGCTTCATTATGTAAGTGATGCTCAGGAGACATAAGAAGACACCCAGTGGCGGTACGAAGGGCGGTGTTTTGGCAGACCTGTAGCCTCGTCCAGTGTGTGTCAGCTAGCCCCGGCGACCATATTGGCGTCGCGTAGCTCAGTACCGGCTGGCCAATTGCTTTATATGTAGCTAGTAACGTTTCTTTGTCTTTACCCCAAGTGCTGCCAGCTAGGGACTTGAGGATTTTGTTACGGCTTTGGACTTTATTGGCAATTGCGGTTACGTGAGCGCCGTATTTGAACATGTTATCAAACGTCACCCCTAAGATTTTGGGGTGTGAGACAGTTGGTAGCTTGACACTATCAACGTAGACGTCTAATTCCATGTTCACTTGCGTTGTCCACGTCGTAAATAGGGTGGCCGAGGACTTATTCGGTGACAATGCCAGGTCTCTCCCGGCGAAGAATTCGGACACGGCTGGGAGGTATGAGTTAATACGAGAGCAGAGTTCTTCTACGGAGGGGCCTGTTGCCAGAATCGTACAGTCGTCGGCGTAAGAGACGATCGAGACACCCTCTGGTGGGGGGGGAAGTTTCGATATATAATAGTTGAACAGGAACGGGGATAGGACACCACCCTGCGGCACCCCCTGTTTAACTATTCTGGGTTTTGATCTTGCGCCTCTGAACTCAACCGACGATTGACGACCACTCATATAGTTTGCAGTCCAACGTTTAAGACAGGGAGGAAGGGACGAATCTTCAAGGTCTTTCATTAGTTGCGCATGATTGACCGTATCAAAAGCTTTGGCCAAGTCAAGCGCAACTAGCACTGTCCTGTGGTTTGGACGCTTTTGGTTTACCCCGTCCCCTATCTGAGTGGTTATGGCGTTCAGCGCGGTGGTGGTGCTGTGATTTTTGCGAAATCCATGCTGATGTTCGGCGAGCCGCTGGTTTGCGGTGAAGTACGGCAACAAGGTGGCTTCCAACACTTTCACTACTGGCGAGAGGAGAGATATCGGGCGATATGACTCCCCTACGGCAGCTGGCTTGCCAGGCTTTAGTAGTGGGACCACCTTTGCTTGTTTCCATCTTTCAGGAATAACAAAGGTGGAAAGGGAAAGGTTGAAAATTTGTGTGAGGTATCTTATGCCTTCGTCGCCAAGGTGTTTCAGCATCAGCATGGAAATGCCATCGGGGCCGATATATTTGGTGTTCTTGGATCTCCGAATAGCCTCATGAACTTCTGTTGTGGAGATGGCAACGGGCGCATCGCTGTTTTTGTGTTTGTGCGCTTCCCTGGTGGCTCGGCGAATATCTTTGTTCAACGTAGGATGCATTACAAATTGTCGGCAGAAGGCGCTCGCGCATCTTTTTGGCTTCGACTGAACCTTATCACCGAAGGCGATGGATATTTTGTCGTTAGGTTTAGTCGGGTTGGACAAAGATTTCACCGTCGACCATAATTTGCCAACTCCAGCCGAGAGGTTGCAAGACCTTAGGTGCTCCTCCCACTTAGCGCGTTTGTGTTGATCTACTAAGCGTCTGATTTCCGCGTTAAGATCCCGTATTTGAGGATCCGTAGGGTCAAGGTGTCTAATATGGTCACGTTCATTTGCCAGGGCCGCTGCCTCTGCGGGGAAGAATGGACGCACTTCCTTTATTCTACCTGACGGAATGTGTTGGTGGGAGGCTGAAATTAGGGCCATACGAAACGCCTTTTCCCCTTGTCGTACGTCAGACGGGGTAGGAAGAGCAGCGAAGGCGCTCTCTGTGGTGTTGAGAAAACCCTCCCAGTCGGCTTTATTGAAGTTAGTGTATGTGCGTTTCTCAGCGGTGACAAAGTCGGTGGGGCGATCGATTGAGAGCACTATGGGTAGGTGGTCTGAAGCAAGCGTCAGCATCGGTCGCCAGTCAACGCAGTTTATTAGTCCAGCGCTGACTATGGTGATGTCTGGCGAGCTAGAGCAGTTTACCGCCACTCTAGTGGGGGCATCCCCATTTACCGTGCAAAACGTCGAATCATCTATTTGGTCAGCCAGCTCCTGTCCCCTACCATCGGCCTGCAGGCTGGAGTGCCACAGGTCGTGGTGTGCGTTGAAGTCACCAAGGTCGCCCCTGAGTAACGCACGAATGTCAGGGTGGTAGTCCCTGGGACAACAGGTGACAGGAGGTACGTAAATGTTTATGATTTCAAGGTCGACATCGCCTGACCGGACAACCATACCTTGACGTTCTAAGGTGGTGTCCCTCGGGTCGATGTCAGGCTCAAATAGACGATACTGCACAGATTGATGCGTGATGAATGCCAGACCACCCCCAAGCCCTCTCGCACGGTCACAACGGTGTACATTGTACCCGTTGCAGGTCAAAAGAGACGACCTTCCACCTAACTTTGTCTCCTGGATCGCCGCGATCTTGATGTTCAGTCGCTTCATTAAATTTGTCACTTCAACAATTTTGCCAGTTAGGCCGTTGCAATTAAATTGCAGGATACCGAAGTGTGTAGGGGGAGCAGAGTTGATGCTGGGGGTCAAGGACTGGTGCGTATGCCTAGGTGGTAATAGGCTGGGTCGCGCACTACGGCGCAATCTTGAAGTCGAAGGAATCGCGTTACCAGAAGGTAGTGGCGAGTCGGACGACGTTGAAGGTTGCGTAGCTCGACAACATGGCGCAACGTACGTATCAGTCCATAGGTTCCTGTTCGCGAGTCCAGAGCATATGAGCAGGTGACACAGGCCAAAGCAGTTATTGCACTTGACTGATGCCAACGGCGTATATAATCTTAACCGACAAACAGTGCACGTAGTATAAGTATACATAATGGCAGCTAAAGCCATGAGTAGTTAAGATGGATTTCTTAGGCTTCAAACGATGTTGTACAGGATTTAGCACAATTTTTTTGGCACACAAATAAAAGCAAGTGGCAGCTCATGGATGACTGCATATGAATGGTAGCAGAAGGGTTTGTGTGGTTTTCGTAGTTTTTAAGAAGTGCAAAAATTTACGAGGTGGTGATGCTACTCAAAGTTTTAACACATTAGGGTGGTAGCACAACAGAGTAAGGGTATTAATATAAACTTTTTAATCAGCTGTCTCATGCCACGACCTTCCATAGTTGGATCATGTTTAGTCTCTTTTAAATGGAATAAATTGGTCACATTTGTTCGAGCATGTCATATGAAGACACTATTTGTACAATTTTTATACCAAAATGGGTATAAATGTATACTACTTGCAGGACACCTGACTTCGATTTTCGGGATTCTCGGTGAAGACAAAAATGGGAATTGTTGTTTTTTTTTAATTCTTTTAAAGCGAGGACAATTATTTAAAATGATGCCAGCAACTACTTATACTTTACAGCGCCTACTTACAGCTTTGCTCTAAATGAGACAATTGGTAATATTTTTCTGGCCAATCTTCAATAAATTAAAAAAAAAAAATATTATGATAAAAGGTTTTCATATGTTATATGTTTCAAGGCAAATTTAATTTAGAAAAAAAAAAAAACTTAACCTGCCCCGATCCTGTAAACGCCCGCATCAGAGCCGGCACCCTTACCACCTGCGCCACTGCTGTATCATGTATAGCATTTCTGTTGTGAATCAGAGACTTTATCTACTGGGTCGTAGATGTCGCTGAGGGTAATGGTGAAATTCTTGCGCAAGGCGCGCACTGGTCCATCTAGCGTATAATCAAACAGTCAGATACTGTAGCTTTGGCTTTTGGTAAAAGCTTTTATATATGTTGTGCTGTTGGAGATTACAAAAAAGCTGGAGAGTTTTGGAAAGTTTGTAGGCTTCTTTTTTGTTTAATAACAAATTCACCAAGCATAATTTAAAAAATTTTAGCGAGACTTTAGAAATAGTCCATACCAAGATGGCAATATAACTTTTATAGGGACCTATCTATAAATACTATATGAAGTTGGGTTGCGAAACTTACTATGGGGAGAGTGTTAGCCTATTAATATATAGATAATTTTGCATAATGTCTTGTTCGTGTGGACTTAAAGTTGATGGCTTGAGTCCAAAAATTCAGTGTGCCAAATGCAAAGAGATTTTTCATTGGAAATGTGTTGGTCTTGTGCAAACCGATGTGGACTACTTGCTTTCGGTAGATAAATCTTTTTTGTGCAACGTATGTATGGCAGAGCGTCGTACCTCTCTTCGCCCCCCTACATCACCCGTTGCATCAGATGATCGTGCTGGTAAAAGTAGTGCATCAGTGAATAGAGATAATAAACAATGCTCAATAAGAGAAAATTCGAAAACTGTCTCTCCTACATGTGAGAATAGTGAAAAAAATATTGCTTTAGAGCTGCATTCAGTGACCAATGAACTCAATGCTTTGAGAGCAGAGAATGCTTGTGTGCTTTCCTCTTCGTGCTCTGTCCGTGATGATAACAAAAAATTATCATATAAGTGTGATACTCTACATGCTGAGATAAAGTTATTGTGTACAAAGCTACAAGCCAAAGATGACATTATAACTTCTCTTACTTCGGAAGTAACTGGACTTAAAAATATTGTTGTTGATTTGCGTAAGCTGTTTACAGACTGTGCTCTTAATTTAAGTAAACGAAAGTAGATGTTTGTGCTGCTACTGCCGGTACTAATATTGTCCACTCTAACATGACAACAAATGCTTCGGTAAACAAAACAACATTATCGTTGACTACTGCTGCTGGGCTCGTCTCTGTTGGTGATGTTATCACTGTTGACGACGAGGTAATTGCTTTGTATGTTTCTGTAGCTGATACTGCTGCTGAAATAATAATAATGCCATCGTATGATGATGCTGGATCTGCCAATAGTGTAGCGACTGCGGCGCCTGTGCCGTCTTCCGCTATTCCACCTACTATTGCTACTAATTATTCTTCTGGTGCTGTTAACTCTAGCGAATGGAACACTGTGCGCAATAAAAAAAGGTCCAAACAAATAAATAAATAAAAAAAAAATAATGTAGAAGGTGCTAACAACGCTGGTAAAACAGGTCATGATAAAACTTCTTCCAAACAAGGAATGGAAAATAAAGCCGAAGGTGCTTCAGATGCTACTAAGAGCCCAAATTCTGCTCATAACTCTGATAAAGGTAATTCAGTCGCGTCGAACGCTAGCCCCGTATCAAAGGCCTCACATACGGCGAATGCTCGCAAATTGCCCCAACTGTTAGTTATTGGTTCGAGCAACAATAATGAATTGAGCGTTGTGTCGAGAATGAAGTGGCCGCATATTTCGCCCTTATCTACATACGTCGGTTACAGCTGACCAGCTAAAAGAGTATGACGCAAGGCACACCGGCGTAGCTGAAAGCTCTATTGTCTGCAGTAGTCTTATCAAGAAAGGTATGGACCCCAAATCTTTAAGACTGTAGTGTGTCCAATGCATGCACATGCCTACATACAGACGGTATATTAAAATACATATATATGCATCCAAAACGCTTGCATATATAAATGCTTACATATATGCAAGCGCCAGCAGCGGCTTAATTACCGACCGCCAACGTAAACAAACTCCCAGCCAAAATTATTGCTGATGTTATGTATTTTGGCTATGCGTAGATT
Organism: Sphenella marginata; assembly: GCA_951509765.1. Lineage (NCBI taxonomy): Eukaryota > Metazoa > Arthropoda > Insecta > Diptera > Tephritidae > Sphenella > Sphenella marginata. Next base: position 63,128,082 of record OX608078.1, on the reverse strand, counting down.
TCCCACGAATTGGGCAAACGCTTTTATATGCTTTGACAAAATATGTATATTTATGTATGTATGTGCATGTGTACATACATATGCACATGCATGCCTTGGAATGCATTCTCTCTTGATTCTCTTTTACTTTAGTATGTAAGAATTAGAGTAAATATGTATCGTAGAAAATAAGTAAAAAGTAAGAAATATTTTGTATTAATAGGTTAGCATTTTTATAATAAAACAGAATGATTCTTTGGCACGCAGCCAACACACTAAATTTTATTTCATTCTCTGGATGCCCCCTTTTTCATGGCGATCCTGCTTACGAATCTGTAAATAAGGACAAACGTAGCAAAGAAATTTGCTGCAATCCTTTCAATAATATTAGGACAGGACATACGCAGCAAGGCAACTTGCTGCTGTCCTTTTAATAAAAATAAGACCAGGACAAACGTAGCAACTTGCTGCTGTCCTTTTTAATAAATCAAAAAAAAATAGGACAAACGCGGCAACACAATTAGCTGCTGTCCTCGTAAATTAATTCAAAATACAGATCCGTGAATATTTTATGGTCGATTTCGATAAAATCTTAAAAAAGTGGGAACACTTCCATGCCGCCCAAAACATAGACCTAAAAGTTGGGCCCAAGCCCCTTACAATAGAGGAGTATTTGAAAAGGCAACAGAAACGAAAAGAGGAGGCCTTAACAAAGATACCCCAGGTACCAGAACCAACGCCTAAGCGAAAGCATGGGGGTAAACGGTACAAGCATAAAAAGAAGTTAATGGAGCTGCACGAACAGCTCAGGCAGACAGTTGATAATAAACAACAGGAAATTAGAAGATAACAACAGAAAAATGTCTTTACAAGTTGTTATAAGCGGCATAAAAAGTGGAATATAGGACGTCCCAGAAACCAAATAAAGCAGATACAAGATGTTCCCGAAGACCAATAGCCTCCTGGAGTATTTTTCTTATTAGCTTAAATTAATTTGAATATTAAGAATTTCAATATGTACTAAAGTTTCTTTTTAAATAAACTAAAAATGCATAGGGATAAAAACCCTAGATAGATGAAGACAATTTTTCTCCATTATAGTGTTTAAAGAAAATTTTTTTTTAAATTAATAATAAAATCTTGTTATGGAGAACGCCTTACCTGATAACCTTGATTACGAGGCTAAAAGCTTATAGGCAGGCGGAAAAAGATCTAGTTTGGCTTAGGAAATGGTGGAAACTAATTGAAATGCCTGGGGAACCCACAATTGAAAACGCATTAGAACCATTATTGCCCACTTCTGAGGAAATATATAGGTTCGAGGTCAAATTTATGGAACGAACAGACCCACATTAGGGAAAATTTTGTTTCCATTTGCTGTACTTTTTTTCTTTTTGTCAATGGGAGGCCACGAATCGAAACTGGAAGAGCCTAATGCGAATGTGATCAATTCCATTCAAGTAATTGACCACACCGAAGCATTGGACTTCATAAAGCTATTGCTCTTGATTGTGACGGCCTGCACATGTCTGAATCTGTTTTTAAAAATATACTCAATCCATAAAGGTATTGAAGAAGAAATACCTGCGTCGCGCCGACGGACTGGATAAAGTCTAAGAATTTCTCTACCTATTCCAAATGAGTAAATGGGATGAAATTCTTACAAAGCTGAATGAGGAAAAAACCAACGCAGAAAAATCATATAAATGCATATGCAAAAATATAAAAATAAAAGCAGAGAAAGTAAAGAAACGTCTCAATGTTATACTGCTGTTACTAAATAACACGGGAAAGATAATAAAATCCATAAATAATACCCTCACACCAGCTCACCAGTCAGAATCCTACCAAATATACACATATATTAGGGACAAATTGGTATTATAATTATCAAGATATAATATCGATATTGTGATACCTACATCCTACGGGAAAAACATCGAAATTGATTTCGACACATATTTGATCGAAAGCGGATCAGATACTGAGGAAAAACAAGAAACAGGCCTCAATGAACGAGGCTATATCAAAATTTACTAACAGTTGCACAGAGGTGACTGGTAACCCAAATTCCCTTTTGCACATTCGCCAGCAAAATTATTTTAGAGGTAACTTCAGCAGAGGTTATCAGAATGGTAATTATAGAGGTAATCAAAGAAGAACATTCAATAACTACAATAACAATAATAACAATAATAATAACAATAATAACCGATCAAATAACCAAAGAAGTTTCGGATCGCTAGGAAATACTCGCAATATTTAATACTACAAATGTCCGAACTGCTACGCAGCGGGAAAACCAACAAACTCCACCTCAATAAATAACAAATTACATGTTTTCAATTTACACCTAAATAGCTACATATCTTCCAAGACAACTCTGAATGATTCCATTTCAACCCTCCTGATCGATACAGGAGCGGATATTTCAATTATAAAAAAGGGTAAAATTTACGATCATGTCACTATTTAAAAGGAATTGGCCGAGGCATAACAAGCACTATTGGCACGGTCAAAGCAGATTTAAAGGATGATTATCTATTGATTAAACACAAGTTTCATATAGTAGAAGACAATTTTCCAATTCCATGTGATGGAATACTGGGTTAAGATTTTATCAAAAAATATAATTGCATTTTAGATTACAACAAAGATGGGGACACCCTAATATTGAGACCATATGATTATCCAGAAAATATAATAATTCAAATGACTAAAAAACCGACAATAAATAGCATATCAATTCCCGCAAGATCGGAAGTAGTCCGACAAATCCACATTAAAAATACAAATTCTGATTTATTAATTCCACAACAACAATTATCTGAAGGCATATTTATTGCAAACACCTTAGTAGATTCACAACAATCATACGTAAGAATTATAAATACAACAGATAAAAATGCAACACTACATAATTTTAATATAAAAACAGAAAATTTGGATGATTATTCAATAATTAAAAATAATAATCAACCAAAAGAGCAGAATATTAAAGAAAAATTAGAAAGACTAAATCAATTACCACTAATAATTTTTACAAACAAAAACTTCATATGAAAGACAATAACCCGGTCTACGTAAAGAACTACAGAGTACCAGAAGCCCACAAGAGCGAAATAAGTAAACGAGTAAATAAATTAATTAAAGACGATATAATAGAACCTTCAATGTCTGAATTTAATAGTCCAATTTTACTAGTACCGAAAAAATCACTCCCTAATAATCAAGAAAAAAGATGGAGAATGGTTGTCGACTACAGACAAGTAAATATAAAATTAACCGCAGATAAATTCCCTTTACCAAGAATAGATGACATATTAGATCAATTAGGAAGAGCTAAATATTTTTCATGCTTAGACTTAATGTCAGGCTTTCATCAAATAGAACTTAGCCCAGAATCGAGGGATATCACGTCATTTACGGCCGACAATGGCACGTACCGCTTTAAAAGATTACCGTATGGTCTTAAGGTAGCACCAAACTCATTTCAGAGAATGATGACATTAGCATTCTCAGGCTTAAAACCTTCACAAGCATTCCTATACATGGACGATTTAGTCGTACTAGGATGCTCCGAAAAGCATATGATCAAAAATTTACGAGACGTTTTCGCAACTTGTAGAAAATATAATTTAAAATTACATCCAGATAAATGCATATTTTTCAACCAGGAAGTAACTTGTCTTGGTCATAAATGCACAAGCAAAGGCATTTTGCCAGATCCCAGTAAATTTGAAACTGTTAAAAACTACCCAACTCCTAAAAATGCAGATGAGGCGAAACGATTCGTCGCATTTTGCAATTATTATTGGAGATTTATTCCAAATTTTGCGGAATACTCTAGAATATTGACAAGACTTTGTAAGAAAAATGTAGTTTTTGATTGGACGGAGGGTTGTAAAAAATCATTTGACTATTTGAAAGCTGCGTTAATGAGCCCTAATGTTCTACAGTATCCCGATTTCAGTAAACAATTCTGTATAGATAACAACAGACGCAAGTGGTTATGCTTGCGGGGCTATGCTAAGCCAAGAGTATGAAGGAAAACAATTACCAATTGCATATGCATCTAGATCGTTTACAAAAGGAGAAATTAATAAAGCAACAATTGAGAAGGAATTAGCGGCCATTCATTGGGCCATAACCTATTTTAGACCATATGTCTACGGAAAAACCCTTCATCAAAATTAACTGGAATCAGATTTGATTTGGAAGAATATGATTTCGAGGTGGAGTATATAGCAGGGAAAGAAAATAATGTAGCAGACGCGTTATCGCGCATTAATATTAAAGATTTAAAAGAAATGTCAGTAGAAGCATGTAAAATAATAAAAGTTACGACTAGATCGGAAACTAAGAAAAACCCCAGTAGTAAAAATGAAGAAATAAAAAGTCACAGAGAGAACCCAATCATATATGAAGCGCTATATAAATGTGAAGAAAAAAGACTAGTCCAGCTCGTTTTCGATCCTCCGAAATTATGTTTCAAAAAAGGAAAGAAAATTTGCAGCGAAATTAATATGAAAAACCTAGTTGTTGAGACGAAGATTGACTTAGGTCAATTCTTTGCCAGACTTATGAAAGAAGCTGGCAATTTGGGAATTGGAAAAATACAGTTGTCCTTAGGAGGCAAATTGTTTAAGAATAATTATACCCGGGTAGACACATTTAAAGAAATTGGTACCAAAGCTCTAAAAAATTTAATTATAGCATTAACTCCGGAGGTTATGCATGTGACAAATAAAGAAAAAATTAAAGAAATTCTTCATAAATATCATGACGATCCTGTTTTTGGTGGCCACCCAGGAATAAACCGCATGACTAATAAAATAAGACAAAAATACTACTGGAGAAATATGAAAAATGATATTAAAAATTATATCAAGAAGTGCATTCATTGCAGTAAAAATAAAACAAGTGTGAACTTAAAAGAACCCATGCCAATAACCGAAACACCACAAAAGCGTTCGATGTTATGCAGATTGACACGGTCGGACCACTACCAAAATCAATTCACGGAAATGAATACGCAGTTACAATTGTGTGTGATCTAACTAAATATTTAGTTGCGGCCCCTGTGCAAAGTACACATGCAGTAGTAGTAGATAAGGCTGTATTCGAAAATTTCATGAAAACAATCATAACGGATATGGGAACCGAATACAAGAATAGTTTATTTGAGGAATTATGCAAATTGCTAAAAATCGAACATAAAACATCTACACCGTATCATCACCAAACTTTAGGCACGATTGAGCGTAGTCATAGAACATTCAATGAATATGTACGTTCCTACATATCCAATGACAAAGACGATTGGGATGAGTATCTTAAGTATTTTTCGTATTGTTACAATACAACACCATCTACAGTACATGGTTACAGCCCATTTGAGCTCGTTTTTGCAAAATCCCCCCTGACTTACGAATTTTTAAAAGAAAATGTCTTTAGTCCGGTATATGATAAGGATTTAAATATAGGCTCCAACTAGCACAGGAAAGAGCTAATAGGTTAGTAAAACAGGCTAAGGAAAAACAAAAAGTCGTTTATGACAAAAATATACAACTTAAGGAAATAAACATAGGAGATATAGTTTTAGTGAGAGACGAAGCAGGTCATAAATTAGATAGTAGATATAAAGGGCCCTATAGACTAGTAAGTATCGATAAATATAATAATTTTTCATTAATTCCGTATAGAGTAACAAATATTGATAAGCACAACAATTTTACTTCAATTCTTTCTAATGTAGAAAATAAAAACCAACATAAAAATACTTTAAACGATAAGAAAATAGTAATACACAAAAATAGACTTAAACTACTAGAATAAGTTCATTACACTTTAAATAAACACCAAACGAGAATGTGTACAAAAGAAAAACACAAAATTTTCTAAACAAACTCTTTTCAAAATTACGTAAGAAAAATATGACACATGTATAAACAAAGCACACAAAATAAGTCAGCCCATTGTAAACATACAGAATAAAGAGCCACTTGAAATAATAAGCAAAAAATTTTAAAATTTTACTGAAATAGAATAACTCATATAGTAACCAAATGCAAGTCATAAAATTTGATTTACGCCAAAGCAATTAAATGAAATAGAATCGGTGTCGCATTAAGCACAGCAATGCTACGCGATTCTTCTTTGGTAAGGAGGTGTAGTGCGTCCAATGCATGCACATGCCTACATACAGAAGGTATATTAAAATACATATATGTATATGTATCCAAAACGCTTGCATATATAAATGCTTATATGCAAGCGCTAGCAGCGGCTTAATTACCGACCGCCAACGTAAACAAACTCCCAGCCAAAATTATTGCTGATGTTATGTATTTTGGCTATGCGTAGATTTCCCACGAATTGGGCAAACGCTTTTATATGCTTTGACAAATAATGTATATGCATGCATTGGAATGTATAATGCATGCATTGGAATGCATTCTCTCTTGATTCTCTTTTACTTTAGTATGTAAGAATTAGAGTAAATATGTATCGTAGTAAATAAGTAAAAAGTAAGAAATATTTTGTATAAATAGGTTAACATTTTTATAATAAAACAGAATCATTCTTTGGCACGCAGCCAACACACTAAATTTTATTTCATTCTCTGGATGCCCCATTTTTCAAGACATCTAAATTTTAAATTAGGCGTTAATGCCCATTCGTATTCGAAGTTTTTACTGCCTGAGCTGTGGCCTTCAAATGTAGCGGTACGACCTTTTAAATTCTCAAAAAACTACTCCCACCAACCGATGTCAAACGGCAATCGGTTGGGTCAGATGGAAAGAATAACCAGCTAAAAGTCTACTTTCAAAATGTGGCAGGACTGAGAACTAAATCCCAGCTTGTGCGGCTATTCAGTTCTGATAACGATTATGATGTTTTCATCTTCATCGAGATATGGTTGAATGACAACCTTTTAGTGAGGAGTACTTTGACTCTAAGTTATACAACGTCTTTCGTAAAGACCGAAACTCCAACCTAACTGCATGTCAAAGAGATGGCTGTGAACAAAATAAGTGATGATCATCTTTGCGTGATGGGTGACTTTAATTTTTGCAACGTTAAATGGTCGCAAACTATGTCGAGCTCTTCGCTAATTGCCTGTGAAGTCAATAGCACTAGCGAAATTTATTTAATAGATAGCTTTTTAAGTATCGACATCAAGCAAATTAACTGTTTTCCGAACAGACTTGGTCGAACTCTGGATTTGATATTTTTAGGTAATAATGTAAATTTTTCACTGCTTGAATGCAAGTCCCCTGTCACAAAATCTGATATTCATCAAGTTCCATTAACTCTTGAGCGTGAATTTTATAAATATGCTGTAGCTAGTAATGTTAAGTCAAACTTCTCCTTTAACTTTAAGCGATGCGATTTTTCGAACTTGAACAATCTACTGCAGGGTATTAACTGGATTCATTTGTTCCATAGCCTTGATACCACCAGCTCTTTTGAGATATTTAGATCTACTGTTGTAGAGATTTGTAAAAGTTGTGTACCATTGGTCACAAAAAAGAAATACATGGTTCCCTGGCACAATGCTTGATCAATTTGAGAAATTTAAAAAACAAATATTTTCGGAAATTTTAAAAAAGTCAAAACATGGCTTATTTAATTAAGTATAAGGAAGTTGAAAAAAAGTTCGCGTATCTGGACAAATTGTTGCACAGGAATTACGTTTTAAGTTTTGAAGAAAACCTGAAAGCAAATCCAAAGACATTTTGGAATTTCGTTAACTCGAAGAAATCGGTTTCTAATATTCCGTCTTCTCTCTTCCTTGGCGATAAAACTGTTGATACTCCTGCAGATGCGGCAAATCTTTTTGCGGAATATTTTGTGGCCAAATTTGTATCCGATTCTGGTAATGGTGATTTCGGCAAGCTGTTACTATCTGCTGAGGATGTCATTAGTGGAATTTCTCGATACCGATGTCGATGGGTTGTCAGCGATTTTGTATAAGCAGTGCGATTCCCTAGTCTACCCACTCCTATTAATTTTTAATAATTCTCTTGCGTCGGGTACTTTTATTGACGCTTTTATAACTCCCATTTTTAAGAGCGGCCATAAAAACGATATCAGCAATTATAGACCGATTTCGAAACTTTCTGTCACGGCAAAGCTTTTTGAATGCATAATCCAAGATAAATTACTCTTTTTTGTCTGCATCGCAGCTTTTCAGTCACGTAGTCAAGTCGACACAGCTTATATAGACTTTTCTAAGGCATTTCATCAGGTTTCTCATGCTATTTTGATTAAAAAATTAGCCTTTATGGGTTTCCATTCAGCGTTACTGAAATGGATTGAGTCCTACTTATATAGTCGCCGTTGTACGGTTGTTGTTGACAACGTGAGGTCTCTTCCTTTCGTTGCCAGCTCTGGTGTTCCCCAAGGAAGCATCCTGGGCCCACTCTTCTCCATATTGTTTGTCAATGACATATGGTCTTGCTTCTCAACAGTACGATTCTTGCTTTACGCGGATGACCTCAAAATATATTCAATAATCAAGAACCATAATGATTCTAATCTGATGCAATTAGATTTGGACAATTTGAGTAACTGGTGTAGAAAAAATAGGTTAGCACTTAATGTAAAAAAGTGTTTCCACATTACTTTTTCGAAACGTGTTAACGTTATAGACACCTCATATCATATATCTAGTTCGCTTTTGTCATGGGTAAGTGAGATTAAAGACTTGGGAGTAATCTTCGACTCGAAATTTACCTTCACAAGTCATATTAATTTGTGCATTTCGAAATCTTATGCTATATGCATTTTGTTAAGCGACATAGCACGGATTTTATACGCTAAAGCTCTTATATTCGGCGTTTGTGCGTTCAAAACTTGAGTATGCCTGTTTAATTTGGTCGCCGTATTATTATTGCCATGTTGCAAGAATTGAACGGATCCAGAAAGTATTTTTGCACTATGCCTTGCGCAACTTACGCTTCTCGGATCCGGTTCCGGCTTATAAAGCGCGTTGCTTATTGATCGACCTAAAATCACTGCAGAACAGAGAGGAGAATAATTTTGTCGCTGTCTTTCATATTTGACGTGTTTCTCTTTATGTGCGGAATGCTCCAATTACTAAAGCTTTGATTGAGTTCAATAGAATTCCTAGATTTTTGGATATTGATTTTTCTTGTTCGAAATGTCGCTTTTTGTGTTCTTTAAATAGTTTTTCTAAGTAATGGCAGTAATGTATATTACAATGACTTTTGCCTCTACTCGTTTATTTATACTAAGCCTATAAGATCTTTGTTGTACTAATTATCTTAAATAAATAAATAAATAAAAAGTTCTTTGGCCAGCATAATATTATTAATTGAAGCAAATTCTAATTTGTTTCGAAGCTTTGTTTTAATTAGGGAAAGTTCGAAAAATTTGCGCTCTGCGGCTGTCGAACTATGTGGCAGACTCATTAAGTCGTATACGAAATTGATTAAGTCTGCAAAACTTTTTTCATTCATACCATTCCTATGTAAGCCAACTTTCTCCCAAAAAGCGGAAACATCCATATCTGACCTAAGGTTAAGATTCTGAACCCTCAAAAGTTTCCATTGTGTCAAAATTTTAGCACATTATTTTTCCACTTACCGACCAAATTTTGGGAGCAGTGTTTGCAATTTTAGCCAAGTGAAGAAGAAAAAGTACCAAAATCGTGACCACTTGCCAAAAATGGACCAAATCTGAAAAAAATGGACCAATGGACCAAATGGATTTTTTTGGACCAATTTGGACCAAAGTGGCAACCGTGGTTAAAAGTTCAATTTACGAATGAAATTACCCATATTTTTCACTTTCTTTAAATTCATTAATGTTTATACTATATTCTAACAATCTTTATCTTAATTTGATTTTATTATGTAGTCGAAATAATTATGTGTTCTACTTTGATGCTTATTCAGTTTAGGAGGGGTTTCTCTTATGAGAAACCAGCAGTAATCACCCATCTCTCTATTAATTTCATTTGCTGGAAAAAAGCTCAAATGTGAGTGCAGAAAGTGAACTTTTAAAGACATATTTACGCCTGGAAAGAAAATATTATTTAGGTAAACAAGTTTTAAAGGTAGGGCTTTTGTGTCTATCGCGAAAAGAAGCAAAGGCCTTTTCAAAGGATTCCCTCTCTGCCTCAACTGATGAGAGTAGTCCTTTGAATTGATTATTGTTGATCAACTTTGACCAGAAATAGTCCAACAAAAATACTTTTCTTTTATCTTGGCTTGAGAAATATCTGGAAAAATTGTTTTCAAATTGTCGAATGCTTCGCCTTCTTTGTCCAAAGCCTTAACAAAGTTTTTAATGAGACCGAGCTTGATGTGTAAGGGTGGAAGTATGATTTTCTCTTTCTTGGCAAGAGGGGTATAGACCGCTTTGTAGACCGCATATCATTGCAATGACTAGGAGATCAGAACACATTTTCCAATCACGCTTTTCATATTTGATAAATTTTAGTAGTTTTTACTGAATGTGCGAACGGGATAGAAGGCTTTTTGTTGCCAATATGCAATAATACAGCCTTTAAACTCAATTTATTGCTGTCTTTGAACAATCGCCACTCTTTTGAAACATATGTTTGACCAAACTCTTTGAATAAACCAGGAATGTTGTTGCAGTAGCATATACTGTCTTTCTTCGTATAGTGTTTGGAAAATGGTTTGTGACGAGGTCTACAATATATGTATCACCTTAACATCGGATGACACAAATTTAAATTGTTACATATGAGAAGTGTGGATCTCGGCCTTTTCCTTGGATAGTTCCAAATCTTGTATCCAATGATTAAGTTGTGCTTTGACAGAACCTTTCTCTCGTTTCCCATGCGAAATTCAGTACAACTTGATTCCCCGCACTCAGATATTACTGTTGAAAATGGAACTGGATCCGCAACTGCTGTTGAATGTAGTATTGGTAATGTCACTGTAGGTACGCTGACATAGGTTACTCTATTGATCTTCCAACGCCCAGTACTTTTGTTTGACTCTATTGAATGGCATCACGGTTTTGAAATTTGACTTAACTGACTGAACTGAACTATCTCCGGGGAGCCATGCAGATGTTATAAAGTTTCAAGGCGCATTAACTCATGTTTATACTCGGAACAAGAATAAAATTGAAAAAATCAAATCTTACCTAGACAGAAAGGTTCCTTTTTATACGAAGCTGGGAAAAGAAAATACTACTTGCCTTAGATGTAGGCTTTAAAAATTTGCTGTTTTATAATTTTGAACATCTACCTGCATATTTACCGATAAATACATGTTTATACATAACTACATGCCAACCACTCTTCCTTTCGATGCAACCACTCTACCAACTATAAAACAATTCGAGGATTAAAATTACTATTTGATTTATTTAAAAAAAAAAAAACAAGGTATTATCATTGTTATGGTGTTATTCGTTTATCCGGATAATATCCCATTTACACTTTATACCTTTAATATATGTATGTATGTATGTTGCGCAACCTGGGTATTTTTATTTGATCGTTTATAACTTACGTAGTTTTGCATAAATTTTCTTTGATGATAGCTTATCTTTTTAATCTAATTAAACAAAGCATTACGTAAATATCTGGAAAACAAGTTAGGGTTTTGGAATGCTGCCCTCACAAAGAATTTTTTTTTTCATAAAAAATAGCAAAAATCTGAAATGATAAGCTAATATTTCGAAAACTATCTGGTTGAGCAAAAAACCAATGTATGATGCATTTATAGCAAATTTTATCGTCTTTTTGATTCTGTATACCTTTTTGCAAGTGCTTTACACGTTCTTGATATACTTACATAATTAAAGGGAGCCATCTTTTTCGTTTTTTCGAATAACGGTAAATTGCAAATATCTCAAAAACGGTACCATAAATCAAAAATGAAGTACTTAAATTTTCGAAATCAGGGAGTGGTTTAACATATGAATTTCATAACGGCGTCTCTGGTCGACTGGTGTTATTACTGTTTTATCTTGTTTTTAATAATTTCTTCAGTTGTGAAAAGTTTTTAATTGCAAGAAAAGGAAAATTTTAGACGCAACCGCCATAGCTTTACTTCAAGATCCATTTCGGAAGCTGCTAACTTCGCTCATCAGAAAAATTTTGGCACGCTCTTCGTACCAATATGTTAACAGAATCCTAGTTTTCTATCATTCAATTCAGTCCACTTCAATTCAGTTTACCATTTACATGTACAACACCGCTGTTCAAGCGGCATAAGCTACGGTTATTTCATTCGTTTATTTTATTTGCATTGCATGCTATTGTAATTCGCAATCAGCTTATAAAATATTTTGAAGATATAGTTTATGTTTTGGAAAGCTAAAGTGTGGCTTTTCACAGCGAAAATAACGAAGCCAATCACGCTCCATGCCTCAGAGCCAACAGGGCTCGCCACTAATAAATAAATACAGGGTCTCACAGGTGCCCCGCACCTCCCGTTCTCCAAAGAACAATTTTTAATATTTGCGCAGCACGGTCGTCAGAGCCTGAGCCAAATGAATAAATACCCTTTGAGCAACACGGTCGCCTTGGCCTGAGCCAAAGTGTGGTTTTTCAGAATGAAGATGAGAAGGCCAATCACGCGCCATGCCTCAGGGCCACCAATTAATTCATATAGGGTATTTAAACTAAGGTTATTTCATTAGCATTGCAAGCTATTGTAATTCGCAATCAGCTTATGAAGTATTCCGTAGATATAGTTTATGTTGTCTAAAGTCAATGTGTGGGTTTTCCATGCGAAAATGAGGAAGCCAATCTAGCGCCATGCCTCAGAGCCAACCGTGCACGCCACCAATTAATACATACAGGGTGTCACAGGTGTCCCGCACCTCTCGTTCTCTAAAGAACAAACCATTTTGAACATTTGAGCAAACACGGTCGTCAGAACCTGAGCCAAATGCATAAATACAATTTGAGCAACACGGTCATCAGAGCCTGAGCCAAATAAATACTAAAATAAAATATTAAAAATAACATAAAAAACAATTCGCCTTCTCTAAAGCTTAGACATAGGGTGTCACAGGTGTCCCACACCTCCCGTTCTCTTAAGAACAAAAAGAATTTAACAACACGGTCGTCAGAACCTGAGCCCAATGATTTAATGCATACAATTTGAGCAAAATGGTCAAACAGCACTTGAGCGAAATAATAAAATAATATAAATATACTAATTAAAGTCAAATGGTATTTATAGTATATTACTTTTATGACCAAAAACAAAAATAACTTAAGTATTGTTCTACTAACAAAAAAAATTTAAATGTTACTCTGACTCAAAACATTGTCCCCTAAAAAGTTCACTTTAAAAATTTATTTTAAGTTTCCAAAAAACAAATCTCAAGAAAATATTTCATACAAATTTTGAACATGATTTTGATCAAAAATAACTAAAGCGTTGTTCTACTACAAAAAATTTAAAATTTTAGTATGAATCAAAACATTTTCCTATAAAAATTTCACTTAAAAATTTATTTTAAGTTTCCAAAAAACAAATTTTTTGAACAATTTAACAAAATATATACTATAATGTAGTTAATGTCTTTTAAATAACTAAAATGTAGTATGATATTAATGAAACTGTGCTATAGATGTTCGTCAATATTATTTATATTACTGACCTTCGATGTATGGGTTCGAAGACTGGACTCAGTTGCAAAACCTTTGCCACATATATTGCAATGGAAGGGACGGTTTTTGGCACGCTCCACTTGTGCATCATGATTGCGTAAATGTTGCTGTAAATTTGATAATTGAATGAAGGCTCGTCCACAATCTGGCAAATGACATTTATATGGGCGTTCCCCTTAAATATAACGAAATTAGTTTAAAAAAAAAAAAATATCGCTATTTCCTATGACAGTTATCATACTTCAAATTTATTATAGCCGACTAACTTAGTAGAATAAAATATTTTGTGTAAATATATGCATATTTCGCTACTAAGAAAAAGCAAACAAACTCATTGTTAGTAAATAACCTTGAACATTGTAGGCATTTGGATCAATACGCACATACATACTTAGTTATTTAATTGAAGTAAATAAATGAATGGTTCAATCAGAAGAGTGATAGTTCTCTAGCTGAAGTTTACTTTTGACACATCCATTTTCTAAATTTGTAAAAAAAGAAATGAAATTAAAAAACAATAAAATACTGTACCAACAAGAAAGAAAACTAGTAAGGAAGTCTAAGTTCGGGTGCAACCGAACATTAAATACCTAGTAGTGATCTGTTTTGGTATCCCAATTTACTCAGGTCTATTTTAATAACGGAAAAGTTGTTATAAAGACAACTGATTGTTTTCGATTAAAAACACTTCTTTTGTGAGTGGTAAATTCAATTATCACTAAATAACAAAATATAAATAGCTTTCCTCATGTTCATGAAAGGTATGAAAATAAAAAAATTAATTTAAAAAAAGGCAGTAGGGTGTTAACTACTTGCCCGTAAATCTTGCTTGTTTGTTATTCGATTTGCGTAATTTTTGGCAGGAGTATACTACATACTATTGGGAAGCATCTCACAAAATTTCATTGAAATACATTCTTGAAATTCCAACCAATCGCTTTTGAAAATAGCAGAGCTTTTATGCTAAAAACTGGGAGGCGCCACGCCTACTTCACCAAAATCCACAAAATTTTTTTACAGTTTAGTTTTGTTTAAAAGGCTTATTATGTGTGTAAAATCTTATTTATATAACTTATACAATTATGGAAATATCGCGATTTTAATTTTACGAAGAAATATTTTAGAACTATGTTCAAAAAGTGGGCGTGTCCGTTCACCGATTTTGTTTATTTTTTCAGCAAAGAGCTAGCTTTATATGTTGAACACTTTCTTCAAATATCGTTTTAATAAATCAATTTTTACCGGAGTTATGGCATGGAAAGTTTTGTGGAATAGTCCCCCATAAAGGGGCGGGGCCACGCCCATTTTCCAAAAATTTTGTGCTTTCGACTTTCTTTGCCCACGAACACTTTAGAGGTGAAATAGAAATGATATACAGCTAGTTTAAGCAAAGTTATAGCATATTCAATATATCCATGATCCTTTTCAAAATCTTTTGTATAAAATTGGGCGTGGACCTAATCCGATTTCGCTAATTTTTTTTCGAAATATTGCCTGTATTAATATAAATATGTGTGCTGAATTTTATTTTGCTATCTTGAGCGGTTTTTGATTTATGATTAATAATATTTCCAAATTTGACTTAATCAAAAGTGGGCGGTGCCACGCCCTTTTTTACAAATTTCTTCACAAATTTATTTTTTGCTTTAACGGTAAGGTACACACCAAATTTTATCCTTATAGGTGTATTATGTACTGAATAATCACTATTTTTGTATTTTCGAAAATATTATATATATAGAAAGTGGGCGTGGCTTTTAACCGATTTTGCCTATTTTCAATACCGTTCAGAGATATGTAAAAAGGAACCTGCATACAAAGTTTCATTGAGATATCTCAAGATTTACTCAAGTTATCGTGTTCACAGACGGACGGACGGACGGACGGACGGACGGACGGACATGGCTCAATCAATTTCTCTTCTCCTCCTGAACATTTTGATACATATAAGTCAATATCTATCTCGATTCGTTTATGCCGTTACAAACTACCGTTAGGCCAATGAAGTTAATATACCTTGTGTGCGAAGCACTACTAGGTATAAAAAGGCAGTAGGGTGTTAACTACTTGCCCGTAAATCTTGCTTGTTTGTTATTCGATTTGCGTAATTTTTGGCAGGAGTATACTAAATACTATTGGGAACCCTCTCACAAAATTTCATTGAAATTTATTCTTGAAATTCCAAGCAATCGCTTTTGAAAATAGCAGAGCTTTTATGCTAAAAAGTGGGCGGCGCCACGCCTACTTCACCAAAATCGACAAAATTTTTGTACAGTTCAGTTTTGCTTAAAAGGCTTATTATGTGCGTAAAATCTTATTTATATAACTTATACAATTATTGAAATATCGCGATTTTAAGTTTACGAAGAAATTTTTTAGAACTGTGTTCAAAAAGTGGGCGTGTCCGTTCTCCGATTTTGTTTAGTTTTACAGCAAAGAGTAAGCTTTATATGCTGAACACTTTCTCTAAATATCGTTTCAATAAGTCAATTTTTACCGGAGTTATGGCATGGAAAGTTTTGTGGAATAATCCCCCATAAAGGGGCGGGGCCACGCCCATTTTCCAAAAATTTTGTGCTTTCGACTTTCTTTGCCCACGAACACTTCAGAGGTGAAATAGAAATTATATACAGCTAGTTTAAGCAAAGTTATAGCATATTCAATATATCTATGATCCTTTTCAAAATCTTTCGTATAAAATTGGGCGTGGACCTAACCCGATTTCGCTAATTTTTTTTCGAAATATTGCCTGTATTAATATATATATGTGTGCTGAATTTTATTTTGCTATCTTGAGCGGTTTTTGATTTATGATTAATAATATTTCCAAATTTGACTATATCAAAAGTGGGCGGTGCCACGCCCCTTTTTAAAAATTTCTTCAAAAATGTATTTGTTGCCTTAACGCTAAAGTGCACACCAAATATTATCCTTATAGGTGTATTATGTACTGAATAATCACTCTTTTTGTATTTTCCAAAATATTATATATATAGAAAGAGGGCGTGGCTTTTAACCGATTTTGCCTATTTTCAATAGCGCTCGGAGATAAGTGAAAAGGAACCTACATACCAAATTTCATTGAGATATCTCAAGATTTACTCAAGTTATCGTGTTTACAGACGGACGGACGGACGGACATGGCTCAATCAATTTCTCTTTTCCTCCTGAACATTTTCATATATATAAGTCAATATTTATCTCGATTCGTTTATGCCGTTACATACTACCGTTAGGCGAATGAAGTTAATATACCTTGTGTGCGAAGCACTACTAGGTATAAAAAGGCAGTAGGGTGTTAACTACTTGCCCGTAAATCTTGCTTGTTTGTTATTCGATTTGCGTAATTTTTGGCAGGAGTATACTACATACTATTGGGAACCCTCTCACAAAATTTCATTGAAATTTATTCTTGAAATTCCAAGCAATCGCTTTTGAAAATAGCAGAGCTTTTATGCTAAAAAGTGGGCGGCGCCACGCCTACTTCACCAAAATCGACAAAATTTTTGTACAGTTCAGTTTTGCTTAAAAGGCTTATTATGTGCGTAAAATCTTATTTATATAACTTATACAATTATTGAAATATCGCGATTTTAATTTTACGAAGAAATTTTTTAGAACTGTGTTCAAAAAGTGGGCGTGTCCGTTCTCCGATTTTGTTTATTTGTACAGCAAAGAGTAAGCTTTATATGCTGAACACTTTCTCTAAATATCGTTTCAATAAGTCAATTTTTACCGGAGTTATGGCATGGAAAGTTTTGTGGAATAATCCCCCATAAAGAGGCGGGGCCACGCCCATTTTCCAAAAATTTTGTGCTTTCGACTTTCTTTGCCCACGAACACTTCAGAGGTGAAATAGAAATTATATACAGCTAGTTTAAGCAAAGTTATAGCATATTCAATATATCTATGATCCTTTTCAAAATCTTTCGTATAAAATTGGGCGTGGACCTAACCCGATTTCGCTAATTTTTTTTCGAAATATTGCTTGTATTAATATATATATGTGTGCTGAATTTTATTTTGCTATCTTGAGCGGTTTTTGATTTATGATTAATAATATTTCCAAATTTGACTATATCAAAAGTGGGCGGTGCCACGCCCCTTTTTAAAAATTTCTTCAAAAATGTATTTGTTGCCTTAACGCTAAAGTGCACACCAAATATTATCCTTATAGGTGTATTATGTACTGAATAATCACTCTTTTTGTATTTTCCAAAATATTATATATATAGAAAGAGGGCGTGGCTTTTAACCGATTTTGCCTATTTTCAATAGCGCTCGGAGATAAGTGAAAAGGAACCTACATACCAAATTTCATTGAGATATCTCAAGATTTACTCAAGTTATCGTGTTTACAGACGGACGGACGGACGGACGGACGGACATGGCTCAATCGATTTCTCTTTTCCTCCTGAACATTTTGATATATATAAGTCAATATTTATCTCGATTCGTTTATGCCGTTACATACTACCGTTAGGCGAATGAAGTTAATATACCTTGTGTGCGAAGCACTACTAGGTATAATAAACATATACATACGAGTACATATGTGCATACCCAGCAAACAATGTGGTAAGCGTTTGGTAAATCAAACTTAAGTTAAGCTTGCATGAATAGGTTACTGTAAGCTTTTTAAACCAAACTGAAAATAAACTTACTTGAATAAGGCTAGAATGAAAAAATTTACGTTTACTAAATACTTATCGCTGTAAGTGTTTTGCGAATGTAGTTTACATATCGCTTGCCAATGCCATCGTTTTATAAATGTTTACTATTAAATTTACTGTTACAAGTTTGCACAAATCAAATTTTGATTTCTGAAAGCAAAAGAAGTAAAAATTGTGTTATATATCACTAGCTGGTGCCCGCGACTTCGTATGCGTATAATTTAATATTTTTTTTTTTTGCAGCTGCAGCAAAGAATATAATCCAACAAAACGGCTAGAGCTCAGCAGCGCGATTCTGTAACTTTTCACACCTCGCCGAGTGTTAAGCTTGTCGCCGAATTTTGGCGTTTGGTCTTAACGAAAGTGCGGCGGCGCGAACTAACGTCAGTGGAATTAACGTTAGTGACGTTAATTCGCACCCAAATTAATATCAGTGACATTAAGACGCATGACCAAAAACGAATTAAAGTCAGTGCCGTTAATTCGTATAGTATTTTGACTTTAGTTCGATTTGGACATGCGAATTAATGTTATTGAGGCATTTGGATTTGAGATTCGACGAAGTAGCGCCGCAGGCGAAAATTTGACTTAGGTCAGATCCCCAATTCGGGGCGTGAGCCATGGTATTTATATGCAGAACTCCTTTCCGCATTGCCGGCCTTCGGCCGCGCTTCAAAAAATAACCCTGGGCTACCCCATTCCAACTCCGGGTGTGTGCCATAGCCGTGGCTACCGCCACGGTGATGTCCTTCCGCGAGCCACGTTTCCCACTTTTTCACTTTTTTGGCTCAGCCTAATGTGCCATTACAACAACCACATGAAAATGACAGAGAATATTTAACTTTAACTGCAAATAACTTTTGAACGGTTGAATGGAGTCTAATTTCAGATTCTAAATCTAGACGTGGGTAATCGTTTACGTGGGGTACCGAGCACTAATACACAACCAAAATTGTTCAGATATGTATCAGGAGCCGCGTTTTGGTCCCAGAAGCATGAATATAATTCCGCTGAACCAATATTTTTAGTAGTTTCCGAGATATTTGCAGTTAAAGTTCAGAATTTTCTGTCATTTTCATGTGGTTGTTGTAATCACATTACCCTGTGAGAAAAGAGTGGCACGCGGAAGGACATCACCGTGGCGGTAGCCACGGCTATGGCAACCACCCGGGGTTGGAATGGCGTAGCCCAGGGTTATTTTTTGAAGAGCGGCCGAAGGCCGCCAATGCGGAAAGAGTTCTGCACATAAATACCATGGATCACACCCCGAATTGGGGATCTGACCTAAGTCAATCCCAGATTCATTTTTTAAATCCCAGATTCATGATATAATGATCATAAGTCGAAGGTGATAATGAAAAATGAAAATTTGGAATATAAAAAAAATTTACTGACTACAATGTGCGCGTCGCGAGTTCGGTTTCAGGTTTTCGGAGAACTTATTTTCTATAATTTTTAACACCACGAAATTAATTCGCGTTAACAAAAGTTGTTGGCTAACACTTTTCGTGTGGTTAAAAGTTACAGAATCGCAAAAAGTGTTAAAAATTGTGTTAGTTTTTGGTAATAGATCCCTGATTGAGTTCAATAGAATTTTAAAACTCTCGGACATTGATTTTTATTATTCGAAAGATCGCTTTTGAGATAATTTAAATGGTTTTTATAAGTAAGGTAGTTTGTATATCATTATATTACGCTCTAGTCTTATTAACTCTGTTCAATATAGCCTATAAGAATTTCTTCAATTTGGCTAAATAAACAAACAAACAAGTTACAGAATCGCGCTACAGGACTTACGGGTCGTGGTGTCATGTAAGCTTTAAAGTTTGTCTGCTCGATAAACCCAAATTTCGATAACAAAAATTGTTTTAATCGGACTGATAAAGCTTAAAGTTGAATAAAAAACTACTCTGAAAACATTTATTTTTCCAATATAAAGAACATAAATTATAGAACATCTTTGTATACAATATTTGAAGTTCTACCCAAATTATAAATTATAAACAAATTTTCCGAGCAAGTTACCCGCGAGCAGGAAACATAAAGCTGCCCGTGTGAAAAGCAATTAGTCCTAAGGTCGATACCAGCTGCTCGGAGTGTCTGACCGTGTGACTTATTTATTGTCATTGCGAAACATACGCTGACGGGAAACTGAACACGTTTGAATTGAAAGGGATAATTGTTTGGTATTATGGGTATCCGTGGTATGAAAACTACTTCACCTGCTCCACAACCCGTTAGAATTTCCGCTTCTATCACATTATTTTGAAGCGATTTAACTTTAAGTCGGTTCCATTACATAACTTTGGTGGGGTTAGGTTTCGAAGCAACGTAATCGGAATACCAACTTTTATAACGATCTTATGCGCTGGTACTCCGGATGCTGGAAGAGAGTTCAGAAACTCTACTAGGTAACTGGTAGTATCGGTTCTGTCTAAAACAATGTTGATTGACGTGTATGAGAATTCTTCTCCATCAATTTTTTGTAAGACACTTTGATTTATCGCACACAAGGTATATTAACTTCATTCGCCTAACGGTAGTATGTAACGGCATACACGAATCGAGATAGATATTGACTTATATATATCAAAATGTTCAGGAGGAAAAGAGAAATTGATTGAGCCATGTCCGTCCGTCCGTCCGTCCGTCTGTAAACACGATAACTTGAGTAAATCTTGAGATATCTCAATGAAATTTGGTATGTAGGTTCCTTTTCACTTATCTCCGAGCGCTATTGAAAATAGGCAAAATCGGTTAAAAGCCACGCCCTCTTTCTATATATATAATATTTTGGAAAATACAAAAAGAGTAATTATTCAGTACATAATACACCTATAAGGATAATATTTGGTGTGCACTTTAGCGTTAAGGCAACAAATACATTTTTGAAGAAATTTTTAAAACGGGCGTGGCACCGCCCACTTTTGATATAGTCAAATTTGGAAATATTATTAATCATAAATCAAAAACCGCTCAAGATAGCAAAATAAAATTCAGCACACATATATATATTAATACAGGCAATATTTCGAAAAAAATTAGCGAAATCGGGTTAGGTCCACGCCCAATTTTATACGAAAGATTTTGAAAAGGATCATAGATATATTGAATATGCTATAACTTTGCTTAAACTAGCTGTATATAATTTCTATTTCACCTCTGAAGTGCTCGTGGGCAAAGAAAGTCGAAAGCACAAAATGTTTGGAAAATGGGCGTGGCCCCGCCCCTTTATGGGGGATTATTCCACAAAACTTTCCATGCCATAACTCCGGTAAAAATTGACTTATTGAAACTATATTTAGAGAAAGTGTTCAGCATATAAAGCTTACTCTTTGCTGTAAAAATAAACAAAATCGGAGAACGGACACGCCCACTTTTTGAACACAGTTCTAAAAAATTTCTTCGTAAACTTAAAATCGCGATATTTCAATAATTGTATAAGTTATATAAATAAGATTTTACACACATAATAAGCCTTTTAAGCAAAACTGAACTGTACAAAAATTTTGTGGATTTTGGTGAAGTAGGCGTGGCGCCGCCCACTTTTTAGCATAAAAGCTCTGCTATTTTCAAAAGCGATTGCTTGGAATTCAAGAATGTATTTCAATGAAATTTTGTGAGAGGGTTCCCAATAGTATGTAGTATACTCCTGCCAAAAATTACGCAAATCGAATAACAAACAAGCAAGATTTACGGGCAAGTAGTTAACACCCTACTGCCTTTTTTTTTATTAATTTTTTTTATTTTCATACCTTTCATGAGCATGAGGAAAGGTATTTATATTTTGTTATTTAGTAATAATTTAATTTATCACTCACAACAGAAGTGTTTTTATCGAAAACAATCAGTTGCCTTTATAACAAATTTTCAGGTATGTATTAAAATAGACCTGAGTAAATTAGGATCCCAAAACAGATCACTACTAGGTATTTAATGTTCGGTTACACCCGAACTTAGACTTCCTTACTAGTTTGGTGTAAGAATTGCTCGCTTACAAAACCAAGTATTTTCTGACGCGTTATCTGAGATGCTTCTCCATAAACTAAAGTAATAAGCTCCTCCATTGATGGAACAATAGTACAAAGATTCTCTAGAAATGTTACTAGTTAATCTATTTGATTCGGGAATGTAACCCTACCCGATTTTATTTATATTTATTTATTTATTTATATGTCTACAGTTCATAGGTACTTACAGACTACAACTAGTTTAAAAAGATAAATATGCTCACTTTAAAGGCGGAGATACTGTCACTAAAATTTATTAAATGCGCGTAATTGTTACAAAGGCGGATGCATCGTGCAATTGGTTCATTATAGCCATAATTAGTTCTGTGGGACGTTTCGACAAACAACCGATTATACCTTAATTCACATAGTGTTGAAATTAATTAAACCGTGAAGTTCTTCACATTCAATCCTGAAGTTAATTAAGTTATAAACAAACATTAGCGCAAAGTAAGTTCTACGATCGTCTAAGGACTGCAAGCCAAGAAGTTTCCGCCTACTTTCATACGGCGGTAGACCACAGGGCCAGTGCATTTTATGTAACGCAAACCTAGTAAAGCTCCTTTGAACCTTTTCAATTTTATTAATATACGACGAATAGTAGGGACTCCATACCAGACAACAATAGTCTAGGTGGCTCCTTACTAAGGAATTATAAAGAGATTTCAATGTGCAAGGGTCCTTAAATTCTTTAGAGTTTCTTCTAATAAATCCCAGCATTGAAAGTGATTTAGACAGAATAACATCAACATTCCTATTGAAAGTTAGTTTCATGTCAAAAATTACTCCAAGATCTTTAATTTCTCCCAAACGGTTTAAACTAACGCTGTTTATTAAATAACACTGGATCACAAATTCCAACTTTTTTTCTGCACCAGAGTCGCCATAGTGAAATTCCTATGTAAAATCACCTCCTAATTCCGAAAATCAAGGTTATTTTTACTTGAATGGTACCGTTTTTGAGATATTTACGATTTACCGTTATTTCAAAAAACAAAAAAGATGGCTCCATTTAATCGTGTATATCTCAAGAACAAACTGAGATCTTCCAAAACGGTTTGAAAAATTTGAAAGCTTATAAAATTTACTATAATCAGTACATACAACACTTTTTGCTAGGTCTTGCAGATTCAAACATATTGAACAATCATTACGGATTTTTTAAATTTTTTTTGTAAAAATATAAAAAAATTTGTACTTTGCGAGGAAGCATCTCGAAAACTTTTTGTTTTTTTGCAGATATTTTTCCCCCCTCTATTTTATTACAAAAAAAAAAAGCTATCAGTGAACAAAATAGATGAACTAATACAAAAATTATAAACATTCAAGTAAATATATCCATTTAATACTTAAGTACCCTACAAATAATAGCATATGTACATATGGTTCTGTCTTAACTCTATGATCTTATTTTATAATTGAAAAAGTTATGTGTCTTGTTTTGACGCTTATTTAGATTAGGATCGGTTTCTCTTATGAGAAACCAACAGTAGTCGCCCATCATAGCGCCATCCCAGAATCCTTGATACCGACTTTCAATCACTTTCATTTGCTGGTGAAACCTTTCGCCATGCTCGTCACTTTCGTCGCCAAGATTTTGCGGGAAAAAATTTAAGTGGGAGTGTAAGAAATGAATTTTTAAAGACATATTTACTCCTGAAAGAAAATAAAAAAGTAAATTAGATAAATACATAAGTGACACATTAGTATATCATTTTCTTAGGCTGGATTTATCTTTCAATTCAGAACAAATTTTTTGTTTATATTTTTCCCGTTCTTGTTTGTTCGAAACTGGACGATGAATTCAGATTTATGGCTATATATTCTCATGTAAATTTATGTAATATATAATTTATTATAATATGTTTTTTTATCTACCCATTTCCGCATAGTTTTGGATTAAGTCGTTCACTAGCATCTCGTAGTTAGGACTTTTGTGTTTGCCTAAAAAAGAAGTAACGACCTTTTCAAAAGAATCCCACGCTGCTGCCTCCACTGGTGACAATAGTTCTTTGAAATGGTTATTGGTCATCATTTTTCTTATTTGCGGTCCCACAAAAATCCCTTCCTTTATTTATGCTTCTGAAATCTCTGGGAAGATTGTCTTCAAATGATGAAAAGCTTCGCCTTCTTTGTCCAAAGCCTTCACAAAGTTTTTGATAAGGCCGAGCTTGATGTGGAGCGGAGGTAGAATTATTTTTTCCTTCTTTATAAGTGGAGAGTATTTTATGTTATCTACCCCAACTTGAAACTCGTTTCGTTCTGGCCAATCCTTTATGATGTAGTGGTCTTGACGAGCTCGGCTATCCCATTTGCATAGAAAGCAACAGTATTTTGTGTATCCACTTTGTAGGCCACATAGCATTCCAACGACTTTAAGATCGGCACATATTTTCCAATCATGTTCTTCGTATTTGATTAACTTGAGCAATTTTTGCATTATCTCATATGTTTCCTTCGTATTTACTGCATGCGCGATCGGGATAGATGGCTTTTGGTTGCCAATATGCAATAATACGGCCTTTAAACTTAATTTATTGCCGTCTATGAACAATCGCCACTCTTTTGAATCATATGGTTCACCAAATTGTTTGAATAGACCAGCAATGTCTTTGCAGTAACAAACACTGTCCTCCTTCGTATAGTACTTGGAAAATTCTTCGTGACGAGTTCTATAATATGTTACCTTAACATCGGATGAAACAAATTTAAATTGTTGCATTCGAGAGGCGTGTAGTTCGGCCTTTTCCTTTGACAATTCCAAATCCCTTATCCAATCATTGAGTTGTGCTTGTGACAAAGAATTTCTTTCGTTTTCCGTTTGAAATTCAGTACAACATGATGCCGCGTAATCAGATACTACTGTTGACAATGAAACTGGAGCCGGAACTTAAGTTAAATTTGATTTTGGCAATGTCGCTTCTGTTGAAATTAGTTCTGGTAATGACACTGTAGATACGCTCGCATAGGTTACTTTTCTGGGCTTTCCAACCCCAAGTACTTTTGTAGTACAAACATAGCAGTCCGTTGAATGGCAAGTTGGTTCCCTCCACTTCATTGGTGTAATAAATTTCACACGTCGCCTAAATAGATAGTTTCAGAAATTAGTCAGCTATGCATTAAAAGGGAACAAATTCCTAATTTTTACAACGTACCTTTTTGTTCCGGTTTCCGAAGAAATCAATTCGAATCGGCATGTGGTGCACACAGTGTTCGGTGTCGATGGTTTTTCATTGTTTTTAGGCTCAATTCCAAAACACTTATAGTATGTAACTTTCAAAGGATTTGAAAACACACGTCTCATACTTTTAACAATAAATTGACCGCAGATGAAACAGAACATATCTGGATCATTTGTACACTCAAACTCTCGCGCCCTTTTATTCATTTTTTATTTTTAAGTAAATGACGGGTTATAAACTGCAATTATAAACTGAACAGTATCCGGCGAGCCTTGCAGATATTATGAAGGAACAAGGCGCATGTGCTCTTATTTATACTTAGATCCAGTAAAAATTCAAGCCTACCTAAACAAAAAGGTTCCCTAGTTCTACAAAGAAATATCTGCAAAAAAACAAAAAGTTTTCGAGATGCTTCCTCGCAAAGTAGAAATTTTTTTATATTTTTACAAAAAAAATTAAAAAAATCCGTAATGATTGTTCAATATGTTTGAATCTGCGAGACCTAGCAAAAAGTGTTGTATGAACTGATTATATTAAATTTTATAAGCTTTCAAATTTTTCAAACCGTTTTGGAAGAGCTTAGTTTGTTCTTGAGATATACACGATTAAGTGGAGCCATCTTTTTTGTTTTTTTAAATAACGGTAAATCGTAAATATCTCAAAAACGGTACCATTCAAGTAAAAATAACCTTGATTTTCGGAATAAGGAGGTAATTTTACATAGGAATTTCACTATGGCGTCTCTGGTGCATTTTGGCTGTAAACCAGTGTAATTAAACCTAATATGACTAAGTGCTTTGGAATATGAAACCACAATCGCATTTGCTCGAATTGAGAGACAAATTATTGGCAGAACACCACTGCTGAAATATTACAAGGTCAGATTGTAGACTTTGGCAATCGTTATGACTGCGTACCGGTATATATACTTGAAGTGCTGGGGTAAGTCGTTAATAAATAGTAAGAAAAGCAGTGGTCCACAGTGAGTTCCTTGCGGTATTCCAGACCACGCATTTACAACGCTGTCCGATTTAGTCGGACCAATTGAGACCAAAAGTTTTCGGTTTGCCAAAAAGCTTCAGAAGAACTTCAAAAGTGAACCTGAGATTCCGTATAAAGAAAGCTTGTATAGTAACATGGAGTGATTGACCTTATCGAAAGCTTTAGAGAAGTCTGTATATATGACATCCAACTGACATTTTTGCTCTAGCGCCTTAACAATTTGATTTGTTATGATTAGAAAGTTAGTGCAAGTAGATCTACCTGGAAGAAATCCATGCTGAAATTGGCATAGAAAGTCTTTGGAGTATTATTAAAGTTTAATATTCCAAATATTATGAAATAATTTAGCAAATGTATATTGCTTGACAATAGGCCTGTAGTTTTTGACGTCGTTACGATTCCCTGACTTAAATATTGGCGAAATTGTACAACGTTTCCATGAATCGAGGAAAATACCTTTTTTAAGGCAGGTGTTAAAAAGCAAGGACAACGGAAGACTAATGTTATCACATTAGATCTTCTTATTGGATCACAAAATGTAGAGTCACTATCGGGAATCCAATCGCTTTCCTCGTACACCTCCTGGAAAAACTCTGCGAAGAGATTGCAAGCTTCCATTGGATTATCCGATACCACTCCATTATAATCCAGACAGGTTGGAAAACCATTAGTTTTCCGCTTGTTATTAATAAAGATCCAAAATCTTCTTGGGTTGCATTGAAGATCTTGCTCTACATTATATATGTATCGATTATATAAAAATTTATGGAGACAATCGAACTCCTTTTTGAGCTTTATTAGACGAAGTTTATCCGCCATAGTATTGGACCGCCTAAATATTTTATATGCTTTGGTTTTCAAATTTTTTAAATGGCATAACCTAGAGTTGAACCACGGAGGCTTATTATTTAAGATAGGTTTTTTCACCGGAACAAAATTCGAAACACAATACAACAGCTTAATGCGGAGTAGTTCATATGAATCGCTCGGATCATCAAATGTGCTTAGAATGGACCAATCAACTGAATTAAGGAATTCGTTAATAGCGCATATGTTAGCGCTGGCGTAATTATAAACTATTTGCGGTGCACAATTGTTCGAGTCAAAATTATAGTACTTCAAGCTAATGACAAGGGCCTTATGATGTTTACTATTGTCAGACAGGGGCGATAGGCATTCAAAACAGGATATCTTCAACTCATTGAATGCAAAAATGAGGTCTAAAATCCTACCATTTTAAGTAAAACGTCCGAAAACTCATGCGCCCTGGGGTTTCCACCTACGTGCGTTCTAATACTACGCGTTAGACTCAGTTTCTGTACCCGTGGTCAGAGAACAGACCGTTTCAGACATGCCGCCACCTCATCAGCTCTAGTTCCGCGAGTTACGACGGGAAGAGTTCCGCGGAAGTCACCACAAAATAAAACCGCCACTTTTCCCATGATGTGATCGTTACTACGAATCTACTGCTTCCACGGCCTTCTTATGTGCCATCGTGCATTCATCCCAAACTATTAGACTGCACTCTGCTAGAATATTTGCCTTTTCACTGTTTCGCGATATGGCACAAACTGAGGTCTCATTTGTTTCGAGGTTCAATGGTCTTCTAAACATAGTAGCCAGTAGTAGGCGAGTCAAAAAGGTTTTGCTTGTTCTACCAGGTGCGTCCAAAAAAAAACCTTTCTCCATCCTGTTGACTAAGACTTCGTAGTACCTTGTCGTATGCTGACTTTTGCTCATCTGTAAGCTTTCCAATGTTATTGTTTACAATTTTGGCCATATCAGAGGACCTATAATTTGTTTCTGTCAAAGCGAACACAATTCACGGCACATTTGGATCATTCAATGCCAGGTCAGGTGCATGAAAGAAGGCAACTGCATAAAGAGATTTCCGAAAAGGTTCGTTAACAAAACTTCTACTGCTGAAAATGGATATCCATCGTACGGGCGTCGCTCACCTGAAAATAGTGGATTCACTACTGATGTTAACCTGCGCGGACAATGTACTACAGTTGACAATCGATGGGTGGTGCATTATTCACCAGTACTCTCACGTGCATTTGAAACCCATTTGAATGCAGAGTGTTGTGCTAGCGTGGAGTCCATAAAGTATATCTGCAGGTATGTGAATAAGGGGAGCGATCAGGCGACATTTGGTTTGCGGAGTGGCGATCGTGACGAGGTAACCATTTTATTTTTTGTCAGTATTTAAATGCATCTACCCACCCTTCATTTTTCCGTCCGACATTTTTGAAGATATATGTATAATTGAAATCATTTGAGATATTTAAATTAAGCGCATCGCATATAACAGTACCCATTGCCACCGTTCGTTTGATATTGTACTAATAAACTTTTTTTTGCAAATATTCGTCGATAGCTTCAAGATATCTCTGAAACCATTTGGGATACTTCAATTGATCACATCGCATATTACAGCACCCATTGACACCTTTCGTTTTACACCCATATTGTAGTAAGACATTTCTGGTCCACATATTGGGCGATAACTCCAAAACCGGTTGGGATATCGCAAAAAATAATATCTTAAACTTTAGGCTGAGCGTCTAACAATCCAATGGAGAAGTTTCAATCAATTCCATTCAGTACCTTCAGAGTGATACGGCCACATTCATACATACAGACAGACACACAAAAATTTAAAAAAAAAATGTTTGATATGGATTCTACTCGTTTAATAATGCTCCCCCCAATAAATTTTTTGTTGATATCTGCCATGTACAGACATCGACCGGTTACAATTTTAATGTGTCAATGCGCAAGCTAATAAATTATTAGCACTGCTTTGTCATAAAATTTTGTCTACTTTCGAACTTTTTATTCATTTGTCCCACTCATACCAGATCATGCAGCAGAGCAATTTTAATTATCTCGTCAAAGACTCTCCCATCGAGCAGGAGACCTCATCCACACAAATTCTACTTGTATTATAACCAAGTCCAAGTACAATAGCTTCTTTGGACAGTGCAACTTCGTCTGGTAAGCTACTTATTTCCATATGTTGGATTTTCTTCAATTTGAGATATGTAGCTGTTCAGGAAGATATGGATTAACTTTCCATGGTGGTAAGAATTAAAATTTTTCGTATAAAGACATTGTTTGAATTGATATATTTTTTTTTTCAATTTTGGAAAGCGGATCTAAAATGACTATCAACATCCAGCTCAAGGAAGTTCGTCAAAAATTCGTGACAAAGACTTATGCAAGTTAAGCAGCAATAGCTGTTGGTAACCCACGTAAACGGTTCTGCTCTATCGAGGCCGTAACAGCTACCGAATATAACAGCAGATAACCCTGCAACACAAATAAAAGTTAGCGACGAGTGCTGTGAGAGCGATCACTTTAGTTAACCTTAGAACACACACCCAGAAAATACCACGTAAACACACACCCGGGATACGTTTGTACCCGGGACCTTATTTTGCTTTTTTTAATGCTTATTCAACCTATTTCTATTATTTTTTTTAATGTATATTTTAATATATACCAAGTATTTTTTTTTATTCATTCGAATATTCCTACTGGTTCCAGCGATATGGGCAAATAAAGTCAGGGCATGCAACAGTGGATTTTTGTTTTTGTTGTTGTCCTGATAAATGCAAAACAAAATAATATAATTTATAATAATATACTTCTAGAGTAACAACGAATACACATTTTGGTTTTTATTTCATTGAAATATTCTACCTGGTTCAAAAGATATGTGCAGGAAGGTCGCGCAAGGTATGGGTACGTAGGTAGCCAATACACTGGTATAACTGGTTTTTGTATTTTATATGCTGCTTTTGTATTATTATATAAATGCTGCCTGTTGATATTTTCATTATTGTTTTGGTGCTCAAAAGTGTAAGAAGTGAAAATATAAGTGAAAATAAATGTAACTGAAACTAAAAATAACTGGATACGAAATGACTTCAAGAAGAAACGAATATTTATCAAGTGCAGCATATAGAAGGTAAAATAAGCAACAATGTAAACATATACTAATTTTTTTTACTATGCAGGCTAACTGAGGAACAGCGAGAATCATATATACAATCTTCATTTGGTGAAATTTGTGACGATGACGCTCCCTATGACTTTGACTCAGAAGATGAAGAAGATATTCAAATCAATGGCATTGAAATTGCTGATGACGATGCTGAAGTTTCGCAAAGTGCCGCAGAAGTATTACCTGATTATGAGGATGATGAAGAATAAAATAATGAATTAGCTGCTAGTGCCGAAAGATTTGTTGAACGTGATGGTACTGAGTGGATGAAAGAACCAAATGTAAGTCGTCGTAAGCAAAAGAAACTTATAATGCTTACAACAATGCGTAACCAAACACAACTCCTAAGTCATGGATGCCTGTGTCAATAACAGAGCTGTATGCATTTTTTGGCATACTTATTATGACTGGTGCGAACCATAGCAATGGGGAACATGTTCGAGATTTATGGAGCGTCAGAAACTATCGTTTATATCGCGCCACAATGGGAGTCAACCGTTTCTGTTCGATATTGCGGTTCCTAAGATTTGACGATAAAAACACTCGTGCAACACTCTTCTTCTTCTTTAAATGGCCATCTAACCGCCTGAGCGATTTTGACCGTCCAACATAGCTCGCCAGTCATTTCTTCTTTGCGCCAACTGGCGCCAATTGGAGACCCCACGAGATCGCAGGTCGGTCTCCACTTGGTCCTTCCATCGGAGTGGTGGTCTTCCTCTTCCTCTGCTTCCACCGGCGGGTGCCGATAAGTATACCTTCTGGGCTGGAGCGTCTTCGTTCATTCGCACGACGTGGCCTAGCCAGCGAAGCCGCTGTGTTTTAATGCGCTGTACTATGTCGACGTCTGCGTAAAGCTCATACAACTCATCATTAAATCTTCTTCGGTACTCGCCGTCGCCAACGCGTAGAGGCCCATAAATCTTTCGCAGAACTTTTCTCTCGAATACTCCCAATGCAGCCTCGTCAGATGTTGTTAGTGTCCACGCCTCTGCACCATATAGCAGGACGGGAGCGATGAGTGACTTGTAGAGTGTGATTTTCGTGCGTCGAGAGAGGACTTTACTTTTCAATTGCCTACTCAGTCCAAAGTAGCATTTATTTGCAAGAGCAATTCTTCGTTGGATTTCTAGGCTGGCATTATTGTTGGAGTTTATGCTGGATCCAAGGTAAACGAAGTCCTTCACTATTTCGAACTTTTTGGTGCCAGCAGTGGCGTGGGTGCCAAGGCGCGAATGCGCTGACTCTTTGCTTGATGACAGCATGTACTTCGTTTTGCCTTCGTTCACCACCAAACCCATTTTTTCCGCTTCTTTTTCTAGTTTGGAGTACGCAGAGGTTACGGCACGGTTGTTAAGGCCGATAATGTCAATGTCGTCAGCATATGCTAACAGTTGCACGCTTTTATAGAATATTGTTCCAGCGCGGTTGAGTTCTGCAGATTGTATTATTTTCTCCAACATCAAATTAAAGAAATCGCACGATAGGGGGTCACCTTGTCTGAAACCTCGTTTAGTTTCAAACGGCTCGGAGAGGTCCTTCCCAATTCTGACTGAGCTGGTGGTGTTGCTCAATGTCATTTTGCAAAGCCGTATAAGTTTTGCGGGGAAACCAAATTCAGACATAGCGGCATATAGGCAGCTCCTTTTCGTGCTATCGAAAGCGGCTTTAAAATCAACAAAGAGGTGGTGTGTGTCGATTCTTTTCTCACGGGTTTTCTCCAGGATTTGACGTATTGTAAAAATCTGGTCGATGGTAGATTTTCCAGGTCTGAAGCCACACTGATAAGGTCCAATCAGTCTGTTCACGTCAGGCTTCAATCGTTCGCACAATACGCTTGACAAGACCTTATATGCGATATTCAAAAGGCTGATTCCGCGGTAGTTGGTGCAGTTTGCAGGATCACCTTTTTTGTGGATTGGGCAAAGAACACTTAGATTCCAATCTTCGGGCATGGATTCATCCGACCATATTCTGCACAGAAGCTGGTGCATACGCCTTACCAGCTCCTCGCCGCCATGCTTGAATAGCTCAGCAGGCAAACCATCAGCGCCAGCTGCTTTATTGTTTTTTAACCGGGATATTGCTATTCGCACCTCATTATAGTCGGGTTCTGGGACGTCAATTTCGTCGTCTTCGATTGTGGGTTCGGGTTCGAGCTCTTCTCTGGTTTCTTGCTCAATTTCTCCATTTAAAAGGGCAGAGAAGTGATCCCTCCATATCTCTAGTATTCTCTGAACATCAGTCACCAGGTCGCCGTTCTCGTTCTTACAGGAATTTGCCCCGGGCTTGAAACCTTCCGTCATTCGTCGAATTTTTTGATAGAATTTTCGGGCATTATTCCCATTGGCTAGCATCTCAAGCTCATTGATTTCACGCTTTTCTGCCTCTCTTTTTTTTGCCCGGAAAAGTCGCCTCGCTTCCCTTTTCAACTTGCGGTAGTGTTCACACACACTCCTTGTTGCACTCGATCTTAGCGTTGCCTTGTAGGCTTCGTTCTTTCTTTTCGTTGCAGCTCGGCACTCTTCATCATCGTACCAGTTGTTTCTTCTCGTTCGCCGGAATCCAATTACTTCTTCGGCTGCGGTACGGAGTGCTCCTGTGATGTGCTCCCACTGCTCATGTATTCCACTGGGTTGAATTGTGCTCTCAGAGAGCAGGTGTGAGAGTCGGTCTGCAAAATCATTGGCGGTCTGTTGCGATTGCAGCTTTTCGACGTCCAGCTTTCCTTGCGTTTTCTGTTGCACCTGTTTTGTCGTACAGAGGCGGGTACGAATCTTAGCTGCTACTAGGTAGTGATCGGAGTCGATGTTTGGACCTCTTATTGTGCGAACATCTAAAACGCTAGAAGCATGCCGTCCGTCTATCACAATGTGGTCGATCTGGTTTCGCGTTCTTCGATCGGGAGACAGCCATGTAGCCTGATGGATCTTCTTGTGCATAAACCTGGTGCTGGCAATGACCATGTTTCGGGCACCGGCGAAGTCGATCAGCCTGTATCCATTTGGCGAAGTCTGGTCGTGCAGGCTGAACTTCCCGACTGTGGGTCCAAATACACCCTCTTTGCCCACCCTGGCGTTAAAGTCACCAAGCACGACTTTGATGTCATGACGGGGGCAGCGCTCGTAAGTTTCCTCCAGGCGCTCGTAGAATGCATCCTTTTCCACGTCGTCTTTCTCTTCCGTCGGAGCGTGGGCGCAGATAAACGAGATGTTAAAGAATCGTACTTTTACGCGGATTGTAGCGAGACGCTCATTCACGGGTGTGAACGACAGTACTCGATTACGGAGTCTCTCTCCCACCACAAATCCCACGCCAAATCTGCGCTTGTCGACATGCCCACTCCAGTAAATGTTGCAAGGTGGTTTGTTCATATTACCTTGCCCCGTCCATCGCATCTCCTGTATGGCGGTGATGTCAGCTTTAGCCTTCCTCAGGGCCTCAACCAACCGGGCAGCGGCACCTTCCCCATTGAGGGACCGGACATTCCAGGTGCATGCCCTTAAATCGTAGTCCTTGTTTCGTTTGCGTGTGTCGTCATCTAAAAAGGGGGTTCTCATATCCGAGGCTTTTTTGAATTTCATTGGTACGTTGTTTTATGTGGTGGGTCCCAAACCCAACGCACAACCCGTTCCACGGGAGGTTGTAATTTAAGTGCACGTTTATATAGCGAGCCGCTTGATCCAAGACAGACGCCCGCTTACAGCCGCACCACTAGGTGATCAGACGCTGCTTGTAAACCCCTGATAAGCCCTTAAACCGATTATGTCGGAGTGGCCTTGCCAGGTTGTCGCCTTCTCACGTTTAGCTCACCACCAAACGGGTGTTCGGTGGCTACCCAGAGGATACTTGGACGCAAGCGCCCGGAAGTAGTGAGCTGCTTGGACCGCATGCAAAAGAATCGCTCTGGCCATTCCCAAGTGAATGGCGATCAGAAACTTTCCCCACTTACGTGGACTTCTACACGCGGACCCATCCTCCACGTGCAACACTCTTACTAACTGATAAAGAAGCACCGATCAGTGAGTTGTGGATGATGAGGAACAATAATCTTGCTGCACATTACAAGCCCAGCTCATGCTTGACGATTGATGAACAATTACTTCCTTACCGTGGACGCACACGGTACACGCAGTACATACCGTCAAAACCTGCTAAATATGGTATCAAGGTTTGGTCGATTTGCGATGCCACAAATGCATATCCACTGCATGGACAAATATATACTGGCCAAGCAGAAACTGGTAGGGAAACGAACCAAGGCGAACGAGTGGTGAAGGATTTGTCTGCCAAATACCAAGGAAGTGGCCGAAACATTACAATGAACAATTTCTTTACAACCTTGCCAGTTGCAGAACTGCTTCTCACCTGGAAACTCACGATCGTTGGAACTTTGCGCAAAAACAAATCATATATTCCTCAAGAAATGAAACTCACGATCGTTGGAACTTTGCGCAAAAACAAATCATATATTCCTCAAGAAATGAAGCAGAACAAAAACAGGACATTTGGTTCAACGATACTTGGCTTCAAAAATAATGTGACAATGTGCTCTTATGTTCCCATAAAAATAAAGCAGCAATTTTGCATTCGACCATGCATAATGATGCTGAAATAGCTGACAGTGGGAAATCTGAAATAATTGAATATTATAATCGTACCAAAGGTGGTGTTGATCGAATGGACCAAATGTTTGCGGCATATCCAACACAAAGACAAACAAAACGATGGCCACTAGCGATGTTCTTCAACATGTTGGACATTACAGCTCTTGAAGCCTACATTGTCTACGATTTGAATAACCCTATGTTGCCTTGGGGAAAAAACAACAGGCGTAAGCAGATCCTGCGCAGCTTGGCTGAAGCATTGTGTACCAGAGCCATAAATCGTCAAGTGACGCGAAATTTTTTGACTAAAATTGCTATTGAAGCATATTTCAACCGACCGGTGGAATCAATGGTGTCAACATCTGCCGCAGCGCTCACGCCAAAACCTGTGTCCGGAAAAACGCCGTAGAAAAACCAGAAAGCTGTGCGCCAAATCTAAGAGGCCAATGTGTCTTGAACATTCGGTCACATCAACAAATTTCTCTATTTGCCATGATTTTCCTTAGATATAAGATGCATTTTTATAAATTTTATGATAAAAGTCAATAATATAATGTGTGATGTGCCAACTTTCGTATATGACAAACGTAAGATCTCACTCTTCAAACTCTGGTTGAGTAAGACGTTTTTTGTGGTGCTCTTGTTATTATATTGAGTTTTTTTGCTTTCTCAGCTTACTTAAAAGCCAATTAGACAAAATAAAGCTAATTTCACGAAATTAAAGTGCATTAAATTACCCTCAGCATCAAAAATTTGCTCCGGCGGACGTATTTATATAAAAAGAAGTGTTTTCAACAGTGCTCCTGCTTTTTTTTTCTTGTGTTGGCACATCAGCTGTCTCGACGTAGCAACAACAACTACGAGACTCTGATATCGGTGTTCTGGTGTCCTGCGCCATCTGTTTGTCAGTTAACATCTGATCTTGGTTTGTGTCCTGGATATACCTGCCGGAGACTTACATATTGTGCTGCCACCTCATTGGATAAATACCAAAACATGAGAAACAATAGAAAAGCAGCAACAAAAAATCAGCAAGTGGATGCTTCAGCAATGGGCAATGTTACATCAAAAATAGACAACGGTAACACAGTAAATAACGATAATAATGCTAATAATCTTACAAACAAACGAGTAAGAGACGTATTGCATAATTCCATAAGTGAAAGTATAGCAAAATCACCTCGTTTAACTAACGTTGAATCTCCATTAAAAATAATAACAACAATGGATAAACGTTTTGATAAGCTGAGCGCAGATCTAACAGAAAATTTGCAAACACTCATTCAACGTATGTTTCGGGAACATGAAGATAGACTTGAGCAAAGAATAAGCGTGGCACTCAGTGCGGTTGAACAAAAGCTTGAAGGCTATAAGAATGAGCTAAACGATGTTAAAGAAAGAGTCCTTCAATTGGAGTCAGTCGCAGCAAATGTCTCATATATTCAGAAAGAACTAATTGATCTAAAGAATGTATTCGACAAGCAAGAAAATGCTGCAGTTGCCTGTGATATACGACTATATGGTGTACCTGTACATGAAAATGACGATGTAAATCAAATTTTTAACAACCTTTGTGAAACAATTAATTTTAAACGTCCAGTAGTAAAGTCAATATTTCGGCTTAAGAAAAATAAATCTGGCATGAATAATACTGATCCTGCAATAATCGTTAGACTCGGAACCCCATTTGAAAGAAACGGCTTGTTAAAATCAATTTCAAGACTTACTCGATCACGCAAAGGTCCGTTACGCTTGAATGACATCGGAATTGCATCGGATATCCCTTTTAGAGTAAAGGAGAACTTAACACCTCGGAATTTTGGAATATATATTGAAGCTGTCAAGCTATGGAAGGAAAGAAAGCTGGCCTCAGTTTTCACAACACGTGGTGTTGTGTATGCCAAATTCAACCAGTCCGATGAGCCTTACCGTCTTAACACGATCGGTGATGTTTATAACTTATTTCGTCCGCAAGATGGTAATATTTAGGCTGTATATTAAGTTACTTCTGTTTTACAGTTTCAATATTCTATTATTTTTTTCCCCCTTATACTTGTATTTGGCCACTCGACCTCCATATCTAAAATTACCATCAAAACTAATTTTGTCACATCTAATATTTCTATTAAAATTTCTTTGTAATACAACCAATTGTCGTAATACTAAACATGAAACCAAATTTAATGTACAAAACACATTTGCTTGCGTCGCAATCCGTTCTTTATCTCATGTTGAGCAATTTAAATAATACGAGGGTATATTCCAAATTCAATATATATAGCATGGTTCGCGTTTTTAATAAACTTAAAATTGGCTTAAGCGTTGTTCATATTAATGCTCAAAGTTTAAAAATTAAAATAGATGAGTTTCGTCATATTTTCGAGTGCTCCAATGTGGAGATAGTGTGTGTCTCTGAAACATGGTTTAATGACAAAGTCGATGATGTATGCTATAAATTGCAGGGATACAAACTCTTCAGGTCTGATAGAAAGCAAAAAAATGGTAAAAAGGACAAAAAAGCTGGCGGTGTTGCCATCTATGTTAAAAATAATATTAAATGCAAACTCAAAGCAAAATCAAAAGAAGGTGACCAAATTGAATTCATTTTCTTGGAATTATATAATGGAAACGAAAAATTACTGATTGGCAATGTATATAGGCCAAACAAAAATATTAATTCAGAGGTATTTTTCTCGGAGCTGTCCAACATCACAGTGGGATATAATAATATTATAATATCAGGTGATTTTAATAGCAACATTCTCGTAGATTCTTCATTCTCAGATGAAATGAAATATATTGGCCTAGATGTTGTTAATAAAATCTTACCTACACACTACACCTCTAACTCAAATTCGCTTCTCGATATATTTTTTACCAATACATTGTCAAAAATTCTATTGTTTGAGCAAATATCTGCCCCCGTGTTTTCTAAACATGATCTCCTATTTCTAACCTACGATTTTAAATTAAAAAAGGTTAATGAAAACTATAGATATCGGGATTTTAAGAATATAGATCTGTCTGCTTTATACGATAAAATTTCAAATGTTGATTGGGATTGCACATACTATATGCCGTCCGTAGATGATCAACTTCAGTTTATCCAAGAAAATATTGAACAACTTTTCGAAGAATTTGTTCCAATGAAAACAAAAAGGAAAACAACAAATTACAATCCTTGGTTTACGTCTGAAATTAAATGTTTACTTGAACAACGTAATATAGCTTATGCAAGATGGAAGAGGTTTAAAACCTCTGAACTACTTTCTGCTTTTCGCACTATGAGAAATAAAGTTAACGCAAGTATTAAAACTGCCAAAAGATTATACTATAAAACACAATTTGAAAACTGTCTAGATAGTAAGGCAAGATGGAATGAAATACGTAAGGTTGGAATCATTGGAAAAGCAGTAGACAGTTCAGAGGATTTAGATGTTAATGATTTAAACTGCAAATTTACGAACCTACCATCGTCTACGGCTGATGTTACTTATTACAAGAACCATGCCACTTTAAATGACCAAAATTCATTTTATTTTAGATGTTTTACTGAAGTTGAAATATTTCAAAGTTTTTTAAGCATTAAGTCCAATGCTATTGGCTCTGATGGAGTCCATCCAAAATTTACAAAAATTGTATTTCCTGCAATTTTACCATATATCACTCACCTGTTTAATTCTATAATAACCAAATCAGATTATCCTACTCTATGGAAGCATGCTAAAATCATACCTATACCCAAAACAGACACTGAGTTTCGGCCAATTGCTATACTTCCCTTTCTGTCTAAGATACTTGAACGCTTAATGCTTAAGCAAATCAGCAAATATTTTCAGGACAACAATTTGCTTACTCCTAGACAATCTGGCTTTCGACCACAACATAGTTGTGTAACCGCTCTGATTGATGTTACGGAATATTTAAGATCACAAATTGATAATGATAAAATATCTTTTCTTATTCTCTTGGACCACTCAAAGGCTTTTGATACCGTTAATAGCGAAATTCTAGTATTAAAACTGACCAGGTTACTTAATTTTTCGTCTACAGCTGCGAAACTGATGACTTCTTATTTAACAGGCAGATCACAATCAGTTTTTCATGGGAGTAAAAAGTCCAGTAGTGTCGACCTTACAAGAGGTGTCCCTCAAGGATCTATTTTAGGCCCATTACTCTATTCGGCTTATGCAAATGATCTTCCGAGTCAGTTACAATACTGTAATGTTCAAATGTATGCTGATGATGTACAACTCTATATAAGCTGCAAAGCATCAGAGTTCGATGACTGCGTACGTAAAATTAATGTTGACTTGGATAATGTAAGAACTTGGGCTGCAACTAACGGCTTATGTCTCAATCCAAGCAAATCCAAATATATGTTGGTAACCAAAAAAACACAAATTGTAACATCTTTTCCCGATTTAGTTCTGGGTGAGTCTAAAATTGAATACGTGGATAAAGTAAAAAATCTTGGTATCACATATAATAAACACCTTCACTGGAATGATCACGTTATCATCACAACCGGCAAAGTATACGGGATGTTAAGAAGTTTATGGTGTAGCCAATGGTTCATACCACTTGAAGTCAGAATGCTTCTGGCTAAATCATACCTAATACCGACGTTACTATATGGTTGTGAATTGTTTTCTAGTTGTGACGTAACCAGTAGGCGCAAATTAAACGTGGCTTTTAATGGTATTGCAAGATATATATTTGGCATACGTCGATATGACCGAATATCTCATTACTCCAAACTTATTTTTGGTGTTACCTTCGAGAATCTTTTAAATTGTAAAACTGTAATTTACCTTCATAGAATAATATACACACAACAGCCGCATTATCTTTACCAAAAATTAAACTTCTTCAGGTCAGAAAGAGGAAACCGTATTATTCAAATAGAACATAACAGTGCTTTTTCAGATCAACATTTCTATATAAACGCTATACGAATTTGGAATCGATTACCCCCTTACTTGCAATTAGTCAGCAACGCAATGCAATTTAAAAAGTTAATATATGAACATTTTAAATAACACTGTTAAACATCACTGTTATATTTTTAACTTTAAAACTTAAACTCTTTACCTTTTTGTTATCTGTTTTTTAATATTTTATATTGTAAATTAAATCTAAGTTGTTGTCTTAGTTTTATTTTATTATTATATTTATTTTTTTTGGCATAATATTTTTTATTTTTAATATGACTATAATACTATTCAGTGCTGTTATATAAGATTAAATCTTTGTACTGAATTATAAGCATACAAATAAACAAATAAATAAATA
Organism: Sphenella marginata; assembly: GCA_951509765.1. Classification (NCBI taxonomy): domain Eukaryota; kingdom Metazoa; phylum Arthropoda; class Insecta; order Diptera; family Tephritidae; genus Sphenella; species Sphenella marginata. The sequence continues at coordinate 63,087,686 of OX608078.1, read as the reverse complement.
AATAAATAAATAAATGAATATTTTTAGTTTTTCAAATAAAAAAATTATATAAAAAATGTTTTTTTTTTTTTTATTATTATTAGGATTCGTGTTTTGCGTATATAATGTGTTTGGAAAGCTGTAGCCCCTGAACCAATGGTCCGATCTGGTACAAATTGAATTTGAACTCAAAACTAAATAATCTTCCTAGATCCGAAGTTAGTGGTATAGAGGTATAGCGGTTCAAAAGTTACAACACTTCAAAGTTGAAAGTGGATACATTTGTACCCGGGTGTGTGTTCTAGGGTTAACAGCATTTATTGACATAATACTCACACTACTTTACATTCATAAAGTTGTAAAGCAAGTCCGACCCAAATGGTGTGAGAGCGGCCAATGCCAGCAATAGCGAAGACATAATTAAATAAATCCCAGCAAATGATCTGAGGGAATTGCTAAATAGCATAGGTAATGCAACTTTGAGTCAACAGTTGTGAGATCGAGGAGAATATCTAAAAGCGAAATGTGAGCTAGTATATCCCGTATACTAGTATATCCCGTCCACCATCGACCACCTTAAATTAGTATAACTTATTGAATCCTATGTTCACCACTGTAGTGTGACGAACAGGCTGTTGACTTCAGAATATTTCGTCACAATAAACAAACACTAGTGACCTAGATAAATCATGAACTCAGCGGGAGTTCAACTTCACTAGCACATGCCGCATATTTGGTTACATATGACAGCACTTGATCGCAAAATGCTGACGCTAGACATTCACATATTTACACATGTACATATCTACATATCATACATATTTACACATTAGGAAAGTAGTTTGTAAGTATTAGTGTTTAAGCTTATACGTGTAAGTCAATAATTTGTATAAAAAGAGAAAGAATTTTTAATAAACACTCACTTTTGGATCACACGCTAAACTCCAGAGTTACTTCACTTACATGGCGATCCTGACCAGGCTTAATATCAGCCAGTCATAATCCCGCCAGGACAGCAGGCGAGAAGCAAATTCTGATATTTTATATAGCGTTGACAAGTGTTGCGGCCATATTTGGACTTCTTTTCGGCAAATGTTTTTGAATGAAACCTACAACAGCAAACAGAAGACATCCAGAAGACTGGCAGCATAAGTATTTTTCGGCAAATATTTTTGAATGAACCCTCCAACACCAAACAGAAGACATCCAGAAGACTGGCAGCATAAATATAAGTGTTGGAATGGTTTTACGTAAAATGGGTAACAGCATTAGCCCCACCGTGGAACTGAAAAAGGATGGTGATACTTACACATTCACCACAAGCACAACCTTCAAAACATCAACCATCAAAAAATTTTAGAACAAATTCCGGCAAGCCACACGGCAGCCTAACAATTAGCAAAAATGAAAATTTTTGCTTAGGAAAAAATCAAAATTGGTTAGATAATTAGAAAATATTTTAAATATAAATTTTTCTTTTATAAAGACAAAAAAAAGAAGATAGATAGAAAAAAAAAGTTTAACCTTTACATTTAGTAGAAAATTTTTTGTTAGAGTAAACTGGAGTAGCGATACAAGAGATTTATACAAAAGAAGAATTTGACAGGGTTTTCAAAAAATGCGAAGACACAGTTAAAGAATTAATAGCAATTTCCACTAAATTACTTCAGGAAGATAGCAAGACAAAACAGGGACCGAAACCGATCACCATAGAAGAATATCGGCAACGGAATAGAATCCGCAAGGAAATAGAAACACCCAAAATACCATCCCCAGCAAAAACCCCACACAGGAAAAGAGGGGGCAAAGCTTTCAGAAAAAGGAAAGAATTAGCACTAACATATGTAAAACTAAATTTGGCCACTAGCGCCACAGAAAGAGCAAATTTACAAAAAGAAATAAAAGAGCTAAGAAATACAAAATAAATAAATAAAAAATTTTCTCATTGAAAAAAAAAATAAAAATCTTTTATCTACTAATTTTATTCAAAATGGCATGGTGGAAAACCGCTCTACATGCGATACTTATAGGTTTGGCAGGATATTAAGTCGGTAAGGAAATTTTAGACAAAAAGAACTTGGATAACCAAGTAGTAAAATACGAGCAAAAAAATTGTCACAGAAGAAACTGTTGACAAATGGCCAACTATTTGTGTATGCGTAATTGCGCTTTTAATTGTCACAATCGCAATTCTTACGTAAAGTTGCATAAAGAATAAAATTAGATAATTGAATAACGTACAGCAACGCATATAAACACAAAAAAAAAAAATTTCTTTTTCTTTAAATTCTTGTACACCAAGAAATGAATAATTGGCAAGAAATCCATCAGGCACTAAACGAGGAAAAAATAAAAGCAGATAAAGCATACAAATGCATAAACAAGACCATCCCAATCAAAACGGAAACGATAATTAGACATTTCACTTCAATATTAGAAGCTTTAAATAGCATAAGACAGGTGGTCAATGGTGTAAACAGCTTACTTACAAAAGAACACCAAAACGAAGCCTACCAATTTTTTTCCACTGTACGAGATAAATTGGTGGCCTCCTTAGCTAGATACAATATTGAAGTAACAATACCCACCACAGTGGAGAAGGAAATCGTCATCGATTTCAATTTAATAACATTAGATCCTACATAGAACCGGACCCCATCACCCGTTCCGAGCCAATCCTCATCTATAGGAGACAATAAACCGGTAATTACCCAAAACCAAACCCACAAACCGTTGTGGACTTTATTAAAACTGAGAGTTTGATGGTAAGCCAGAGAACTTACAAAGTTTCTTGGACGCCCTTGACATACTCGATCAAATCAAAGAAGCCCACGAAGCCTTAGCGGTACCAATAACAAAAACCAAGCTAAAAGGCACGGCGAGAAACTTTATTAGTACTGAAAACACGATAACCCAAATAAAATCAAAATTAAAATCTGCAGTAAAAGGAGAATCAGTAGATGTTTTAACAGCAAAACTCCTGAACATCCAACAACGCAGTAAAACTGCAAATCAATATACAGCGGAAATAGAAAAAAATACCAGGTCATTGGAAGGAGCTTATATTTCGGATGGACTCAACCCAGACTTGGCAACGAAATATTCAACACAAGTAGCAGTCAAAGCTAAGTGTAAAAACAGCTCCAATGACAAGGTCAAAATGATCATGCAAGCTGGAACGTTCACCACAATGAACGACGCAATTTCTAAATTCACCAACAGCTGCACTGAAACAACAGGCAGCTCAAACACAATTCTGAATGTACAACGACAAGGTCAATACCGAAGTAATTTCCGTGGAGGTTACAGAGGTAACAACTATGGAAACTACCAAGGCAGGAGATTCAGACCGCAACCAAGATACAACAATAACTTTAGACAAAACAACAATTCCCAGAGAGGAGCACAAGCACAGAATGGCAACAGACCCTATAGCCAGACACGCAACGTGCGCAGTTGCAACCAGACGGAAAACCAAGAGACTCCACTTCAAGACCAATAAATAGAAAAATATGTGTACTAAACCTACACCTAAACAGTTTTATATCTACAGGGACATCATTAAATAATTCAATCTCAAGTTTCTTAATTGACACAGGAGCCGATATCTCCATTATTAAAAAACATCAAATTAGCAGTAATAATAAGATAAATACAGACCAAATAACAGATTTAAAGGGCATTGGTCAGGGTATAACTAGCACACTAGGTACAGTTAAAGCGGACTTAAAAGGCGATGACCTTCTAATTTACCATAAATTTCACGTCGTAGAAGACAATTTCCCAATTCCATGCGATGGAATACTAGGACTATACTTTATAAAGAAATGAATTACAATTAATCCTAAGACCATACGATTTCCCACAAACAATAACTATGAACCTAACAAATTATCTATCTGTCAATACAATCATGATCCCAGCTAAGTCGGAAGTCATCAGGCAAGTTAAAGTAATTACAAATAACAAAAACATTTTTATACCACACCAACAATTATCAGAAGGCATCTTCATAGCAAATACAATCACAAACACAGATCAAACTTTCGTTAGAATTATCAACACAACACATAAAAACGCAACTATTGAAAACTACAAAACGAGGAAAATTAGACTAGACTTTGCAAAAAGAATGTTTCCTTCGATTGGACAGAGGAACGCGAAAAAGCTTTTGTCTACTTAAAGGAAGCATTAATCAGTCCAAAACTTTTGCAATACCCAGACTTCGATAAACAATTCTGCATTACAACAGATGCAAGTGGATACGCTTGCGGAGCAGTCCTTAGCCAAGAGCACAATGGCATGCAGTTACCAATCGCTTACGACTCTAGGTCATTTACAAAAGGCGAGACCAACAAAGCGACAATAGAGAAAGAACTAGCCGCAATCCACTGGGCCATAACCTTCTTCAGACCATACGTCTATGGCAGAAAATTCCTAGTTAAAACTGACCACCGTCCTTTAACATACCTATTCTCAATGAGGAGTTCTTCATCTAAATTAACACGCGTACGACTCGATTTAGAAGAGTACGATTTTGAAGTGGAGTACATCGCAGGAAAAGAAAACTACATTGCGGATGCATTGTCCCGCATAACAATTACAAATTTAAAGGATATGCCAGTGGAAGCAAGTAAAATACTAAGAGTAAAAACAAGATCAGCAGCAAAAAATACCAACACTAACGTTGAAGATTAACAAAGTCACAAAGAGAACCCCAAAATATATGAAGCGCTAAATAAATTTGAAGTAAAAAGACTAGTCGAGCTCGTTTTCTCTCCTCCGAAACTATATTTCAAAAAAGGAAAGAAAATTTGTAGCAATATTGATACAAGCAACCTAATTGTTGAGGATAAGATTGATTCTTTACCAGGTTCGAAAACGAAGCCGGCAATTTAGGACTTGTACAAATACAGTCGACTTCAGGGGACAAACTGTTCAAAAATAATTATACTGCAGTAGGAAAATTTATTGAAATGGGTAATAAGATTCTCAAAAAGCTAACAATAGCACTAACCCCAGGGGTTATAGATGTGACAGATCCCGGGAAAATAGAAGAAATTCTGCAAAAATATCATGACGATCCTATTAGTGGTGGCCACCCAGGAATAAATCGCATGATAGACAAGATCAAGCAGAGATATACCTGGCTGAATATGAAAAATGACATAAGAAAATATATAAAGAACTGCATCCACTGCAAGAAAAATAAAACAAATAAACACATAAAAGAGCCAATGACAATAACGGAGACACCTCCGAAGGCATTTGACATTGTACAAATCGATACAGTCGGACCATTACCGAAATCGATAAACGGAAACGAATATGCAGTTACCATTATATGCGATCTAACAAAATACTTGGTAGCGATTCCAGTCCCAAGCAAACACGCAACGACACATAAAATCAATTATGACAGACATGGGCACCGAATATAAAAACAACTTATTCAAAGAACTGTGTAAATTACTAAAAATTGAGCATAAAACCTCAACACCCTACCATCATCAAACCTTGGGTACAGAGGAACGCAGTCACCGAACATTCAATGAATATGTACGCTCGTACATATCCAGTGACAAAGACGATTGTTATGAATACCTTAAGTACTTCGCGTATTGTTACAATACAACGCCGTCTACCATACAAAAATATTGCCCGTTTGAGCTCATATTTGAGAAAAATCCACCAAATTACGAATTTTTAGAAGAAAATAAAATCAGCCCACTGTACAATCACGAGGCTTATGGCAAAGAAATAAAATATAGACTCCAGATAGCACAGCAGAGAGCTAGAAAATTAGTCCAAGAGGCTAAAGAAAAACAAAAGTTTAATTATGATAAAAGTACCCTACCAGAAACGCTGATTTTTTTAACTAACACACTCACACTCAAAATTTCAGTGCTGACCATGTACTGACCAAAATAGAGACAATTAGGGGTCGCTGTTATCAGTGTGAGACGGATATGTTATGGCAAATGTAATTGTATGTATGCTAGAATAGTTCGTCCAATTGAATCATATGGTCATTAGTGACTGTCATTTGACTATCAAATGATTATCAGTAGTGGTGCATTTTCAAAATTCCTAGAAAATTTTCAACCGGCACGCGTTCTAAGCGAAAACTTTTAAAAATGCAGTGTTACGAGGTAAATTAAATGTTAATTGCTAGTAATATCATTTCTAACAAAAAATTATTTTCCAGGAGTGTTGGAGCAAGGTTCCCTGAACTTCGAGGCGGATATTCCGGCAACTATTTCCAAAAGCCACCACCCCAACGTGCAACAAATATGGCGCACATTATGTACTTTACTTCTGAATTTGTTAATGTTTAATGAACGTCTTTATTTTAGTTAATTCTTAGAAGAAAACAAATGTTCAAGAAATTTCAAGATGTCAAGAAATAAATTTTTCTCTATGCAAAAAAGCATTAGTACTTTTTCACATTGGTCAGTAGTGACATTATTATGGTCAGCACTGGTGTAAACAGTGTTGTATCATTTATGACAGTAAATGACATTCTTATAGACAGCGGTGATTCAATAAAACACGTGGGAGCGAACAGCACAGCTCTATGCTTAATTAAAAGGCGATTTCACTGTGTTAGAGTGAAATTAAAGCTCACACGTACACAGTTGTTTACATCAGCTTTGCGCAAGCCCCCTTGTATCCGTGATGTAAAGTTTGTATGGAGCGCTGACAATTAGACTGACAGTACTGAAGATCAGATGTTGTGTCAAATGACAGTCAGTGTTCTGGTAGGGTAGTTATAGTAAGGAGATAAATATAGGAGATTTAGTATTAGTTAGAGAAGAGGCCTCCCATAAGTTAGATAGTAGATATAAAAGAAAATATAAAGTTAAAAGTATAGATATAAATAATAATTTTACATTAGTACCACATAACATAGGCGATAGTAATAAACAAATAATAATTCATAAAAATAGACTTAAACCAGTATAACACCCGTAGTAATACAAAAAAAAATCTAAAATAAAGCACTCAAGATTACTCAAAATAATATATGTAAATATGCACACAAACACATATAAACAAAGTCAGTATGTTGAAAAAAAAACAAAACACAAAATGTTTGTAAACACTTTACTCATAATGATACAAATATACACAAAGAAAAAAAAAATATTCAAAAAAGTTATATATGTATGTAAACAAATAAACAAAAAAAATATGTACAACAAGAAATTACAATAAAACACAAAAAGCACTTATTAATAGTCATATCCAATTTCAACCAATTATATATGACTATTCTTAAGGTGGATGGTGTAGTGTGACGAACAGGCTGTTGACTTCAGAATATTTCATCACAATAAACAAAGGCTGCCTTCCTAAACATCAGTTTCCATTCGACTTGTAAATTGTCATGATACTTTTGTTATGCATTGCATAAACCGGCTTGGCAACCTATTTTTGTTTAGGAACGCAACATATGCAATACAAAATGGAAGCTGCAGTGGAAAAGTTTATTATTTCGTTTAGTGCGGAAATTTTGACAAATACTTCTTCAAGCAATTTAATATTGTTGATGAAATTAGTGAAAAGAAAGAAAAAACGACTCATGGCTATATGTGGGAGGATTGTACGAAGAGTACCAAAATGTAAAAATTTTGCTGATTGCATAGAAGGAATGCCGAATGATGTTTTCTATAGTCACTTTAGGATGCAACCAAAAACCTTTGATGTAATATACATATATAAATAAAAATATTTATTCATTAGTCTAACTATAAGCAATTTTGTATTCAAGGTGCTGTGCCAAATGATACGTCCTCTCTGGCGTGATAATACCACAGGACGTCCTGGTATTCCGCTTAAGCTTTCCTTGCATATAACTCTTTGGAGATTAGGAAACCAAAATAGTTTTCGAGAACTATCCAATATATTTAATGTTGGCCTTGGAGCAGTATATAGGGTATTTCTTAAAACAATCGCCATATTAACGAAACTTAAAACTCGTGTTATCAAATTTGCAAATACTGAAGCGCAACAAGTGACTGTCATGGAGAAGTCTCAATCACTTCGTTCTCACCCTTTTCCGTTTGTCCTAGGATGTATAGATGGAACGCACATCAAAATTACTCAACCTACCAGGAACAGCATCAGCTATTATAACAGAAAGGGGACCTATTCTATAATAACGCAGGTAAGATTCAAGCATACATATGTATACATATGTACATATGTAAAATCAACAAAAATGTGAATAACCAAAAAAATATACAAAAATCTGTAATTTTAGGCTGTAGTGGATAGCGAGTTACGTTTTATTGACGCATTTGTTGGATTTCCTGGTAGATGTCATGATGCCTCAGTTTGGCACAGCAGTCCATTACGTTAAGCAATTGTTAACGCATATATGTATACGCTTTCCACCTGAATGTCATTTGCTTGGAGACGCTGCATATCCGTTGGAGAAGTTTTTGATGGTGCCGTACAAAGACAATGGATTTTTGACTGAAGAGCAAAATAGGTTTAATACCATTTTAAGTAAGACGAGAGTGTGCATTGAACAAGCCTTTGGCATACTAAAGAAAAAGTTTCGCATACTAAATTTCATTGATATTACAAACATTCGACTTGTAAAATATATAATTATTTCTTGTATGGTTCTTCACAACATCATTATAAATAACGAAATTTCGATCATTACCGATTCTTTAGAAGATTACACAACAGAGAACACAGATATTGAAACAGAAGCCAGATATGTAGAAGCCCCAGAGGGTGCATTAAAACGCAACCAACTCACCACATTATTGTCTGCTTAAAACTATAAACTACGTTAATAAAAATTTGTACATTTGTAAATATGTAACTATGTAGTTTTATTTTAAAGTCTAAATCTGGTAACTAAACAGTCTGTTCAAAAACATTACAATAAACAATAATTATTTTCAGGTAAATCAGCAGTCAGTGCACTTATTACAATAAATGCACTAATTACTTTCTGTTTGAAAGTAATTCCCTCAACTTTTGCAGCTCTTCGATTTTGTCCCGCTCAGCCTGCAACTTTTGTCTTTCAATCTCTAGAAGCTCGTTCATATATTTCCTGTCGGCTTCACACTCCTCAGCCATAACTTCTTTCAAATCACGTTTAGTTTTTTTTGGAGGGGAAACGTCTTGAATCTCAGTGTCATCTTCAGTATCGAGGCATATTGATGACTCTAACATATCTTCGGGTACCACGATGTCTACACGTGTGCCATATACTGCATCCAAAAGCTCGAAAAACTCCCATGGTTTTAAAAACTTTCTGGTAATGTCATCACGACTAAAAGGCAACGTTGGATCAGCCTCCTTCATTTTCCGTAGCACACGTTCCCAAAGCACAGACTTCTTTCGCTTTTTTCCGGCAAAATCTTTTTCGCTCTCCAGCCTTGTAGTAAGCAAAAGTTTGGTAAGACGGAATGTCCAGTTCTTTTCACTAAAATAGTGTAAAAAAACATATATTTACTATTTTAATTGAATAATTTACATAAAAGCATGCATACTTACACTTCAACTTGTTCCGCCATTTCTCTTTTGCAAATAAATGTCAAAAGCATCAGCAAATTTAGTGATGCACGATTTGCGCATCTGATGCGTATCGATAACCTGATGCATGCATTTAGAAACAGTTGACCATCGCGCATCATCGACTTTTTAGTTTACGAACATTTGACTTTGTACTTATGCAAAGCAAATGACGTTTAGGAAGGCAGCCAAACACTAGTGGCCTAGATAAATCAAGAACTCAGCGGGAGTTCAACTTCACTAGCACATGCCGCATATTTGGTTACATATGGCAGCACTTGATCGCAAAATGCTGACGCTAGACATTCACATATTTACACATGTACATATCTACATATTATACATATTTACACATTAGGAAAGTAGTTTGTAAGTATTAGTGTTTAAGCTTATACGTGTAAGTCAATAATTTGTGTAAATAGAGAAAGAATTTTTAATAAACACTCACTTTTGGATCACACGCTAAACTCCAGAGTTACTTCACTTACACCACTACCATCATCGGTATCTACAACCCAGTAGATAAGGTCTCTGATTTACAATGCTGTTGCAGTACAAATTTATTTTTTTGTGAATTCACAATGGTTTACTTAAACAAATTAACTTTTATAAAATACGCTTAAACAGAAGCAATCCGCTAATTAATATATGCTTTCCCATGTAGAGCTAATCCCCACCTTTAAACCGATACCTTATTTATTAATATTGGTTCGAAATGAGAGCAGAAAATTAGGAGCAAACACAAAAAGACCTTACAGAAATAATATATACTAGTATATCCCGTGGTCGAAAATCGACCACCTTAAATTAGTATAACTTATTAAATCCTATGTTCACTACTACCATCAGCGACATCTGCAACCCAGTTTAGAAAGTCTCTGATTCACAAGGTCGTTGCAGTACAAATTGATTATTTTGTACATTCACAATGGTTTATTTAAACAAATTAATTTTTATGAAATACGCTTAAACAAAAGCACTGCTGTAAATAATAAATGATTTCACATGTAGAGGTAACCCACACCTTTAAAACGATACCTTACTTATTAATATTGGTTCGAAATGAGAGTAGAAAATTAGGAGCAAACACAAAAAGACCTTAAAGAAATAATATATATGATGATTGTATTGTATTGTATATTCATTATTTTCTTTTAAGTTTGTTTTCAATTTTTTATGTATTACAATATAAAATATCACTTAAACAAGAAAATAGTTAATGACATAAGGTGCTCACTAAAAGCAGTGGAAATGCCATATCCTAATTTTTTTAAATTTAAAATGCTTGTGGGGCGCATAATAATAACAAATTATAATAAAATATAAATAAATTGCTTACAATAAATTGATTATTAGTACATGGAAAGAGTATACATTTTTATCTAAAGCAAAAGTAAAGATTGTTTGCATACCAGACGATGTTGCACTGTCCAAAGAAGTTATTGTATTTGGACTTGGTACAGTAAGCAATTGATGCAAGCTTAACTTAAGTTTGAATTACCAAACGCTTACCACATTGTTTGCTGGGTATGCATATATATACATATATGCGCATATATGTTAACGCACGTTTATAAAATTGTAGTAGCGTTTCGAAAAAAAGTAGTAAAGGACCACTCAAGCAAAGGGGCATTCAACGCTTTTTACAAAATATGTATAGTTGTTGTGAAACAGTTAAAGGGGTTGAATAATGAAGGATGAATGAATATAGTCATATTAAATAATCAAACACGCGACTTCGAAGTGACCTCCAAAACTGAACTCTTAATTACTTTTAAAAATTTAACAAGTTATACTTAAAACTTAAACTATGTTCTCTTAATACTATAACGGTAACTTAAATGAAATGGAAAGTTAAGTAAAAGCTTTTTAAACTATATGTATGTAAGTACATTAGCCTTATGTCTACTCTCTCTTACTTCTACAACAGCTTATATGTATGAACATAACTTATGTGTATGAACATAGCTACTACTATATATGTACATATGCTAAGTATATGACTATATGCTAAGTATATGTCTATGTATATAGCAAAAGGTTTTGCATAGTTTTTATTATATAAACATAGTTAGCAGTCATATAGCTTATAGTTTTACATATCGACATCCCCACAGCAAGACCCCATAAGTCACTATTTTTCCAAAAATTAGGTTCTGAACCTTTCCTATAGATCGTGATATTTCGCGCATTCAAATGCAGTCAAAATCGGGTTACAACTTCTCGTTTCGTTTCAGTGGTGAAATGTAATAAATAATAAATGTAGAAAGTCCGGTTCATATGATAACATTATCACAGTTTTTTCCCTCTACTGAAAACTTTTTGTTTTTGAAGTTACAGGGTTTTGCAGTGTGCTTAAAAAATATAGCAAAAACCAATGAATAAAATCATATTTTATGCAAATTAACAATTTACTTTTATATGAAAGAATATGTACTTCGTAAATTTTTTTCGCAGTCCTCTTTTTCGTCTGTTTGCTTTGCCTCGAAAAATAATTTAGTGTCCAAGTGTAACCCTATAACTTCTTTTGTTTAGAATGAACTTTATTAATGTCAAAGAGTTTTTCATGGGAGACAAAAAAATATATGTAACACGTATACCGAGGAGAAAACGCTACTCTGGATCTCCCCCCTATATTTTTGGACCTGTATAGCTGTTGACGATGGATGTATATTTTAAAATAAACACATTCACACATTTCGCATATATTTTTTGTCTTCCCAAGAAAAACTGACTTGACACAAGAAAAGTTCATTCTAAATTAAATTACCTCTTTCCTACTGTATATGTAATGTTTGGCGAGCTTCACTTATATTTACAAGGAACTTAGAAGAATTTTACCTATGTGCGTATCTACAATAAAAATATGTTCGCCCTCTTTCCAGAAGCATTAAATGAACGTCAAAAACCCGAAAACGCAGTCTCCTTTTACTTACCTTGCAAATGTGACTAAAGATTTTTGTTTTACCCGCTGCGCAGCTAGGTTAAGAAGTAGCCCAAGTAGCTTTAAGAAGCCGGTTTGATGCCACGAAGACTCGTATTGATATTGCGCAACTAATCTTACTCCTCCACCTCAGCTGTGTTAGGGAGATCTGTTTGCAATTTATTTTAGGTAGTTCGAAGGTAGGTAGCTTGTACTTCCTTGTGAAGGATACAATATTTGTTTTATCCTGGCTGAGGCCATATTCTGTGCCCACATATTCAGTTTTGCCAACCTTCTTTCAATAATTTCACTCATTACGGAAGGAAAGATACCCGAAACCATTATCACCACATCGTCGGCATACACCACAATCTGCACAACCCTACTTTTTTTGAGTTTTAACCCTAGTTATTCAATGTAAGGAGCCACAGCAAAGCTAAGAGGACTCATCCCTGAGGAGGGAACTATAAAAAGTTAGCAGTGATTGACTTTATAACAGTTTTCGCCTTCATGCTCCCTAATAGAATTTTAGTTTAATGTAAATAAATGTTGCTTGTTTTTCAATTCCTCTCCCTACTCCTCATGTTTGCATTTTTTCGTACTCTCTTTGTTGTTTCCTTCCTCTTCTCTCCTTCCTTATTATTTGTGTACACAATACCATACTAAAGTTCCTCCCGCCCGTCAGTCTGTAAACACGATAACTTGAGTAAATTTTGAGATATCTCAATGAAATTTGCCATCATCTCGGAGCGCTATTGCAAATAGACGAAATCGGCTAAAAGTCACGCCAACTTTCTATATCTTATAAATAAAAATGAATGTGTGTCTGTGTGTCTGTGTGTCCTTTATGGGCGTCCAAAGTACTCAACCGATTTTTATGAAATTTTCACAGTATATTCTTGAGATCATGGGTTAAAGCATAGGCTATATTAATTTTCGGAAAAGTGGGCGGTGCCACGCCCACAGGCTATATAAAGTTTATGGTCGATCTCTTTTAAACTTTCAAGATTGGTTCAGAAGATTGTTGTGTACGATTTAGGCTATATCAATTTTTGGAAAAGTAGGCGGTGCCACGCCCCCAGGATATATAAAATTTAAATTCTTCATAGCTCTGAACATATTTGGTCTAAATTAATGATTTCTGGATATGTGTGTCCTTTAGTCAAGATTTATGTAATTTTGGAAAAGTGGGCGGTGCCACGCCCACATTTTTTGTGTTTTGTTTGTACTTCAATAATGTCCAAAGTTTATGGTCGATCTTCTCTAAATTTCCAGATTGGTTCAGAAGATTGTTGTGCACCGCCCCCAGGCTATATAAAATTTAAATCATCATAACTTTGAATATTTTTGGTCTAAACTAATGATTTTTGGATATGTGTGCCCCTTGGTCAAGAATTATATAATTTGGGAAATGTGGGCCGTGCCACGCCCACATTTTTTGTATTCAGTGCTTTGTTTGTCCTTCAATAATGTCCAAAGTTTATGGTTGATCTGTTTTAAACTTTTCCAATACGTTAAAATCTTCGTTGGGTACGACATACATAGGCTACATTTGTAAATTCTTTGGATAAGTGGGCAGTTCCAGGACCACAAGCTAAGTAATATTTCAATTCGTTATATCCCTGAATGTATTTGCTTTAGTGACATTTTAACGTTCTTAAATCTTAATCAAAGCACTTAATTTTTTTTGTTTGTTATTGCCGTTCATACATATCCAGAGTATTATAGGTAGATACACGGAGAAAACTGTTGTGCATTATTTATGCACAAGCTGTTCATAACTATAAAATGTTTAGATACATTTTTGAATATGCAACTTTGCGCATAAATTTAGCCCAATAATCATGAATTCTGCACAATCTACTGAAATTGTGCATAAGTTATACACAAAAAATGTGCACAGTTTGTGAACATTGTTCATAGCTTAATTATTTGAAAATCAAACACAATTGATCATAATATGTGAACATTGTGCATAATATTTGACTACAAACACTTATTGTTCATAAGTTGTGTCCATTTATGCATAGATTATGAACAATCTATTGAAATTGTGCATAACTTATACACAAAAAATGTGCACAGGTTGTGAACATTGTTCATAGCTTAATTATTTGAAAATCAAACACAATTGATCATAATATGTGAACATTGTGCATAATATTTGACTATAAACACTTATTGTTCATAAGTTGTGTCCATTTATGCATAGATTATGAACAATCTATTGAAATTGTGCATAAGTTATACACAAAAAATGTGCACAGGTTGTGAACATTGTTCATATCGGATATATAACAAATTGTTAATATTTCAAAATTTACATAATTTCTTGGATTCCGTAGTTGGAATTAAAATTTGCGCTAATTACAATGCAAACAATGAATTGGGTGCATCAGACAGAGACACTTTGATTTTAAATATACACCCCTATCATGGATTTCAATTACGTTCCCGTTCTACGCTCCGCCGAAATCGAAAATTGATATCATGCGTTTAAATTGGATTGAAAGAAGAAGAGGAAGAGCTATAAATCTTTCGAAATCAGCTGTTTGCCTTGAAATGTGTGGAATTGGAACATAACAAAGCAAAAATACACAAATTAGTGCTTTTGAATTAAAAGTACAACTGTATTATTTATTAACTTAATTCCATAAATTAACTAATTACATATGTATTGAGCATTATGTAATAAGTTTAGTGAAATTTTATACATAGATCAATTGATTGATTATAGCAGACGTCGGAGGACCAACAAAAAGCAAGAGGACACTGTTGGTGGATGTTACCATGTCGTCAGTAGGAGGTAGCTGGCATTTGCAATAGAGTTGGTGCTAGAAGAGTCTGCTTCTCCAACCAGGCACGCAGATACACACATACGCCGAGCAAACATTAGACATGTCAGGATTAAGTCTGACCATGGTACTTTTCGCTGGATAAAGACATTCGCGGCCCCGGAACTGACAAAGGAGTTTACCGAGTATGTGTTGGCGGTGTGGAGTGGCTGCCGGTGCACGTTTGGTTAGTTTTAATGGTGTTATTAAAATTGTTAGATTGGTGTTTTGAATGTTAGTCCAATTTTTGGTAATTGTTTACAACCGGTGCCGATTGCTAATGCGCGTCCAAAAATATTGAAAATATTAGATCTCCGGAGTCGGATTCACATTCCGGGCATCGAAACGCGTCTTCTGATACCCCTTCCCACAATTTGGACAAATATTAGCACTCGGCACCGGTCGCAAACAATTACCCTGCAAACATATCAAAAAACCTCATTAGAGCACAAAAACAAAATATAGCGAGCGTTTTACAACTTTTATATACGAGTTTTTTTTATATTTTAAGAGTTTTAACAAAAAATCGCGACTGAGAAAAACGGAGCTTCGCTCGAAGTCCATGATAGGCAGAATTGTAAGTTTCGAAGTTGAACTGAACGGAAACGGAACGCATGATACCAAAGTTGCCAAGCGGAGAAAATTTCGATCCAAGTCGAAATTCATGATAGGGGTGATAGTCAGAGATCATTTAGAGAAAGACGTGCCAATGAATTATGCTATCTACATTAATATAACAGGAGATATAGTAAAACGATTTTCATCAAGTACAAAACTAGGAAAAATACATATACAACTGTTTGATCCTATTTTACTGTTTACAGGAATATTATTTTCAAAAGGAAAAGCGGAACGGAAAACTGTGCAACAAATATCGTTCGATGGCCAGAGCCTTTAGAAAATACGGTTTTTTTACAAAATATCTCCGCGTAAGCACAAAAAATAAACTCGAATTGGAAAGTCGAGAAGTAAGTGCTGTTTCGGTATCAGAAATCGATTAAGAAGATAAAATTAATGCATTACAGAAATTGAGTTTCCTAAATCCTTTGAGCTTCATCCAATCTGAAGCAATAAACTATGTTTTATGATAAGAATTTTATAGAAATGTAAAAAGAATTAATTACTTTATAAATTATATAAAATAAACATGTTATGAAAATGTTGTTCATAATCTATGCCCTTGTTCATAACCTATGCTCAGTTGTTCATAGTCTATGCCAGTTGTTCAGAACGTATGCCTATTTGTTCATAACCTATGCCCAGATGTTCATAGTCTATGCCAGTTGTTCAGAACGTATGCCCATTTGTTCATAACCTATGCCCAGATGTTCATGTTGTTGTTGTTGTTTTAACACTACTTTGCCCTGCCTAGGTAGTCAGTGTCAACCTTACCCAATATTGTCATCGAGCTCTTCTAACGGAAGTCCTAAAAACCTAGCGGCTTCAATAGGGGAGGACCAGAGGGATATGGGTGTTAGAAGAGTAGGCTCAGATGAGCAGACAAAAAGATGGTTAGTGGTATGGGGGGACAAGCCGCATGCCGGACAGACATTAGGCAAGTCGGGGTTCAGTCTGGATAGGTAAGAGTTTAACCTATTACAGTATCCAGACCGGAGTTGGGCCAGCATCACCCTAGTCTCCCTAGGCAGCTCGCGCTCCTCTTCGGCAACGGGTGGTGTTGCTGCCTGAAGAACGGCGTTCACCGGGAGAGAGCCAACATAGGAATTTACCGAATTTGTGTGGATGAGGGTGAGGGCCTGCCGGTGCACCTTAGGATCAAACGGCGTGGAAATCAGGTGCCGGATCTCATCGTAGTGTTTGCGTAGATGGCTCCTTATGCTCCTGGGGGGCGGATCCTCGTTGATCAGGCGTCCGTTCGGATGCTGCGGTTTGCAACAGTTGAACAGGAATTGCCTGGTCAACATCTCGCTATGCTCTTTAACGGCGAGCATTTTCGCTTCATTATGTAAGTGATGCTCAGGAGACATAAGAAGACAACCAGTGGCGGTACGAAGGGCGGTGTTTTGGCAGACCTGTAGCCTCGTCCAGTGTGTGTCAGCTAGCCCCGGCGACCATATAGGCGTCGCGTAGCTCAGTACCGGCTGGCCAATTGCTTTATATGTAGCTAGTAACGTTTCTTTGTCTTTACCCCAAGTGCTGCCAGCTAGGGACTTGAGGATTTTGTTACGGCTTTGGACTTTATTGGCAATTGCGGTTACGTGAGCGCCGTATTTGAACATGTTATCAAACGTCACCCCTAAGATTTTGGGGTGTGAGACAGTTGGTAGCTTGACATTATCAACGTAGACGTCTAATTCCATGTTCACTTGCGTTGTCCACGTCGTAAATAGGGTGGCCGAGGACTTATTCGGTGACAATGCCAGGTTTCTCCCGGCGAAGAATTCGGACACGGCTGGGAGGTATGAGTTAATACGAGAGCAGAGTTCTTCTACGGAGGGGCCTGTTGCCAGAATCGTACAGTCGTCGGCGTAAGAGACGATCGATACACCCTCTGGTGGGGGGGGAAGTTTCGATATATAATAGTTGAACAGGAACGGGGATAGGACACCACCCTGCGGCACCCCCTGTTTAACTATTCTGGGTTTTGATCTTGCGCCTCTGAACTCAACCGACGATTGACGACCACTCATGTAGTTTGCAGTCCAACGTTTAAGACAGGGAGGAAGGGACGAATCTTCAAGGTCTTTCATTAGTTGCGCATGGTTGACCGTATCAAAAGCTTTGGCCAAGTCAAGCGCAACTAGCACTGTCCTGTGGTTTGGACGCTTTTGGTTTAGCCCGTCCCCTATCTGAGTGGTTATGGCGTTCAGCGCGGTGGTGGTGCTGTGATTTTTGCGAAATCCATGCTGATGTTCGGCGAGCCGCAGGTTTGCGGTGAAGTACGGCAACAAGGTGGCTTCCAACACTTTCACTACTGGCGAGAGGAGAGATATCGGGCGATATGACTCCCCTACGGCAGCTGGCTTGCCAGGCTTTAGTAGTGGGACCACCTTTGCTTGTTTCCATCTTTCAGGAATAACAAAGGTGGAAAGGGAAAGGTTGAAAATTTGTGTGAGGTATCTTATGCCTTCGTCGCCAAGGTGTTTCAGCATCAGCATGGAAATGCCATCGGGGCCGATATATTTGGTGTTCTTGGATCTCCGAATAGCCTCATGAACTTCTGTTGTGGAGATGGCAACGGGCGCATCGCTGTTTTTGTGTTTGTGCGCTTCCCTGGTGGCTCGGCGAATATCTTTGTTCAACGTAGGATGCATTACAAATTGTCGGCAGAAGGCGCTCGCGCATCTTTTTGGCTTCGACTGAACCTTATCACCGAAGGCGATGGATATTTTGTCGTTAGGTTTAGTCGGGTTGGACAAAGATTTCACCGTCGACCATAATTTGCCAACTCCAGCCGAGAGGTTGCAAGACCTTAGGTGCTCCTCCCACTTAGCGCGTTTGTGTTGATCTACTAAGCGTCTGATTTCCGCGTTAAGATCCCGTATTTGAGGATCCGTAGGGTCAAGGTGTCTAATATGGTCACGTTCATTTGCCAGGGCCGCTGCCTCTGCGGGGAAGAATGGACGCACTTCCTTTATTCTACCTGACGGAATGTGTTGGTGGGAGGCTGAAATTAGGGCCATACGAAACGCCTTTTCCCCTTCTCGTACGTCAGACGGGGTAGGAAGAGCAGCGAAGGCGCTCTCTGTGGTGTTGAGAAAACCCTCCCAGTCCAGATGTTCATAGTCTATACCAGTTGTTCAGAACGTATGCCAAGTTGTTCATAACCTATGCCCAGATGTTCATAGTCTATGCCAGTTTTTCAGAACGTATGCCCAGTTGTTCATAATCTATGCCCTTGTTCATAAAACATGCTCATAGTGCTGAACTTAAGTTATGGTCAAGTGTGCATGGATTATGAACAACTGTTCTTGGTCATTTTTCGTGAACGATTTGTGCATAAGTTGTGCCCATACCGCATAATTTCTGCACAGAATTCTCTCCGTGTATAGGATATAATTAAATAAGTACTAACTATACATCTGCTCAGCAGCGCATAATGGTTTTTGTCATACCCATTGAGTTCAAAAGATCCGTTTTTTGAGTTGGACATCCAAAAAATTTATTTGTTTATACCAAAGACTTTAAAGCCAGAAACATTGTATATCCTAAAGCACTGCAATAAATGGAATGTTAAAAGTTAAAGAAAAATATTTGAAAATGTATTTCTAGGGAAGTCACTGGTCAGGCAGAAAACGTCTGCCGGGTCTGCTAGTATATAATATTTTCGGAAATACAAAAATAGAGATTATACACCTATACGGATAAAATTTTATGTATACGTTAGCGTTAAAGCAAGAAATAAATTTTTGAAGAAAATTTTAAAAAGACGCGTGGCACCGCCCCCTTTGATTAAGTCAAATTTCGAAACACTATTAATCATAAATCAAAATAGCAAAATTAAATTCAGCACACATATTTATATTAATACTGGCGATGTTCCGAAAAAAAATTAGCGAAATCGGGTAAGGTCAATGCCCAGTATCATAGATATATTGAATATGCAATAACTTTATTTAAACTAGCTCTATATCATTTCTATTTCACCTCTAAAGTACTCGTGAGCAAAGAAAGTCGAATGCACAAACGTGTTTGAAAATGGATGTGGCCTGCCCCTTTATTGTGGATTATTCCACAAAACTTTCCATGCCATAACTCCGGTAAAAATTGATTTATAGAAACGATATTGGGAGAAAGTGTTCAACATATAAAGCTAGCACTTTGCTGTAAAAATAAACAAAATTGGTTAACGGACACGCCCACATTTTGAACACAGTTCTGAAAAATAAATATATCAATAAAATTTTGCACACATAATAAGCTTTTTAATCAAAACTAAACTGTAAAATAATTATGTGGATTTTGGTGAAGTAGGCGTGGCTCCGCCCACTTTTCAGCAGAAAAACTCTTATGTTTTCAAAAACGATTGCTTGCGATTTCAAGAAGATATTTCAATAAGAGTTAGTTAGATGCTTCCCATTAGCATGAAAATCAGCAAAAATCACACAAATCAAATAACAAACAAGATTTACGGACAAGTAGTTAACCCCCTACTGCCTTTTTTATACGTATAGTGTTTCGCACACAAGGTATATTAACTTCATTCGCTTAACGGTAGTATGTAACGGCATACACGAATCGAGATATATATTGACTTATATATATCATACCGCATGCAGGGCATGTGTTCGGTATGGTGGGGTTCAGTCTGATAGGAGATCAGCCTATTGCAGTATCCAGACCTGAGTTGTACCAGCATGACTCTAGTCTCCCTCGGAAGGACACGTTCTTCCTCAGCAAGAACAGGTGGTTGGGTGCCAATAACGGAGTTCACAGGCCGGGATCTGTCCACCGAATCGGTGTGGAGGTCCTTTAGGGCCCGCCTGTGGTCCCGCAGATCAAACGGCAACGAGATGTGATGCCCGATCTCATCATAATGCTTTCGGAGATGTCTCCTCATGTCTCTGAGGGGCGGAGTTGTCGTTTTGGATGGTATGACAGTCCAGAAGGAACTGCCTACTTAAAAGTTCCGCATGCTCGCGAACGTTGAGCATTTCAACTCCTGCCCCATCTGCCCATTCCACGTAGTGAAGAGGGTCGATGTCGATTTAGTCGGGGACAGTGTCAGGTTCCGCTCTGTGAAGAAGCTGGAAAGATCGCGCAAGTAGTAGTTCAGTCTTGTACATAGTTTATCCGTGGAAGGTCCTTTGCCCGTAGCCATCACGGCGTAGTCGTCAGCGTGCGAAACGATGGAGACCCCCTCTGGTGGGGGAGGGAGGCTCGAGATGTAGAAGTTAAACAGAAGGGGTGTAAAGACACCACCCTGCGGAACCCCTTGCCTAATTCTTCTAGGTCTACAGCTCTCGTTTCGAAGCTTCACTGACGCCAGCCGACCGTTTAAATAGTTGGCGGTCCATCGTTTTAGGCCGGCAGGAAGCGGTGTCTCCTCCAGGTCTTTAAGGAGTGTGGCACGGTTGACTGTGTCGAAGGCTTTCGACATGTCGAGTGCCACGAGAACCGTCCTGTGGTTTGGTTGGTGTTGGTTCAAACCGAAGTTAATCTGCGTTGTGATGGCATTTAATGCCGATGTTGTGCTATGATTTTTCCGGAACCCATGTTGATGATTGGCCAGCTGCAGGTTTGCAGTATAGTATGGGAGCAAGATAGTCTCTAACAACTTCACTACCCGCGAGAGGAGAGATATCGGACGATACGAATCTCCTCGATTCGCCAGCTTCCCAGGTTTTAGGAGGGGGACCACAGTCGAGTGCTTCCAGATATCTGGTATAACGAATGTGGTCAGTGAGAGGTTGAATAGAGCCGCCAAGTACTTGTGCCTCACGTGGCCGAGGTGATCTAGAAGGTTTCGCCTTCCTTATAGCTTCCTTAACCTCTGCGACGGAGACGACAATGGGCGCAGTTGTGTGTTTGTGTTTGTACGCGCTTCGAATGGCTTTCCTCTTAGCCCTATCCGCAGGAGAATGCAGTATAAATTGCCGGCAAAATGAGCTCGAGCATTTCCTGGGGTGATTTGACGCTATCGCCGAAAGCAATGGCGACGCTGTCATTGTATTTGGTCGGGTTGGATAGAGCCTTGACTGTCGAACATAATTTGCCGACCCCGCCGAATAGGTTGCATGGCTCTAGGTGTTCTTTTCACTTTGTCAATTTGTGGTCATTGAGAGTCCGACGGATTTCCTCGTTGAGATCTTTTATTCTTGGATCTGTGGGGCTCAAGAGTCTCACTTGGTCACGTTCTCTTGCCATTGTCGCTGCTTCCGCAGGGAAATTCGGCCGAATTTCCGGCATTCTGCCAGCAGGGATGAAGCGACCGGAGGCTGAATCGATGAGTTTGTGAAACTCTATCTCACCTTTGCGTACGTCCGCCGGTGTGGGGGTATTTCAGCGAAGGAGTGCTCTGTAAAGTCCCTGAAGCGGTTAATGTACGTTCGTTTTTCTGTCGTTATGAAGTCGGACGGTCGTTCGATGTTTAGTAGGATGGCTAGGTGGTCTGATGCCAATGTAAGCATTGGTTGCCAGTTTTCTTGGTTAATAAGGCCCGCACTTGAAATGGAGATGTCTGGCGAGCTGTGGCAGTTACCTGCCACCCTAGTGGGGGCATCTCCCTTCAGTGAACAGAATGCCGAGTTGTCTATTTGCTCTGCGAGTGCGTGCCCTCTGCTGTCTGCTGGCAAGTTGAGGTGGCAGAGATCGTGGTGTGTTAAGCATTTAAAAAATTTTATGATTTTTGTTACTATTAAACATAACCTTTTTTTTCAATTAACTGCAGACTAATTGTCGTGAAATTTCGGTTAAAGATTATAAACTTGTTTAGAGTAATGGCGCGTCACAAAACGCGAATTTATCTTCAAAAATTAATGGAGGATGCTAAGAAAAAGAAGCAGTATATGAAAACTCGAAAAAAGTCCAGTAAAAAGGCGAAGAAAGTAGAAGGTCACAGGGAACGAGAGAAACGTGTTGGGAAGAAAAGAGAAGCAGAACGAGCAAGAAGACGAAAATCTTATATCGGGTGTTTTTTTTAGGGGTATAGAACTTCGAATTGAAATAAAACACAAGAAAATCGTTTTAAGGTCCATCAATTTGACTTTATTGGAAGGATAATTTTATGCCATTAATGTTTAAATATGATTTCGGGCATGTGGCCGCCGCGGCTGGCTCGAATAAAGCCAATTCTACAGGTCCAATTTTCAACCACTTTTTCGAGCATATGGGGCCGTATGTCGGCAATAACGCCACGAATGTTGGCTTCCAATTCCCCTAACGTTTCTGGTTTGTTGGTCTAGACGAGCGACTTCACATATCCCCAAAGAAAATAATCCAATGGTGTCAAATCACACGACCTTGGTGGCCAATTGACAGGTCCATTCCGCGAAATTATGCGCTCATCGAATGTTTCCTTCAACAAATCGATTGTGACGTGGGCTGTGTGACATGTAGCGCCGTCTTGTTGGAACCACAACTCATCCACATTCGTGCCATCCAATTCGGGAACAAAATAGTCGGTTATCATGGCTCTATACCGGTCTCCATTAACGGTAGCGGCATTCGGGTCCTCTTCAACACTTTGCTCTACAGCGGCAATTGTTTCTTCGGTGCGCACTGTGCGACGTCTCTGCGGATGCGTATTATCACATAGAGTAAACGTAGTGCGAAAACGATCCATGGTTAACCGAATTAATTGCTCTGATGGACGATTATGTTTACCATAAAATGGACGGAGCTCACGGTAAACTTCGCGAACTGAACCATTATTTTCGAAATAAATTTGCACGATTTGCAAGCGTTGTTCTTTTGTCAACCTGTTCATGATGAAATGGCAAACCAAACTGAACATAAATGACATTAGAGTTCCCAGATTTGACCACAAAATGCCAGTTTTACCTCTATTCGAAAAACAAACCTGTAAAAAAAACAATACAATGATTACCTTCGCAAAGAAAAGGAAAGGGCTTGCAAGCGCAAAGAAGCAAATAAGATAAAACTTGTTAGTCAATTGAAAGAGAAAAGAGGATCAGAAGAAAAAAAAAAAGTGAAGAAAATGAATCGAATAGCCAATAAAAAGAAAAACAGCACGCTCATGCAAAAAACCGTCGCCAAACTAACTGAGAAAAACAAAAAGTTAGGTCTGTAAAAAAATTAACAAAGAGAATTGATCGATCTAAAAAAGGAAATGACATTTCAGCTTCTCCAAGATCAGCAGTCAGAAAATTTCTAAAAGGAAGAATCTTACAACATGACGTTAAACAAAGATTAATATGTAGCGAGGTACTCATCCACCAATTAAATGAATCTTACAATGGCAAAAACAGTAACAAAACCAAACAAATCTTAGGCAGAATTTTTTGTGTAAAAATCATAAAAAAATATCGGAAAATCGGGTTCATTAAAAAACATATAGCGCGTTTATATTCTTCTAAAAGAAGAAGAAATTCCTAGAAGACCAAATTCCTCTCATTTATTTATGAAAAATGAAGTTCGAACATTTTTCGAGAAAAAAAGCGGACGATCCGTCAAAGCTTGCAAAACAATAAATAACCAAAAAATCTCCAAACAATACATGGATGCTAGTATCATTGATCTCTACGAAAAATTTTTAAGGAAAATTTTCTTCGTTTGAGCTATTTAATATTCGCTTAACTTCGACCAGCATATTGCGTTGCACCCAAAGTTTTAAATCATGACACTTGTGCTTGTTTGGTGTATGAAAATGTTTCACTTTTGATTGTTGCTTTATTTAATGCAAATGTCGTGCGCGAACTGGAGAAAGTGTTAGGCAGTATTGTGTGCGATAATAGTTCTGAAGATTGTCTCCGAAGAACCTGTTGTGCATGCCAAAACAAAGGAAGTTCAGTTCAGTTGTGACATCGGCCAGCATGAACAAGAAATTAGCTATGAAAAGTGAAAAACGTCCACAGAAGATCGAGTCAATGAGAAGACCAAAACGCCCATTTCTGTAAAGTTAACAGCTAAAAAGAAGATTACATGTACTATAGAAAGAGCAATTACAATTTTCAAGGAAGAAATGGAAAAGTTCATGGGTCACGAATATCGACGTGTAAAAAATCTTACATGGAAAAACTGATTGCGAATGTTTCATGTGAAGAATTAGTCCTACTCATCGACTTCAGTGAAAATTATACTTCTAAATATGAAACCGAAGTTCATTCAGTGCATTTGGGGCAAGCAGAGCTCAGTGTACACTTCATAGAGGAATGCTTTATACATCTGCTCATTCTCAAGGATTTGCTACTTTGTCAGAGTCGCTTAGACATGATCCAGGACCCATCATAGCTCACGTGGGTAAAATTTTGGATATTTACTTGCCAAAAATGGTGAAAACTATACATTTTATCAGTGATGGACCGACAACATAGTACCAGAATCGCAAGATATTCAATCTTATTACACAACATTTGCCTTATTTCTATTCACAGCTTTCATCAATTTCATAAAATTTTACCGATGCAGCACATGGTAAAAGCCCGGAAGACGGAATTGGTGGCAGTTTGAAAAAACAAGCTGACGTTTGTAAAAAGTCTTCGCTCTCGAGTCAAAAATGTATACCTTGACGTCGTGACAAAAGATGATATCGAAATTATCGGTTCGAAACTCCCTCAAGAAATACCTACTTTCGTAGGTACCACGAAAGTGCACCAATATACTTGGTCGAAACATAAACCCAACATCGTTTTTTCAACTCTCTCAGCTGTTCTGAGTGAGCAATTGGCACAGAGTGCGAGCACTATTTCATGGGAAATTTGTTATTCAACATAGCCACTCAGAAAAGTAGTCGAATAGGAGCTCCACGGAAGACAAAATCCGCACATGCAGATAATATTATACACTCCTCAAGTAAGATGCGAAGTAGAAACCACCAGCCTTCTACGCAAAAACGTAAAACATAAGTGTCAAAAATTCATAGTAAAAACATTTCGATTTTGAAAAACATGCCACATAAGAAGAGTTGCAGTAGGTAATTTATATCTAAGGCCAGTGAATAAATAACTAATTGAAACTTTTTTTTGTTTATTTCAGAGCACAAAAATGCAACAATGACTGATAACTTCTACTAACGGCATTAAAAGGTGGAAAAAGTTTCATTTTATAAGTTTACTAGCAGACCCGACAGACGTTGTTCTGCCTGACCAGTGACTTCCCTAGAAATACATTTTCAAATATTTTTCTTTAACTTTTAACATTCCATTTATTGCAGTGCTTTAGGATATACAATGTTTCTGGCTTTAAAGTCTTTGGTATAAACAAATAAATTTTTTGGATGACCAACTCAAAAAACGTATCTTTTGAACTCAATGGGTATGACAAAAACCATTATGCGCTGCTGAGCAGATGTATAGTTAGTACTTATTTAATTATATCCTATATCTACCTATAATACTCTGGATATGTATGAACGGCAATAACAAACAAAAAAAATTAAGTGCTTTGATTAAGATTTAAGAACGTTAAAATGTCACTAAAGCAAATACATTCAGGGATATAACGAATTGAAATATTACTTAGCTTGTGGTCCTGGAACTGCCCACTTTTCCAAAGAATTTACAAATGTAGCCTATGTATGTCGTACCCAACGAAGATTTTAACGTATTGGAAAAGTTTAAAACAGATCAACCATAAACTTTGGACATTATTGA
This sequence comes from Sphenella marginata, assembly GCA_951509765.1. Classification (NCBI taxonomy): domain Eukaryota; kingdom Metazoa; phylum Arthropoda; class Insecta; order Diptera; family Tephritidae; genus Sphenella; species Sphenella marginata. The sequence goes on along the minus strand of OX608078.1, from coordinate 63,061,176 downwards.
AGTACAAACAAAGCACTGAATACAAAAAATGTGGGCGTGGCACGGCCCACATTTCCCAAATTATATAATTCTTGACCAAGGGACACACATATCCAAAAATCATTAGTTTAGACCAAAAATATTCAAAGTTATGATGATTTAAATTTTATATAGCCTGGGGGCGTGGCACAACAATCTTCTGAACCAATCTGGAAATTTAGAGAAGATCGACCATAAACTTTGAACTTATTGAAGTACAAACAAAACACAAAAAATGTGGGCGTGGGACCGCCCACTTTTCCCAAATTATATCCATCTTGACTAAAGGACACACATATCCAAAAATCTTTAATTTAGACCTAATATGTTCAGAGTTCAGAAGAATTTAAATTTTATATAGCCTGGTGGCGTGGCACTGGCTACTTTTCCAAAAATTCATATAGCCTGAATCGTACACAACAATTTTCTTAACCAATCTTGAAAGTTTAAAAGAGATCGACCGTAAACTTTGGACATTATTGAAGTACAAACAAAACACAAAAAAAGGGGCGTGGAACCGCCCACTTTTCCAAAATTACATAAATCTTGACCAAAGGACACACATATCCAGAAATCATTAATTTAGACCAAATATGTTCAGAGCTATGAAGAATTTAAATTTTATATCGCCTGGGGGCGTGGCACCGCCTACTTTTCCAAAAATTGATATAGCCTAAATCGTACACAACAATCTTCTGAACCAATCTTGACAATTTAAAAGAGATCGACCATAAACTTTGGACATTATTGAAGTACAAACAAAACACAAAAAAAGGGGCGTGGAACCGCCCACTTTTCCAAAATTACATAAATCTTGACCAATCGACACACATATCCAAAAATCATTAATTTAGACCAAATATGTTCAGAGCTATGAAGAATTGTAGTTTTATATAGCCTGGGATCGTGGCACCGCCCACTTTTCCAAAAATTAATATAGCCTATGCTTTAACCCATGATCTCAAGAATATACTGTGAAAATTTCATAAAAATCGGTTGAGTACTTTGGACGCCCATAAAGGACACACAGACACACATTCATTTTTATTTATAAGATGTAGAGATAAAAGGTGTGTTCGTCTAAAAGTTCAGTAAGAATTATCCAGTAACGAAGTTTTTCTCTCTTCTGTCAGATTCTCTCTCAATGAGAGATGATTGCTAATTTTTATACGTGCGCGAAATTTTCAAGTTTAGCTGCCAGCTGATCCACGGTTGCATGTCATACAATATCTCGGTCGAGGTATCCCCTGGCACACTAAAATAGTCAAGATGGTTAAGTAAATTAAAAAATTTGCTAATAATACTTCGCTTTTGCTTTTTTTATTAATTTAATTAACAATTGCCCCGTTGCAAAAACTAAAATTTATTTGTTGACAAAATCAGTTGTGCCAAAATCAGCTGATTTTCGTGATTGCTAATTTGTGCTGGCTGAAATTTATCCAGTAAGAATTATCAAATGAGATGTCATTTTTCTCTCTCAATTCCTCTCTCCTTACTGGATAATTATACATCGCGAACGGAAAAATATCACAAAACAAGATAATTTGTACGAATTTGTACAAATTATTTACATCGCGAACACGCTAAAACCACAATGAACACTTTAAAGTTTTTCAACAGGATTAAACAAGTATTTCAGTTATATCATATATACTATTTCTGTAAGGTCTTTTTGTGTTTGCTGCTAATTTTCTGCTCTCATTTCGAGCCAATATTAATAAGTAAGGTATCGTTTTAAAGGTCTGGGTTACCTCTAAATGCGAAACGATATATTAATTACAGCAGTGCTTTTGTTTCATCGTACTTTATAAAAATTAATTTGTTTAAATAAACAAGTATGGCGTAGCCGGTGTTGGACTGGCTGAGTGTTATTTTTTATAAGCAACTCGGAAAGGTGTTCTGCACACAAATACCATGGATCCCATCAGAATTGGGATCGGACCTGGGTCCTTTTTCCGGTTTTTTATCATAATTTTTCACTGAAACAAAAAAATTTTTTGAGCCCTCTCATATTTTTTTTTTAATATTTTGGCAGTTGACCCTTAAAGGAAACAAATACCAATGCTTTTTCGGAAATTTATGGGAAATTTATTATTCAACATAGCCACTCAGAAAAGTAGTCGAATAGGAGCTCCACGGAAGACAAAATCCGCACATGCAGATAATATTATACACTCCTCAAGTAAGATGCGAAGTAGAAACCACCAGCCTTCTACGAAAAAACGTAAAACATAAGTGTCAAAAATTCATAATAAAAACATTTCGATTTTGAAAAACATGCCACATAAGAAGAGTTGCAGTAGGTAATTTATATCTAAGGCCAGTGAATAAATAACTAATTGAAACTTTTTTTCAGAGCAGAGTCTATTTCAGAGCACAAAAATGCAACAATGACTGATAACTTCTACTAACGGCATTAAAAGGCGGAAAAAGTTTCATTTTATAAGTTTATTGAATTAAATAATATTATTTATATGTATGTTTTTAAGTAATTTTTAGAGCTTGATGCTTATCCCGATGTCCAATCTTATAAATAAAAATGAATGTGTGTCTGTGTGTCCTTTATGGGCGTCCAAAGTACTCAACCGATTTTTATGAAATTTTCACAGTATATTCTTGAGATCATGGGCTAAAGCATAGGCTATATAAATTTTTGGAAAAGTGGGCGGTGCCACGCCCCCAGGCTATATAAAACTACAATTCTTCATAACTCTGAACATATTTGGTCTAAATTAATGATTTTTGGATATGTGTGTCCTTTGGTCAAGATTTATGTAATTTTGGAAAAGTGGGCGGTGCCACGCCCACATTTTTTGTGTTTTTTTTGTACTTCAATAATGTCCAAAGTTTATGGTCGATCTATCTCTTTTAAACTTTCAAGATTGGTTAAGAAAATTGTTGTGTACGATTTAGGCTATATCAATTTTTGGAAAAGTAGGCGGTGCCACGCCCCAAGGCTATATAAAATTTAAATTCTTCATAGCTCTGAACATATTTGGTCTAAATTAATGATTTCTGGATATGTGTGTCCTTTGGTCAAGATTTATGTAATTTTGGAAAAGTGGGCGGTGCCACGCCCACATTTTTTGTGTTTTGTTTGTACTTCAATAATGTCCAAAGTTTATGGTCGATCTCTTTTAAACTTTCAAGATTGGTTAAGAAAATTGTTGTGTACGATTCAGGCTGTATCAATTTTTGGAAAAGTAGCCAGTGCCGCGCCCCCAGGCTATATAAAATTTAAATTCTTCATAACTCTGAGCATATTGGGTCTAAATTAAAGATTTTTAGATATGTGTGTCCTTTAGTCAAGATGTATATAATTTTGGAAAAGTGGGCGGTGCCACTCCCACATTTTTTGTGTTTTGTTTGTACTTCAATAATGTCCAAAGTTTATGGTCGATCTCTTTAAAACTGTCAAGATTGGATCAGAAGATTGTTGTGTACGATTTAGGCTATATCAATTTTTGGAAAAGTAGGCGGTGCCACGCCCCCAGGCTATATAAAATTTAAATTCTTCATAGCTCTGAACATATTTGGTCTAAATTAATGATTTCTGGATAAGTGTGTCCTTTGGTCAAGATTTATGTAATTTTTGAAAAGTGGGCGGTGCCACGCCCACATTTTTTGTGTTTTGTTTGTACTTCAATAATGTCCAAAGTTTATGGTCGATCTCTTTTAAACTTTCAAGATTGGTTAAGAAAATTGTTGTGTACGATTCAGGCTATATCAATTTTTGGAAAAGTAGCCAGTGCCACGCCCCCAGGCTATATAAAATTTAATTTTATGTAATTTTGGAAAAGTGGGCGGTGCCACGCCCACATTTTTTGTGTTTTGTTTGTACTTCAATAATGTCCAAAGTTTATGGTCGATCTATCTCTTTTAAACTTTCAAGATTGGTTAAGAAAATTGTTGTGTACGATTCAGGCTATATCAATTTTTGGAAAAGTAGCCAGTGCCACGCCCCAAGGCTATATAAAATTTAAATTCTTCATAGCTCTGAACATATTTGGTCTAAATTAATGATTTCTGGATAAGTGTGTCCTTTGGTCAAGATTTATGTAATTTTTGAAAAGTGGGCGGTGCCACGCCCACATTTTTTGTGTTTTGTTTGTACTTCAATAATGTCCAAAGTTTATGGTCGATCTCTTTTAAACTTTCAAGATTGGTTAAGAAAATTGTTGTGTACGATTCAGGCTATATCAATTTTTGGAAAAGTAGCCAGTGCCACGCCCCCAGGCTATATAAAATTTAATTTTATGTAATTTTGGAAAAGTGGGCGGTGCCACGCCCACATTTTTTGTGTTTTGTTTGTACTTCAATAATGTCCAAAGTTTATGGTCGATCTATCTCTTTTTAACTTTCAAGATTGGTTAAGAAAATTGTTGTGTACGATTCAGTCTATATGAATTTTTGGAAAAGTAGCCAGTGCCACGCCCCCAGGCTATATAAACTTTAAATTCTTCATAGCTCTGAACATATTGGTCAAGATGGATATAATTTGGGAAAAGTGGGCGGTCCCACGCCCACATTTTTTGTGTTTTGTTTGTACTTCAATAAGTCCAAAGTTTATGGTCGATCTCTTTTAAACTGTCAAGATTGGTTCAGAAGATTGTTGTGCCACGGCTCAGGCTATATAAAATTTAAATCATCATAACTTTGAATATTTTTGGTCTAAACTAATGATTTTTGGATATGTGTGTCCCTTGGTCAAGAATTATATAACTTGGGAAATGTGGGCCGTGCCACGCCCACATTTTTTGTATTCAGTGCTTTGTTTGTACTTCAATAATGTCCAAAGTTTATGGTTGATCTGTTTTAAACTTTTCCAATACGTTAAAATCTTCGTTGGGTACGACATACATAGGCTACATTTGTAAATTCTTTGGAAAAGTGGGCAGTTCCAGGACCACAAGCTAAGTAATATTTCAATTCGTTATATCTCTGAATGTATTTGCTTTAGTGACATTTTAACGTTCTTAAATCTTAATCAAAGCACTTAATTTTTTTTGTTTGTTATTGCCGTTCATACATATCCAGAGTATTATAGGTAGATATAGGATATAATTAAATAAGTACTAACTATACATATGCTCAGCAGCGCATAATGGTTTTTGTCATACCCATTGAGTTCAAAAGATCCGTTTTTTGAGTTGGACATCCAAAAAATTTATTTGTTTATACCAAAGACTTTAAAGACAGAAACATTGTATATCCCAAAGCACTGCAATAAATGGAATGTTAAAAGTTAAAGAAAAATATTTGAAAATGTATTTCTAGGGAAGTCACTGGTCAGGCAGAACAACGTCTGCCGGGTCTGCTAGTTTCCATATAAGCTTGAAAATGAAGTAACGCAAATTTTACCCCGTATTTCTCCGGGTGCGAAATACACTGAATAACATAGAAAAATTACTTGATTTTGGTTAATTATTATTAAACTTTTATATAAATAAAGCGAAGAATGTTAACTATGTCCTGTAATGTGTTTTTTATATCGATTGTTACTAATGTCACAACCGTGGAAACGAATTTCAGAGATTTACCTGTCAAATGTATTAGTTTATACTTTAAGCTTGGCTACTTTGACAGTCCATTTCACAAGTGTAAATGAACTTTAAAATATCAAAAAATATTCAAAACTTTCACTTTTATTTTTTCCAATTTGGCACTCAAAAAACTGAGAGTTTGCGGAGAATCAGCCATATCTTTATATATATAAAAATGAAATGTCTTTCGTATTACCGCGCTGCCTGCTCAAACGGCTAAACCGATATCAATTCTGTAAAAGGTGTTTTCTTGGACCTTCTTTGTGGAAGGTTTATAGAAAAAAAAAATTCAAAACTTTTTAATTTTGCGGCTGAAAAATGCGGAAAGCTGAGACTTCGCAATTTCTTGCGTTTTCAGTACATTGTATACGGTGCAGTGAAATAACGCCCAAGGAAATAACGCCCATGGACGTTATTTCCCATTCAAAAAGGAAATAACGCCCATGGGCCGTATTTCCTTTTTAAATGGAAATATCGCCCATCTGCAAAAAGAAATATAGCCCATGGCTCACCCTTACGCGTAGGCGGCCTTCGGCCGCGTTTTAAAAAATAACCCTGGGCTACGCCATTCCAACTCCGGGTGTGTGCCATAGCCGTGGCTACCGCCACGGTGATGTCCTTCCGGGTGCCACGTTTCCCACTTTGGTTAACGTGAAATTTGTGTGTAACTATTCAATAAAATACAAAAAGAATTAGAATATTATCGTTTCATTAAAAAAATGAAAGTAATAATAATAGTGTAATAAGGCCTCTAAGGGCTTATTTCACAAGGCGCTATTGCACCCCGCCTTATAAAAACATAACAAATATGTTAAAATCAGCTTGTTTTAATTCGTTTTTAACGTCCGTGGGCTTTATTTCTCTTCGAAAAAGGAAATAACACCCATCAGCAAAAGGTGATAACAAAATAAAGCCCATGGGCGTAATTTCCTTTTTGAGTGGGAAATAACGCCCATGGGCGTTATTTCCTTGGGCGTTATTTCACTGCACCATTGTATACCACAAAACTACCGATTCGGTTTTGGTTTTTGTTTGGAATATGCATCAGCGCTTTTTTTCCTTTTGGTATTAAAAACCAACGTGTGAAGTTTGGTAGCGATTAGATAACATCTGGTGGACCCGGAAACGGCCTGAAGTTTTATATCTGTTCGCATGGAATATTTTGAATTATTCCTAATTTCTGTCGGTTTTATATGCATAAAACGATATAATTTTAACAGGCCAAAAAAAAAAACAAAATATCACTATTTTATATATGTAAATTAATAAACTTAATAGAATAAAATAGGTGATCCCAATATTACAATTTTGTTAAAAACCCTAATGAGGAATTAAAAGAATATAGATTTTTTAACGATAACTTTTTATTCAAAAATATTTAGCATTTTTTTTAATAAAACGCAAAAAATTTCATGTCAAATATAGGTCAATTACTCAGTTATTTTTTTGAAAGAAAGGTATTGTTTTCTGTACTGTACGACCAACTGGAGCACTAATTGCAGCTCTTCTTCATGGGTATGGGAATATAATCCTGAACAAACTTTATTCCCCTTTCAGCGGCATCGTTAACGACAAAAAGATCACGACGGAAGCCCCACCCTTCTTCAAAATCGAAAGCGGTATTCCAAGCTGATGCGTCGAGATTAAGAAGACAAACAAAAATTTCTAAAAAAACTCTTGAGTTTTTTCTGAGACAAAGTCGCTTAAAGTGTAATTTTCAAATGCAGCTAAATGTGAATGATTGCGCCCATTTTTAACTTTCACCACTGGATTCCTTGAATTGAGTTTTGCAACCATATTGTGCTTCTCCTCAAATGACACGTTCGGATCAAAGAATGCTAACGCCACCGTTTTTTTTGTTAACATATCATAAATGATCACTCATTTTTTTTAAGACAACAGCAGAGATACTTATGTCTATATCTGCATAGTTTATCCCTTCTTTTATAAAGTTGAAGTACCTACGCGGTGCTAATATAGCGTTTGTGCATAGAAACCATGCTTGAATGTAAATATTTACAAGAAAAATACAAATATCCCGTATGGCGTCTATTTCTCTTTTCGTTAGTTTGAATTGTGACCGAAATATGAATATTTTCAAGCAATATATTGCTTTGGACATCCACCGAGCCTGGCTGGTCGCACTGGGTACTTTAGAATTAAAATTTCTAGCAGCAAGAAAGACTAATTTAAGTTCTTTATAGTCCTCTCACTCCCGAATTTAGGAGCTTAATAAAAGATCTAATGAAGGAAATCCTAATGGTAGACGAAAGGCAGATACTTAGGGAGGCGCTGCACCCAACGCAGCAACCTATAGCGGACCAAATTATAGAAGAAAGGTACCGGAACAACCTTTCCGATATGAATAAGGTACCGGATGTGGTTAGATCTTTGCGGGAATTTAATGGCAAACCAGCTGAGTTCAGCAGTTGGAAAAAGAGTGTCGAGAGGATACTCAAAATTTACGAGCACTGCATAGGCTCGCCGAAGAATTTCGGCATCCTTAGCGTAATACGCAATAAAATTGTAGGCAGTGCTGATGCGGCACTGGAATCCTACAACACTCCGCTTAATTGGAAGGCTATCGCAAGTGACTTACGATGCCCTATGCGGATAAGAGGGACCTTAGTACCCTCGAGTACCAACTGACCCGTTTGATTCAGGGTCGAAAGACGGTACAGGAGTTTTATGGTGGGATATATACCCACCTCTCATGGAAATCAGCGAGGAATGCATGCACGTCCTCACCCGCACATACCGTGACCAGGCACTGGACACCTTTGTCAGAGGACTATCGGGCGATATCTCAAAACTTCTCGGCATGAAAGAGCTTACCGATCTGCACGAAGCATTGCACCTATGCATAAAGCTTTAAAATCAAAACTTCAGAGCAGCACATGCATACAGCCAGCAATATGCCACGCTTAAACGGCCTATGTTACCATCAACGATTTTTGGAATGCCATATCAGCAAAGGGCCGCACTTCCACCAAGAAGGAACCCTAATCAACCCTTCTACGCACAACTTGCACATCTACCCCAACCAATCCCTACCTTTACCCGATTTTCCTAACAACCCCTTTACCAACAACAATACCAAACACCGCAGCAGTACCAATACCAACCACAGCAGCTACACCAATACCAACAGCAAAGGTCACCCTACATGGTAAATAACCAAGGAAATAGGCCCCTACAATTTAATTAATAGCCCACCGCCAAACCAGTGCAACCCAAACCTCCAGTCCCAATGGATATTGACCGATCAAAGCAAAGCAGAAACATCAACTATATGAATAGACCCAGTTACAATAACATCGCATCCAAGGAACCACATACTCGACATTGCCATACATCCAGTGCAAAAGTAGCGATGTAGAGTTACTAAAATTTCTCATAGACACTGGACCCAATAAAAACTACATTCAACCCTCACTAGCAAAGAATCCCTTACCAAACGACAATATATTTTATGCCAACTCAGTTGGAGGCAAAGTAAAAGTATCCCATCATATTTTTTTAAATATCTTTGGCATAAGCGAGGAACGTCTTAAATTCTTCGTATTGCCCTCACTAAAATCATTCCACGCCATTCTTGGCAATGACAGCCTCAAACAATTAAATGCAATAATCCATACTTACAAAGATTACATGATAATTAAAAACGGCCAAAAAATCAAAACTAGGCAGCTGTTTAAGCGACATACATACATAAGCTACGGTTATTTCATTCGTTTATTTTATTTGCATTGCATGCTATTGTAATTCGCAATCAGCTTATAAAATATTTCGAAAATATAGTTTATGTTTTGGAAAGCCAAAGGGTGGTTTTTCCAAGCGAAAATGAGGAAGCCAATCGCGCCATGCCTCAGAGCCAACAGTGCTCGCCACCAATAAATACATGCAGGGTGTCACAGGTGTCCAGCACCTCCCGTTCTCTAAAGAACAACAATTTTTACATTTAGGGAAACATGGTCGTCAGAACCTGAGCCAAATGAATAAATACAATTTGAGCAAAACGGTCACATAGCACCTGAGCCAAATAATAAATAAAATGAAAAATAATAATAACTTAAAAAACAACTCGCCTCCTCTAAAGCTTAGACAGCAGCAAATATCTAAATCAGTGAATAGTTTGGAAATTAAAATGAAACACTTAACAGAAGAGCAAAAATATAGGATCTTTAATCTCTGCAACCAGCACTCAAAACTGCTCGCTGAACCGGACGAAAGCTTAACATACACCACTGTAGTGAGGACAGAAATTAGAACAACCACTGATAATCCCATTTACTCCCGATGCTACCCATATCCTATGTCATTAAAATCAGAGGTTGAAAGACAAATTGGAAAACTCCTCGAAGGTGGAATAATCAGACCATCGCGATCACCCTACAATTCGCCCGTTTGGATAGTTGATAAAAAACAGATTCCCTGGGTAACAAACAATACAGGCTGGTGATAGATTACCGTAAGTTGTACTCTATAACGATAGCAGATCGGTAGCCCATTCCTGAAATAAATAAAGTCCTTTCCCAGTTCGGAAGCAACAAATTTTTCTCGGTCATAGACCTAAAAAGTGGCTTTCACCAAATTCCTTTAAAAGAATCAGATATAGAGAAATGTGCTTTCTCCATAAATAATGGAAAGTATGAATTCACTAGGTTACCGTTTGGCCTAAAGAACGCACCCTCCATTTTTCAAAGAAGTTTAGACGACATCTTGCGAAATTTCATTGGACAATGTTGTTATGTCTACATTGATGAAATAATTATCTTTTGTAAATCCGAAGCAGACCATACAGGCCATTTAAAAAATATTTTCAGTACACTCGAAAATGCAAACATGAAAGTGCAACTGGATAAGTGCAAATACTTCCAGGAAGATGTTGAATTTCTAGGTTTCATTGTTACGCCAGAAGGTATAAAAACAATTCCTTCAAAAATCGAGGCCATTCAAAATTTCCCAGTTCCGCGTAATGTCAAAGAACTCAGATCCTTTCTGGGTCCGTCGGGTTATTACCGCCGCTTTGCTAAAGACTATGCCAAGCTGGCCAAACCCTTGACAGCCCTTTTAAGAGGGGAGGAGGGATGCGTGTCGAAAAACCAGTCAGCAAAAATCCGGATATCCCTTGATGAAGACTCTATGGAAGCATTCGAGAAAATAAATAACGTTCTTATATCAAGCGAGGTAATGCTGACCAATTTAAACAAAGATTTCGAGCTGACAACGGATGCATCTAATTACGCAATAGGAGCGTCCTCACAAGAGGACAGACCAATTAATTTTATATCTAGGACTCTCTCAAAAACCGAAGAGAATTATGCTGCCAACGAGTAAGAATTGCTTGCCATTGTATGGGCATTAAGGTCTCTACGCAACTATCTCTACGGTTCGGCAAAAGTTAAAATCTTTACAGACCATCAACCCTTAACCTACGCTTTGAGTAATAAAAATAACAATAACAAATTGAAGCGATGGAAGGCTATCCTTGAAGAATAAAACTATGAATTAAAATACAAACCCGGTAGAATGAACATAGTTGCCGACGGACTATCTAGACCACCGCAGCAGGTGCCGATAAATTCCTTGACGGCAACCCGCCATAGTGACGACAGCTCAGCCCAAACATTAATGCCATACACAGACGCCGCAATCAACGCATTCAAAAATCAAATTTTCATTTCCACAGGTGAAACCCCATCCTATCAATTTCAAATAATTTTCAGAACCTACCAGAGACACACCATAGAAGAAAGAGAGTTCACAGACGAAAGCCTTACTACTTTATTGAAAATATATTTGAATCCCTCAGTAACGAATTGCATAAAGACAGAAGATAACATATTAGGAACAATTCAGAACATTTACCAAACACACTTTACCAGATACAGGGTCCGATACACGCGAAAATTCGTGGAAGAGATCCTTACCGAATCTGAACAAGAAAGTGAAATCATCTGTGAACACAATAGAGCTCATCGGAACGCAACGGAAAACAAAGCTCAATTGTTAGAAAGATGCTATTTTCCCCAGATGAATGCAAAGATCAAAAGGATAACAAAACAGTGTAAGATTTGCCTGGAGAATAAATATGAAAGACGCCCAGTAAATCCTATCCCAATTATCCCGGACACATTTTCCATGTTGACCTTTATTACACCAACAATAAAATAGTGTTAACGGCCATAGACAAGTTTTCAAAATGCCCAAGCCAAAATCGTTAAGTCCAGGTCATGTGAAGACATCAAAACCCCTTTAATAGACCTACTTGGAATATTCGGATTCCCCGAGAACATTGTCATAGACAACGAAAAATCCCTTAATGCAGCCCCAATAACGTTTATGTTAGAAAACCAGCTTGGAATCCAAATACATATTTAAAACTCCTCCATACAAAAGCTCTGTAAATGGTCAGATCGAGCGTTTTCATTCCACCCTGTCCGTGTTGCGTTGTATGAAAGCCGAAAATACCCACGTTGATTTCAATGATCTTCTTCAGAGATCTATCCTTAAATATAATAGATCAATACATTCCACCACTAAACGTAGACCAGTTGAACTATTCTTTGGGCGAACAATCGGAGAAGACCCAATAGAACTAGATAGGGAAGAAAACATTACCGCTCTGAAAGATAAACAGCAAAAGGATCTCCAATTCCACAATAAAAATAAAACAGATTTCAAAACCTTCAATAGTAATGATGTAATCTATGTAAAACTAAACAAAAGAATAATGAATAAATTGTCTCCCCGTTACAAAAAGGAAGTAGTACACTTAGATCAAGGTAATATAATCAAAACCAAATCCGGAAAGGTGGTGCATAAGAGTCACATAAAGGGACAATAAATAACAAGAAAAGTAAAATTCGAAAAAATATCGAAACAGAAATATGAAAAAAAAAAATTAAAAAACCAAAAAAATCGAAAAATTAATAAATAAAAAATTAATAATAACATATGTATGTGTTTATATAAGTAAAACATATATATGTGTATATTAATAAAGTATAAACAGAATAAAATAAAATATAAAAATTCAAAAAACCCGAATGAGCAAACCGACAATAATATTAAACTAGTATGTAACTCCCGATAATCGGGTGGGTTTTTTTTTAGAAAAAAATTAAAGAAAACTTTAGACGCTAATATATTATGAACAAATTAACCAATTGAAATTTTTTTAATTTTGTGCAAACATGCTCATGATAAGCTTTCATTTGATACACATTTCATTTATGTACGTATTGTAGTTTAGTCTAGCTAAGCGTCTTGTTTTAGAATAATACTATAGATAACTTAAGAAATTTAAAATAGGGAAAGAAAATTAGGACAGTTAACGTAAGCGATAGGTTTTAGTTACATCGAACAATATGCCATAGGCGTACGATTTTAAGTTTTAAGGAACTAATTAAAATAATTGAGCGCTATGGTCATTGAAAATTTTTAAACAGCCCTTTCCAGTATCATCGTATCCAAATTCACGATTATTCATCATCACACCTAATAACATTAGATAACGGCTTCTCCAAAATCAAAGATGGAAACCTTAATTTTATTCATACAATTAATACACACACATATAAAACCCTTCTGGAAAATATTGCTGAAACCATAGATAAACATTTAGAACCATCACATCATTTTTATCTTACCCTACGACACGAGGCCCAGCAAGCCATCGAAATTCTGGAAACTATCGAGCCCATCCGAAATCCTAAAGCCCGAAGATCCCTAGATTTCCTCGGCACCGCTTGGAAATACTTAACGGGAAGCCCTGACCATGACGATCTCAGCGCACATACGGCAAAAGTAGTGAATTAGGTGGACAAAATTATTTGAGTAAGAAAAATGGTTGGTGGTGAAGGGAATTAGCGACATATGGTGATTTGAAACAATTTAAAAAAAAAATAATGTAAATAGCAGCATAATTTTGCAACCCATATCAAAAAATTAATCGTCATTAATTTTTCAAATTTTAATATATGTATATACATAGTGAAATTAATAATTATTACATGTGTATAATATTGTGCTTTTAATTCAAATTATCATCATGTACATCATCATCAGCGTTCTCGGTTTCATCATCCTTATCATTGACATCTTCATTTCTATTTGACATATTTTGCAAAAATTCTGGAATAGTAAGCATTGATAAAACATGTGGAGAAAATGGTTTACTTCCGTGTTTATCAGGCTTCCGTTTAGAAGATATTACTGGATCTGAAGTCACAAGCAACATGTGCACAATATCTGTATTTGTGTCTATTCTGGATGTTTTTCTGGCGTGAAAAAGTCTGATGTTTTTATAAGCTTTATGGCCAGCTTCAATTACATCTTCTGAAAATTGCCCTGCAGGTAATGGTAAAGAATCAATAATGTCTGGTCCATGAATTAGTATTTTGTGTACGGTAGCGCTCATTTTGTACCAACCATATACATTTACCAACAACTTCGCGGTCTCAAGACAAAAGGTTTTAAATTTAGAAGTGTTGACATAATGACAGCTTGTCAAAGTGCTTAAAATTATGGAAAAGCGTGTTAGAATTCTTTCCTCAAGTCCTGTTATTTCAGATGACCGGGTAGTACTGTCGAAAAATTTTCGTGCTGTGTTACCATCGTTACTGTTTCCCCCTCCTTGCTTTGGCTGATCAACGACAAGTCCCATTTGGTCGTAAAACTTTTTTTTTATTTCAGCTTTTCTGGAATTTATAATTTCCTTCGAATCCTTGTCTCGCGTTTGCCACTGCTTCAGTGGAAGTTTATATGAGATGTTGAGAAGAAATTCAAAACATCTCAGATATGGGTGCAATATGGATATACCAAATTTGTATGCCTCCTCATAGCATTTTCTCTTCAATACACTTTCAATATTGTTCATCTCGTTTGGTGTGGCTTTGCATATGTTACATCTTTGCGTAGATGCTGTGTCTGTTAATATATTAACAATTTTTCCATCTACCATTGTACAAAATAACTTGTGCTTAAAATGTATAAGTTTTTCGTTAATAAGCCTAACAGGGGTTACATATAGTTCATCAATTTGCTTGTTGATTTTTCTGACTTCTTCTTTAACGGTGTCCGGTGTTTCTTTCTTTAGCTTGAAACATATTGGCCTGGAGTATTTTAAGCTGGAAGTGCTTAAGTTCTTCCAATAAATTTTTCTATTAATTCCGATACCGGAAGATATTTCTAATGGAACTACAGTGCATAAAATAATATTGTAATCTGCGTACTGTGAATCATCGGAAAAATTTTGCTTATAGATAGAGTGACCTCCACTTCCGTCTATACCCCATTTATATATAACATTTATTGTATCAATTTCAGTCGGTAAATGTTGTTCCAATACTTCAGATTGTACTTCAACTAAACGCTTTATTGTATGGTCTAACAAATCTTGTAACGGTATTTCTGCGCCTTTCTCAGTAACATGAATGTTGTCAGGATAACACTTCTTTTTAGTCTCAACAATTTTCGGATAGGAAGGATAAATATTTGCGTTCCTAGCTTTTGCCCTTGTTTGAATATCTATGTAGTCATATTTAGTCATATCAGATTTTATAATAAGTGCAAGAGCCTCTTCCTGTGTATATGGAATGATTCCTAAAGATGTCGAAGGGGCCTCCCTCATCTGCTTTAAACTTTTTGGACTCAATGATCCAGCTAAGTGTACAACGTTGGCTGCAATTCTTTTGCCTTGATTTTTCAGTCCCTGCTCTGCAGCAAACAATAATTTTTCAGGACTAACATTTTGTGCAATTGAAACCACACTGCGCTTTTTAGTACGAGTACTACTTTCGGAAAAATCTTTTTTTGGCCTGCCTGGTCCTTTGGTAGTAGATGCTTGAACAGAGGGAGAAATCGGCAATTTTATTCCAGCACCGAGCCACTGCGAATTTTTCTTCACAAAATTACCATACATATAACGACTTGATCTCCATTTTGAAATTAGTTTAAATATAAAAAAATTTATTGAACGATTTAATTGTTTTTTCTGCCTCTCGCTTAAGTTATTAAGGCTATTTTTTTCTAAAATATAGCACATTATTCTCTCAACACAGGCCTTATGGCCGAACTTAAAAAAATTTTCCTCTTTCAAAAGTAAAAATAATTCCAATTTATTCGCCATTACAACTTATAGTTTTTTAACACACAACAGTTTATTAAATTACACTTTTCACGATCAACAAAATCACTATTTTAGCGTTTATTTTGAATAGTTTTTGTAATATTTGACAAAAAGCTGTGGTGAACTAAGTTTTTTCCTATGTTTCAACTAAGTACACAAAGGCCGTGGTATGTAGCTATACATTTTCAAAATTTTTCAATTATTTTTTTTTTTGGAGGTTGCAGTAAAAAAATGCATTTACTCCTAAAGTTGGACAAAGTAGGCCCAAAATTTTTGTAAGTGCCTTCTACAAGGGTTAACCATTGGTTTGTGAAAATTTTACGAGGGTATTTTGGGGAGATATTTTTTTATCATCTCCAGAATCACAATTTTGTAGGTCATTGTATGGAGACTCTTTACGCAGCTGTAACTTTAAAACCCTTATTCTGATATTAACCAAACTTTAAAGCCTGACTAGTGATAGCTTAACTTATTATAAAAAACTAATAGCAACAAGTTATATTAACATTAACATAATTAGCAGAGGAAAGTCGTAGGGTGCTTATTGCGGCCTCGGTGAAAAAAAATTTATTTTGTCAAGTTTGGAGCACTCTAGTAAAAGTAAGCATAACCTTATCTAACAACTATTACTGTCGCTTAGTTAGTCAATGTGTATATATTTGTATATTTGTATATCCACTACTATCTCCCGAACGACTTCACCGATTTTAATGAAATTTGGTACACAGGTCCTATGCTTTGTTTTAAGATTTTCTACTTTGATGTTGCCACTTTGGTTGGTCCTTAGGGTTGCCACCTATATAACGTTTTTTTTTTAAATATTAAGCAATATATGGCAATGTGGGTATCAAATGAAAGGTATTTTAGGCCGTATACCAACCAAAATATTTTCGAGTAGGATTGCCACCTGAACGCATCTTATTTATTCCCGTATACCAACCAAAATATTTTCGAGTAGGATTGCCACCTAGGGTTGCCACCTGAACGCATTTTATTTATTCCTTCAGATATCGACCACTATCCCGGGAACGGCTAAACCGATTTCGATGAAATTTGGTAGATGGATAGTATGCTTCCTTCTTAGATTTTCTACTTGAATGTTTCCACTAATGGAAACTTAGGGCGTTGCCACCTTTCAGATTTTTTTTAAATATATGGCAATATGGGTATCAAATGAAAGGTATTTTAGGCCGTATACCAACCAGAATATTTAATACACAACAGGTGTCGCCAATGTATGTTAAGTGACTTTTTGTGGTTAGTGTTCGATATTTTGGAAATCTATTTTGGAAATTTATGCTCTTGGTAAGTAAGATTATGCGGAAAATTCGAAAAATACCAAGCAAGCGGTTACCCAGGTACTTAATAATTATTTAGGAAAACTAATAGATAATAATAATAAGCAAATAATTGTAAACAATGCT
This sequence comes from Sphenella marginata, assembly GCA_951509765.1. NCBI lineage: Eukaryota > Metazoa > Arthropoda > Insecta > Diptera > Tephritidae > Sphenella > Sphenella marginata. The sequence continues at coordinate 63,044,056 of OX608078.1, read as the reverse complement.
TTAAATCAACAAATAAATAAGATTACAGGAATTACAAATAAACTGTTAAACGCCCTAGAGGCAGATGAAGTTACACAAAATGAGGTTGCAATAAACCTCCTAACCAAATTACGATTAATAAAAGAAGAGATAATAAATATAAAATACGCCATACAATAGGCGAAATTAGGAATTGTAAACTCGATCATTTTAAACAAGAAAGAAATTGATTTAGCTTTAAGAGAAATGAATAAAGAAAATTTAATATTCAATACAGCCGAAGAGGCATTAGAATTAGCAAAAGTAAGCGTTTTAATAAATAAAACATCAATTTTTTATATTGTTGAAATACCGTTAACTACAGAAGAAATTTATGAAAAATATCTATTAAAGGCACCCATAAAAAACAATGTAATGATAAATTTAAAATGTCATAATGTAATCAGGAGTAAAGACCAAATATATAGGTTAGAAAGCAAGTGCGAAAAATTTAATAAAATAAGTATTTGTGAACAAAATAAATTAATAGATATAAGTAACAATTTATGTATACCTAACCTTATAAAAAGCGTCAATTCTTCTTGCCAATTCATCAACTTCCACCACGTTCCACATCTCCATAATAAATGTCACCCGAATCATGAACGGTACATACATCTTAAAATTCCAAAATGAATCCATAGCCATAAACGGGAAAAGGTATAGAAATTTTGATGCCCCCCCACTAAAAGTATTACCAGTAATTGTGCAACCAAATCCAAGTGAAGAAAACCTAATTAAGCTTCTATCGCTAGAAGCACTAAGCGAACTTCATATAAGCAATACAAAGGAAATCCACTCACTCAAAACTGAGAAGGTAGTGAAACGAGTTTTCTCAGCACTTACCCTAATTATGGTCATCGTCCTGATAGTCGGCTTCGCTAAATACTGCCGCAAAAACATTAAAATATTTCGCAAAATAATAGAACCAGCAGATAATGACAACCAATTAGAAGAGTTTGTCACAAGTCCCAACAACGCCACCAAGATCATTCCAGATATTTCAGACGCTTAAAAAAAATCAGGCCGGCACTCCTCAAAAAGGCAAAATCGAAAAATAAGAACACCCCTACTCTATATATATAAAAATGAAATGGTGTTCAGTTGTCACGCTAAAACTCGAAAACGGCTGAACTAAATTATATACTTCCTTTGGAGGGTTTCTTTGTTATTACCACGCGCAGGTCATGTATTAAAATCAAAACAAAATATTAGGGGGGCGTGGTACCTCCCATACAATTTTATTAATTTGGCTGTTATATTTTGTGGCTATGTATGATACAATTGCTATGTATGATACAGTTGCTATGTATGATAAAATTGGATCTATTTATGCGAATATTGGTTGTCAGTGTTGCTATTTTGGTGCTTTTAGAGCTAGATCTAGCGCATTTTTTTGGCGTTTAGGTCCAAAATTCTGTTTTAGCTCCTAGCTCTTTTTCTAGTCCTTTTTTTCATTTTTAGCTCTTTTTTTGGCTCCAAATTTATTTGGACAAATTGTATTGTAAACTGAAGAAAGTTTTTATTTCTTTTATAATCGACGTCGAAATTATTATATTAGTTTCATTGTGTATCATGTGTCAACTCAGTTTCCCTCACCGATAACAAATACCTAAATCGGTTTCTTTTATAATAGACTCAAAATTATTATATTAATTTCATTGTGTACCATGTGGCAACTCAGTTTCCCTCACCGGATACGAACAAGAATCAAAATGGAAAGGTAAGTAAATTGTGTGTAAAAAACACTTTACTAATTTGCTAAAGATTCTGAACAGCCTTACCCCCCGAGTCTGTCTTCATGATAAATAATCAGAAAAAATATTTCAAGTGTTTTGAATTCTTAGTCAGACATAAAATGACTTCATTTGGCTTTGACGCAAAAATAAAAGCTTGATAATTTTTCAAGAACACACTTATTTTTTTTTGCTGAGTTAATTATACTTTTTATACGTTTTACACATTGTTATAGTTAAATCTATACTATAACCAAAAGGACCCGGCAGACGTTGTTCTGCCCAAAACCGCACGATAAAGAAAAAGTTTGGAATATTTCGGTCCTTGGTCCACTTCCCGGAATAATGAAACATAGATAACGGCCGATTCTCAGACCTACTAAATACGCTCACAAAATTTCATGAGAATTGTTCAAGCCATTTCGGAGGAGTATGGGAACGAAAACTGTGTCACGAGAATTTTACATATAAGATAAATCGCTAGAAAAGTCGTACATTAAAAATTTCTTTGAAAAAATGGCTGGGGTTGACTTGGGGAAAGCTATAGAGTTCATCTAATCCATTTTTAAAATTATTGTCCTCCTGTTTGAACTAAAGGATCTCGGAAACTAAGGAATGCATTTTGATGAGAGTTTCACTAATGGACTGCTGCACTTTGTTTTATCAAAATCGAACGACAAACAAAAAAGATTTTTTGGGAGGTATGTAACTATGAAATTTTTTTTCTTACATAATCTTATATTAAGAAAAATTCACTTACTTTGTCAAAAAAAACCTAAGCGTGCCTCTCGAAAATTTTTGTTCACTTTTTTTCAATTTCAGATAAATAAAAAATCAATTGAATAGGTACACGGTCGTCCTATGTGGGTATCAGCATATCTATACTATAATAAAACTCTAAATAAGTTGTGGTGTCTGTATATTTGAAATTTCTTTGAAAAATGACTGGGGACTTGGGGAATGTTTAGGCACATCTAAAGAGTCAAATAGAGGGAGGTGACAAAATGTCAAAGTTAGACTGTTAAAAAATCGTCTTTACTTTAGTTGGTTGCCGTAGACATAAAAGGGATATAATATGGGAAAATAAATATGTATAGTTCTGAACCTTCTCAGCCTGTAAATTGTTTTCGCAATTGAGGGTAGCAGGAATTTATTAACTACTTACATATGTACACTCTGAGCAAAGCTGGGTACCCTTCTAGTATGAAATAAATGTAAAAACTTACATACAAAATACTTATGTAAGTGCTTTCTCTTCTTTTACATGTTTTGGATTTTCTTGAACAAATGTAGCTCTTTTCTATCTCTTTTTTTTCTCGAATCTAGCTCCAAAATAAATTGTATCCTGGCAACACTGGTTCTGAACCTTCTCAGCCTGTAAATTGTTTTCGCAATTGAGGGTAGCAGGAATTTATTAACTACTTACATATGTACATACTGAGCAAAGCTGGGTACCCTTCTAGTATGAAATAAATGTAAAAACTTACATACAAAATACTTATGTAAGTGCTTTTTCTTCTTTTACATGTTTTGGACTTTCTTGAACAAATCTAGCTCTTTTCTAGCTCTTTTTTTTCTCGAATCTAGCTCCAAAATAAATTGTATCCTGGCAACACTGTTGGTTGTTGTCTTTGTCGTCTATGTTTATCTTCACTACTGCGCTGTAGATGGCCAGAACGTCAGATGACGCTAGATGGTTCACATCAACACACACACACGCTGTACATAATTGCCTTTGTTGCAGTTTACATTAGTACAGTAATCTATATCTATATCTATTCTATATATGTATATAAAAATGGAATGGTGTTCAGTTGTAACGCTAAAACTCGAAAACGGCTGAACCAAATTATATACTCACCACCAGATGGCGGTGTTAGTCATGAATTGGTACAAAGTTAATTGAACGAAAAATTCTTTATTTCAAAGCTTTTCACGGAAAAAAATGCGAATTTTTTGGAATTTTCTATTGTCAATTGAAGTTTTGCTTTGATGTTACTCTTCGTGTTGCAATCGAACATGCAAAATTTAATGCGCATTGGTCCATTGATATACATACATATCTTACTAATATACAAAAACGTAAGTGTGTGAGTGACTGAATTTTTGTGACTCTTTCACGTCTAAACTGATGCCTCGAACTTTACGAAATTTTGCACACTAATTCTTTGGAGTACAGAATAGAAACACGCATAATTATATTTCGCAATAAAATAAAGCAATATGAAAAGACAAAAGCATATGAAGAGGATGGACATAGAAAAAGATGTGGAGCTGAAATTAGGAGGGCGACTCACATATTTGAAATGCAAACAAGTTAATGTTTGGGCAGGATAACGCCTGCCGCGTCTGCTAGTATATATATATATGTAAATGATTTGGTGTTTAATTGTAACTCTAAAACTTGAAAACGGCTGAACCAAATCCAATACTTCCTTAGGGGGGTTTGTTTTTTGTTACCCCGTTGTGAATAATTTAAAAATATTAGGGCGCATGGCACCTGCCATACAATCTTAATTTTTCAAGCTGATTATCTCTAAAGGAGTTCAAGGTAGGGAGCTGAAAATTGGTATAGAGCTAAATGATATCAAAACCATTCCCACGCATAAAAGTGGGGGTTATCGGAAAAGAGGGCGTGGCACCTCTCATACAAACTTAATTTTTCAAGCTGAATATCTATAAAAGCGTTTAAGGGTGGGACCTGAAAATTTATCAGGATATTAACGATATCAATAGCTCTATGTGGCGTGTTCCCGTGTAGGAAAACCGTCCTCGCTATTTATTTACGATCCTTGACAGAAAACTAAAAATTTTGTGTATCGTGCAGCCTTAACTGAATACTAAAATTATATATTTTTGAAGTTGTATACACAGTGAAATAGTGAAATATCGTTAATTTTCTATTAAAAATAATACCGGCGTAATAATAACTTTTGAAGTGAAACTAATAAAAAAATATATTTTGGGTAGAACGAAGTTTGCCGGGTCGAGTCGATTTGAGTCTGAACCAAGTTAAAGCATTCAAGAATTGAAGTTGGCGATATGACAAGGTTGTGACATTCGTATGGTACTCCCAATGAAAACTTGATAAAATTTTAATATGATGCAACAATTTACCCTAAACTATTTGAAGAAAGTCACTTTTCAAGATTTAAGGTGCATAGTTTATTGATAATGCTTAGTGAGTATTAGAAACCGCCAAGCGACACAAAACTGAGAGTTTGTGGAGAATCGCCCATATAGGCTTTGTTTCAAGACTTTCTACATTGGGTGGCTCACAGGGTTGCCCCACCTATCAATTTTTTTTAACTATTAAGCAATATATATTGGGTATCAAATGAAAGGTATTTTAGGCCGTATACCAACCAAAATATTTTCGAGTACGATTGCTACCTAGGGTTGCCACCTGAACGCATTTTATTTATTCCTTCAGATATCGAAAACTATCTCGGGAACGGCTAAAACGATTTCGATGAAATTTGGTAGATGGTTAGAAGCATGCTTCCTTCTAAGATTTTCTACTTGGATGTTGTCACTACAGGAAGCTTGGAGGGTTGCCACCTTTCCGATTTTTTTTTAAATATAAGCAGTATATGGCAATATGGGTATCAAACGGAAGGTATTTGACGCCGTATACCAACCAGAATATTTAGTACACAACAGGTTTTGCCATAGTATTTGACAAAAAGGTGGCACTATGCTCATTTAAATGTGTGAAAAAGTATCATGATTCGTCAAACTTTTAAATTGTTACAATACGTTGTTTATATCAAGATTACAATAAGCATTGCAATAATTTAGATACCTCAGTCTCGCTATTACTGATTAAAAAGGATATACTTACTGCCTTAAATACATAACTAGAAATGATCATCAATACTTCGATTGCCATGCTATGGGCAAATTATAATCTACCCTACTAGACGGGCCTAACCACACTCACCAATACATGCAATTCTTTCTGTCAAGTTTTGCTTTTTCTTTGTGTATCTTCTTCTTTAAAATTGTGAACAAAATGCAAGTGCGTCTTTAAAAAATGTAAAAAACGTTTTAAAAGGAGTTTTGCAGTGCAATTCCAGCTTATAATCACAGATAAGGAAAGTAAATAGTGCTAATTATTGTTATTTCACAAGTCAAGTCGGATTTGGTATATTTATTCACCTAAAATTTCATATTTTCAGATGGGCGAGCAAAGCAACCGTCAATTTGTCATTTAGTAATATAAAAATGTATTTATAGTATTTATATATATATTAATGACTGTTGTAAACGTTAAAATTGTGTAATTTTGTATTATATTAATCATTAAAACATAAATTTATATCTAAATCTATATCTGATAAGTATTTCAGTTACTCATGACTAACACAAATTATGTGCCTTTGCGTTACACATAGCTATTGCGTTAGCGATAACCATAACATCTGACACACGTTTGCGTCACACATAACCATACACGGACAGCAAACACATGGTTATATTTCTCACATTGGCCTTAAGAAAATAACTGAGAAAGCTAACGCAAACTATCGTCAAGCAGTAGGGTAGCCACTACATATCAGAGCTTATTCTACAGAGTCATGCCTGGCTCATGCAGCAGCAGTCAGTCGGAAAAGTTGCCCGTCGTGAAAAGTCATGAAAGTTGTCAGCATCTGTTCGTTTCCTGTCTCAAATTCAATGCCTTTTATTTTATCAATTTATTCGATTAGTATTTCTATTTAAATACCTTTTTTGTATTATCAATCTAACTTTACATATATTTTAAATAAAACATATCGATGTACTTATTCAATTAAAGCACTGATTCTTACATTTACGAGCTCAACCGTGCCTGTATAATACAATTAAGGAGAGGAAGAACGATTCATAATGCATGATCGAGCAAAATCTACATAAAGTTAAATACACCACCCCACAAAAATCAGACGTAAATTCAAATCAAAAAGTCTACCACACAGCCATCGAAAAAGAAGGAGAAACAAAGACAGAAAACGTAGTGAGTGAACAAAAAATAAGCAGTCGACAGAAGTTGAAATCAAATTTTTAATCAAAGAAACGCAAACAACAAAGATGGGACCCGAAGACGATAAAAAAAGCAAGTAAATGGTGCTGAATTAACTGAGGTTTTACTTTTAGTCGCACTAAAATTAGATCAACCAAATCACCCCCTTTCACATTTGACTCGTTTGGTAAACTTATAAGTGAGTTTGACGGCGAAACAATGCCAGTGAAATGTTGGTTTGAGAATTTTGAAAAAAATGCCACAGGGCCGCTTTCATAAAAGCCGGTAACCGCTAACCAGAGTTTAATTGACGTATTTTGTATGGTTAGCTGTCAAATTAATCGCCGATTAGGCTTAACCGGCTTTTATGAAAGTGGCCCACAGTCTATCAACTCAACGAACAGAAAAAGTATGTGCAAGCCAGAAACAAAATGACAAAAGCTGCTCAATTGTTTTTGAAGTTTAAAAACAGAGTTCATAAACGAATTCCACAAAGAGTATAATGGTGCTGAGTTTCATAAGAAGTTGTGCGAGCGAAAGAAAAAAGAAGAGATATTTCAAGAATATGTGTTACAAATGAAAAAACTCGCTGCACTGGCCAATATCGAAGAAAAGGCAGTTATTCGTTATGTTGTTGATTGGACGAAAGTGAGAAGCGAACTGAAGTATTCATTTTACGAAGCAAAGACAATCAAAGAAAAAAATGAAATACTTGAAGCGGCGAAAATAAGTGAGGGAAATAGCAACGAAAAGTGGAATCAAAATAGAAATGCCGACAATCGAAAAGAAAAAGCCAATTCGAGCACAGGTGGGAATGTATCGAAAAGAAAAATAGAACATTGTTACAATTCCCAGCGGCGAAGTGAGTATGCAAACCACCCACATCATGCATTACGAAGCGCTACAAGTAAGCTATTACTTTTTATTAAATTGTATGCTGACATGTAATGAAAGAATTTCTGTGAATTCTGCTTCGTCAACCGTCCACACTTCGCAAAACTTCGTCTTTAGTTTGCATTTGCTCTGTTGCCGAATATACATATTTATTTCGTTTTGTAGCACGCGTCAGTCTATCGTTCATTTTCATTTGTGTAAATCAGGTAATTGTATTAAATAAATAAGTTTATTTTTATTTAATTTCGTTAAATAAAGAAGTGCATTTCATTAAATAAAGAAGTGAAGTAAGTGAAGTGTTTTTATTCCATTAAATAAAGAAGTAAAGTGAAGTAAGCAATTGATATGCCAGCCAAAAAGGGTTTCAGTAAACGAAATCTGCGACGACTAGCTTCTAGTGAAAGGCATAAAATAAACATGACTACGCGCGATAAACACGCAAAAGGCATAAATAGTGAAGTTATTTTATTAAATACAAAATTATCGGAAGATAATCAGCCTAATAGTTGTGAAGCCAATTTTGGCAATATATCCGGCAGTGGGCCGCAAAGTTTTTCGGAAAAAATAAAGGACTGGTATTTAGATTACAGTCCTTCACGAAAATGTACGCGTGCCCTTCTTAAAATTTTGGTCGATGAGGGATTAAACATACCAAGCTCTATAGAAACGCTAGTGGGTTATAGCACTAAAACTAAAAAACTAAAAAACATTGCAAATCATGTCAAAAATAATAGAGAAATTTATGAGTCCGCCTCTGAGCTATGATGGCTTACCTCTTTTTAAAAGCAATTCGACAAGCTTGTGGCCAATAATGGGTTATTTTCGAAATGTTAAGGGCAGTGAAGTATTTTTAATCGGCACATTTTTAGGGAAAAAGAAACCTATAAGTCCGAACGTGTTCTTACATGACTTTGTTGAGGAGCTACGCCAAATAAAGTTAGATGGAATACAACTTGGACTAAAAAATATAAAAGTTAATTGTAATGCGTTCATCTGCGATTCCCCCGCCAGGGCTATGATCTGCGGTCTTAAGGGTCATACATCCTATCATGGCTGTATGATGTGCACTCAAATAGGCTCACGAATAGGGAATTTTACGGCATTTTCCTTAACCTGTGGACAAAAAATAACAGATTCTGACTACACAAGTAGGCGATATGTCGAGCACCAACAAAAACCTTTTCTTGAAAGTCAAATAATATTGGAAAGTCTTGGAATTGGAATGATAACGCAATTCCCATTGGATGCAATGCACCTAGTGGACTTAGGTATTACAAAAAAAATACTTAAAATGATTATAAATAACGACTCTATTCACTTCAAATTTACAAACTCTCACAAAGACGAAATAAATAGACGCAGTCTGCTCATTACTTCGTTTATCCCCACAGAGTTCAATAGAAAACCCAGATGCTTTGATGAGTTGAGCATGTGGAAAGCTACAGAGTTGAGGCTATTCACTTTATATACCTCAATTGTTATACTCAAAGACATAGTACCAGACGATTACTACTATAATTATCTATTGCTTCACGTAGGATATATAATTCTTTTCAACAAATCCGATTGTAGTGATAATATCGATGCTATTCAAAATATTTTTGAGTATTTTGTAAGCACGTACGCAGACATCTATGGAAAAGAACATGTTTCATACAATGTTCATAATTTGCTACATTTGTGCGATTCGGTAAAGGAGATGGGGTTTATAGGCGACATAACTGCATACAAGTTCGAAAATTTTATTCAGAACCTAAAACATGCGATAAAGACTAATATCTTAGAACAAATCAATAATAAATATATTAATAAAAAAATTAAAGCAAATGATATGGCCGCAGGGTGTATTAGAAATAAAAAAGAAATTATTATAAAGGTCGTAAATGAGAATTTTATTCTTACTACTACCTCACCTAATAACTTTTGCTGTTTGAGCCCATGCAGTCCAGCAGTAATTGTTGAGTTTTTTGAAAATGACAAAAATGATCTTTTCGCTCATTGTCGACGGTTTTCAAGCCCAAAACCGTTTTACACAGAGCCTGTTAACTCAATTACACTAGGAATAGTTATCACTGAAAAAGATGTACTTGAAATTGAAACAGTTCTAATTACTTCAATTAAATATAAATATGTATGCATGCCATATAACGACAAACTAGTTTTTGCACCACTTTTACACACAATTTAAAATTTCAGAAATGACCCCTAAGAAGTTTGCAGTAACCTCAGCGGATTTTTAAGATACTGGCGACAGATGGAAAACAATGGAGGAAAAAATACAAAAAATTGTTGACGTGCAGAACGCCATCATACATTCCCAAGAAAAAATTGAGCTAACTCAGCATAAAATATTAGCGATCTTGGGAAAGATGACATTCCTGTAGATGATGTATTCCCTCTTTTAAACACAGAGGCCTTAATAAATGCGGAAAGTAAAATAAGAAGCGATCCGTCTCGATATGTAAGTAATTTTAAAATTGTTCGTTAATTTCTTATAAAAACAATCATTCCGCTAATTTTTGATCTTTTTTCTACGAATTTTTCAGTTTTCTTTTAGTGTTTTTGAGAATTTTATTTTGTAGCTCATTGAAAATTCCTATAATAAAACACCTAATTAGATTTTCGGAGTAAACTTCAATCTACAAAACTACATGCCCACAAAAACCTAAAAATTCGTGGAAAAACGATCAACATTTTGCAGAAATCTTTTTTTATAAATTTTGCACAATGTCCTAAACTTTAACTTAAATTGTTCGTCCTGTATATGTATGTATATTTGTATAAGAATTAATTTAAAAGCAGTAACTTTAGCGAAAATTGTATGGTGTTACGGTGTAAAATCATTTTATTGCTAAACTCTTCATCATATTTTTGATATATTTCAGATCACAACGTTAAGGAGTATCATCAAGGGCGATGTTGCTAAAAACTTTGATTCTGTTGTAGGAAAGGAAATAATAGAAGAATACAACTATGATGGAATTCTGGATAAAAAATCTTTTAAAAAATATACGGCTCTCAACGATGCGATATATAGTGAGTTAAATTATTTCTTTTACTTTAATACATACTAGTATATCCCGTGGTCGAAATTCGACCACCTTAAATTAGTTTAACTATTAAATCCTCTGTTCGCATTTTTGTAATCATTAGTAATGTTTGAAAGTCCACCATCAGACCCACCACTCCTTTCATATTCCGTCAATACCTATTTCAATAAACAAAATTAAATTTCATGGGCATATACCAACAACATAGTTAGACTTATAATATATATAATGGTCACATAGAATGATGCCATATCGAACAAAATTGGCCATATGGATTGAAACGAATGAAAGTTCATTTTGAGATTCCGTTAACTTCTTAACATTTGCCGGTTTCCAAATTGTGTTTTTTTTTTCGGTATACAGACAGTTTTCTCAATTTTTCTTTTAGTTGTATATTTTTTGAAGTCCGTATAGCGGGAGAATATTACAACTTAGACATATGATGGTTTTCTGGTTTTTTTCGTCAAATTCAACTCGGAAATATTGAAAACACATAACCTAACTGGCCCAATTTAATATTGGGGTATATGTCGACTCTTTTACAAATAAAAATTTTTATGAAGAAAATAGTTGATGTCTTTAGGAAAATTAACGCAATTTCAAACTATTTCGTGAATATAAAATTGTGGTGCCACGCCCACAGGCTATATAAAATTTCAAATCGTCCTAACTATGAACATATTTGGTCTAAATTAATGATTTTTAGATATGTGTGTCCTTTGGTTAAGATTTATACATATTTCGAAAAGTGGGCGGTGCCACGCCCCCATTTTTTGTGTTTTGTTTGTAATTCAATTATATCCAAAGTTTATGGTCGATCTCTTTTAAACTCTCCACTTTGATTTAGAAGATTATTGTGTAGGATTTAGGTTGTATACATTTTTGGAAAAGTGGGCGGTGCCACGCCCACAGGCTATATAAAATTTCAAATCGTCCTAACTATGAACATATTTGGTCTAAATTAATGATTTTTAGATATGTGTGCCCTTTGGTCAAGATTTATACATTTTTCGAAAATTGGGTGGTGCCACGCCCCCTTTTTTTGTGTTTTGTGTGTACTTCAATAATGTCCAAAATTTATGGTCGATCTCTTTTAAACTTTCAAGATTGGTTAAGAAAATTGTTGTGTAAGATTCAGGCTATATCAATTTTTGGAAAAGTAGCCAGTGCCACGCCCCCAGGATATATAAAATTTAAATTCTTCATAGCTCTGAACATATTGGGTCTAAATTAAAGATTTTTGGATATGTGTGTCCTTTAGTCAAGATGTATATAATTTTGGAAAAGTGGGCGGTGCAACGCCCACATTTTTTGTGTTTTGTTTGTACTTCAATAATGTCCAAAGTTTATGGTCGATCTCTTTGAAACTTCCAAGATTGGTTAAGAAAGTTGTTGTGTACGATTCAGGCTATATCAATTTTTGGAAAAGTAGGCGGTGCCACACCCCAAGTCTATATAAAATTTAAATTCTTCATAGCTCTGAACATATTTGGTCTAAATTAATGATTTCTGGATATGTGTGTCCTTTGGTCAAGATTTATGTAATTTTGGAAAAGTGATCGGTGCCACGCCCACATTTTTTGTGTTTTGTTTGTACTTCAATAATGTCCAAAGTTTATGGTCGATCTCTTTTAAACTTCCAAGATTGGTTAAGAAAGTTGTTGTGTACGATTCAGGCTATATCAATTTTTGGAAAAGTAGCCAGTGCCACGCCCCCAGGCTATATAAAATTTAAATTCTTCATAGCTCTGAACATATTTGGTTTAAATTAATGATTTCTGGATATGTGTGTACTTTGGTCAAGATTTATGTAATTTTGGAAAAGTGATCGGTGCCACGCCCACATTTTTTGTGTTTTGTTTGTATTTCAATAATGTCCAAAATTTATGGTCGATCTCTTTTAAACTTTCAAGATTGGCTTAGAAAGTTGTTGTGTACGATTCAGGCTATATCAATTTTTGGAAAAGTAGCCAGTGCCACGCCCCCAGGCTATATAAAATTTAAATTCTTCATAGCTCTGAACATATTTGGTTTAAATTAATGATTTCTGGATATGTGTGTACTTTGGTCAAGATTTATGTAATTTTGGAAAAGTGATCGGTGCCACGCCCACATTTTTTGTGTTTTGTTTGTATTTCAATAATGTCCAAAATTTATGGTCGATCTCTTTTAAACTTTCAAGATTGGTTAAGAAAGTTGTTGTGTACGATTCAGGCTATATCAATTTTTGGAAAAGTAGCCAGTGCCACGCCCCCAGGCTATATAAAATGAAATTCTTCATAACTCTGAACAGATTGGGTCTAAATTCAAGATTTTTGGATATGTGTGTCTTTTAGTCAAGATGTATATAATTTTGGAAAAGTGGGCGGTGCAACGCCCACATTTTTTGTGTTTTGTTTGTACTTCAATAATGTCCAAAGTTTATGGTCGATCTCTTTTAAACTTCCAAGATTGGTTAAGAAAGTTGTTGTGTACGATTCAGGCTATATCAATTTTTGGAAAAGTAGCCAGTGCCACGCCCCCAGGCTATATAAAATTTAAATTCTTCATAACTCTGAACATATTGGGTCTAAATTAAAGATTTTTGGATATGTGTGTCCTTTAGTCAAGATGGATATAATTTGGGAAAAGTGGGCGGTCCCACGCCCACATTTTTTGTGTTTTGTTTGTACTTCAATAAGTTCAAAGTTTATGGTCGATCTTCTCTAAATTTCCAGATTGGTTCAGAAGATTGTTGTGCCACGCCCCCAGGCTATATAAAATTTAAATCATCATAACTTTGAATATTTTTGGTCTAAACTAATGATTTTTGGATATGTGTGTCCCTTGGTCAAGAATTATATAATTTGGGAAATGTGGTGCCACGCCCACATTTTTTGTATTCAGTGCTTTGTTTGTACTTCAATAATGTCCAAAGTTTATGGTTGATCTGTTTTAAACTTTTCCAATACGTTAAAATCTTCGTTGGGTACGACATACATAGGCTACATTTGTAAATTCTTTGGAAAAGTGGGCAGTTCCAGGACCACAAGCTAAGTAATATTTCAATTCGTTATATTCCTGAATGTATTTGCTGGTCAGGCAGAACAACGTCTGCCGGGTCTGCTAGTATGATATATTTCTTAAAAAATATATACTGATAAATTGCAATAATTTTTTAGCTTTTTTTTTTAAACAATTTGGTTTTTTCACTCGAAAAAAGATGTCATAAACAGAAAAATATTGAAATATCGGGTTATATGTCGACTCTTTTACAAATGAAAATTTTTAGGAAGAAAATAGTTGATGTCTTTAGGAAAATTGACGCAATTTCAAACTATTTCGCGAATATAAAATTGAAGAACTACAAACTGCGTTTGTACTTTTCATATATTAAATATGATATATTTCTTAAAAAATATATATTGATAAATTGAAATAATTTTTTAGCTTTTTTTTTACAAAAAATTTGGTTTTTTCACTCGAAGATGGATGTCAGAAACAGAAAAATATTGAAATATTGGGTTATATGTCGACTCTTTTACAAATGAAAATTTTTAGGAAGAAAATAGTTGATGTCTTTAGGAAAATTAACGCAATTTCAAACTATTTCGTGAATATAAAATTGAAGAACTACAAACTGCGTTTTTACTTTTTATATATTAAATATGATATATTTCTTAAAAAATATATATTGATAAATTGAAATAATTTTTTAGCTTTTTTTTTACAAAAAGTTTGGTTTTTTCACTCGAAGATGGATGTCAGAAACAGAAAAATATTGAAATATTGGGTTATATATCGACTCTTTTACAAATAAAAATTTTTAGGAAGAAAATAGTTGATGTCTTTAGGAAAATTAACGCAATTTCGAACCATTTCGTGAATATTAAATTGAAGAACTACAAACTGCGTTTTTACTTTTTCCATATTAAATATGATAGATAAAATATAAATTTATAAATATTGATAAATTGGAATAATTTTTTAGATTTTATTCAAAAAATTTGAGTTTTTCACTCCAAGATAGATGTCATAAACACAATAAACAGAAAAATATTGGATTACAAATATAATAAATTAAAAAAAAAAAAATATAATAAAAAGTTTTCGTATATTTTAAGGCAAATTCAATTTAGTAAAAAAAAAAAAACTTTACCTGCCCTGAACACGTTCTTGAACATACGAACGCACGCATCATAGCCGGCACGCTCACCACCTGCGCCACTGCTGTATGTACAACAAAAAAGTCAAATACTGTAGTTAACAGCTTTGGGTTTTGGTGAAAACTTTGATGAATTATTACAAATTAATGAAGCATTTTTTGTTAAATATAATATGCCTGGCCCATGAAAACATATCAAAATATATAATAATTGGAGTTATGCATTGTTTTATGAGATACACTCTGGCAATTGATTGTATGGAAAAAATGTTAGCCTATAATATATCGTCGCTGGAATAATGAAACAGTGTAAGTGCTACATACAATTCGATAATTGCACCATTGGATAGACAATCCCTTAATCTATTATAAAAATCTTTAGTTTTTGCAAATATCTTATTGTATCACCAATTTATGCGCAAAAGAAGAAATTGTATAATAATAGTGTAAGTATAACAAGTTTATAAAAATAGTGTAAGGTTTACTCGCGCAATTATTAAACAAATCTCTGAGAAATACTTGTAATATGAGAAGAACGTAAAGTATTTTACATTATTATATTTCTAATACCTTTTAGAGGCAGCTTCAAATAGTGAATTATAAAATAGTGTAACATCGACATACGCTAATTTATTTCTCCAAATATGCAAATAAAATCAGAAATGAAATAGTGTATCTGTGTTATACACTATTCTATTTCTTTCAATTTTAAAAGCCCTTGGAACCTCCGAATAAAATAAATGGTGTATAAGCGTTTGCATCATTTTAAATCTCTGTATACACTGTTTTTAGTTTGAGAAGGTATCGTACACTATTCTTTGACTTGTAAAAATAGGTTGGTCATAAGCAGTAATGTCTCTATAATTACAAACTTATCAGCAATTTACTTGTATATTGTTTAGGTAATGAAAAATACTTTGACATTTTCTACCCCTTTAACTTTAACACGGAGTTGCAGGCATTTTTATTTCATTGTGTTTTTATGGAAAAATTTATGTATGTTCATAATAATATTTTATTTAAAAGTTTGAGTTTCCTCTATTGTGTTTGTGCCGTGTGTCTTAAAAATTGTATAAGGATACGAGAGTGAGTTTCAAAAAAGAGGGTTAAAATGGATTTAAATGGTGAGCATTAATAATTTGATTATAACACACATTTTAAATAAGTATTTTAATTAAAAAATATGTATGT
Source organism: Sphenella marginata (assembly GCA_951509765.1). Taxonomy (NCBI): domain Eukaryota; kingdom Metazoa; phylum Arthropoda; class Insecta; order Diptera; family Tephritidae; genus Sphenella; species Sphenella marginata. The sequence goes on along the minus strand of OX608078.1, from coordinate 63,028,021 downwards.
ATTAATTTTTTTTTTAAGTTGGCTTGACATCTGTTTTTCAAATATTAAATATTCACTTTAAGGGTTGAATTCAAGTGCAGACGAAAACTTTATTTTTACTGATTAAGATAATATATCAACTGCTGGCGAATTTTCAAATGGCTCCAGTGATATTTTTGTACCCGAAACCAGTACTGCAAGCTCCTCAGAAAGTTTAGAAAGGGAAAAGGAGAACTCAAATGCAATTGGTAATGTTGGCGTTGAAGAAAAAATCCATTCGCAGCATACTAGAAAACGTAAAACTAATTTTAATTGCTGGAAGCAAAATCAGCGTAAGGCAATGAGGCAAAGTGGACAAGAATACGAAACCCGTAGTGGACGTATGATACCGGCAAAAATGCCAAAAATTTGGGTTTGTACTTGCAAGTACAAATGCAGTGAAGTTTTTTCTGACCAGGACCGTATGGAAATAAACAAACAGTTTTGGAGCTTAGCCAACTATGCCAAACAAAGAGAATTTATGAAGAATACTATCCTGACTAGACCGTGCAAGAGGAAGACAGTAAGTTCAAACAGGCGGCAAAATAGTTTTGAGTATAGGCTCAGAGACCAAAAGGTTTGTAAGCAATTTTACCTAAAAACACTGAACGTGTCTGATGGCGCCGTCATGGTTTTAAAAAAAAAAGGAAACTGTGGGGAAAGATGTAACACTGGATGGGCGAGGAACCCAAGGAAATGCTAAAAAAATTGACGAATCAGAATTAAGCTACGTAAGGTCACACATTACTTCTTTTCCGTGCGTTGAAGCCCATTACGTACGAAAAAATTCTACAAGATTATACCTATCTCCAAACTTAAATATCGCGCGGATGTTTCGCTTATTTAAGGACATGCACCCCAATTCCAATATAAGGTACCACACATACAAAAAAATTTTTAACTACGAATATACCCAGCAAACCATCGGCGTCAGAAATGAATCAGAAAAGAGTCCTAAATTGGAGCATTTATTCTCTTTATGAGCTCATTTATGAGTCCGAAATGAGGGTGTTTCCCTTCTTGCGATGGTCGTCCGATATGAGCCGAATTTCATATATCATATGAGCCTGAATAAGAGTCATATATGGCACTTTTCGGGCTCATAAACTGCTCATATTTCGCCTCTTAAAAGATACATATTGGACTCCTATAAGACTCTTCTAGGACGCTTATCGGGCACATTTTTGACTCTTATTACCCTGACATACTGCTCAGTTTTGACTCTTATTTGAAACATATTTTGCTAAAAAAAACCTTCCTTTTGAGAAATTGTCTAATGCATCCACCTCAAACTGGTTGAAATGCAAAAGCATATAGTTATAATAAATTTAATTTATTTTACAAAAATATATAAAATGGGTAATTACACGTAACTCTAACAAGCATATGTATTTAATATTGAAGATATTAGCAGGATAAACTAAACATTTAATGAGGACACCGTTTCGCGTAATTTGCTTTTCGGAGAACGTGTGCTTTTTTTGTCTTCTACAGGCTTCATCGGTGATTCCATGGCAGCAATTAAATGTTTCGGAGTACGTGTGTACGGTTTTCAGCAACTAGGAAATGACTTTGTGGATTGAAATTCTTCAAACATTGCCATAGGAATAACTTCACTGTCCATTTGTTGCGAATTATGTATGAATTCTAAGTTTTTTTAAACATTATTTTTTATATACAAAGGCCGCTCGCTTTCAGTAAACGATATTTAATATAAAATTTTTTGATTGACATATTTTTTGAAGCTGTTTTGTTAAATTAATAATTTTCATAATTTTGTATACTCATAATTTTCGTCAATTCGGAGTCATAAAAGAGTCCTATATGATCATATTTCTGAGGCTCATAATTTTCACATATTTAGGACTCATATTGGACACCTAAATTATGAACACTCCGAGAATGTTTGAAGGGTAACTACGCGTTTCATCAGCCAAAAAAAGATGCTTGCAAAAAGTGTTATATATATGAAAATGCAGTAAATAAAGAAATGTATGAAGATGCGTATAAGCTACACATTAAAAACAAAGATTTGGCTAGGAGACAAAAAAATGATGATAAAGCTCTTGCTCAGAATGATGACACTCTGAAAGTGTACACGTTTGATCTTCAATCTGTGCTGTACTCACCATGTTCGCAAGTTAGCTCATTTTATTATACACGAAAATTTTGCACATACAACAATACATTGTTCGACTTGGTTACTAAGGAAGGATTCTGCTATTTTTGGCACGAAAACAATGGAAAGCGAGGGTCTGATGAAATAGGGTCAACTTTATACATTCATTTGTCTGCTCTGCCAAAGCACGTGAAAAATGTTATATTGTATTCGGATTGCTGCGGTGGACAAAATAGAAACAGGTTCGTTGTCTGTATTCAATCACTATTGCTATATAAAAGTGTCTTCTGAGTTGAAACTGACCATACAATTTTTTATTATATTTCATATAGATACATTGCTGCTTTATTAATGTATCTTAGCATGCAATTGTGGTTTGATACAATCCAAATTAAATTTCTGGAGTCTGGACATACGCAAATGGAGGTAGACTCAATGCATTCAACCATTGAGCGTGCAAAGAAACATAAAGTTATTAATTACCCTAAAGAATCGGAAAAATTATGCGGAATGCGCGATGCCAGAATCCATATTACACCAAAGAAATGGAGTTTGCAGACTTTTTTGATTTGAAAAAGCTTCTTGATGGCTTTCCATCAAATTTTAAGAAAGATTCGGGTGGCGAAAACGTACCATGGCTTCAAGTAAAAGTAATTAAGGTTTGTAAGCATGATAGAACTCAAGTTTTCTTTCAAACGGATTGGGAAGCTGAGCAGTTCAACAGTATACCACTTAATCCACCAAAGAGAACTCAAAAAATGTGGAATTCCAAAGCCGTTAAACTAAAAAAAAAATATTCCTCCCATCTTCCAGTGTCTGCAGCGAAAAAGCGGGACTTATTAAAACTATGTGATGAAGGACTGTTGAATAAAGATGCTAAATTGTTTTTTGAAAACTTACAGTCTTCGCCAGTGGTAAGAGATTGTTTACCGGAACCAGATATTTTCGAAGATGATGAAAGCGATAACTAAATTAACTGCATAGGTATGCTAAACTAAATGCTTTTCCTATTCCTTATTATATAATAACCTCAATCTACGTACACTTACCTTTTAGTGTAAATGGCTTACCTCACTGTTGTTTATTGTCATACACACACAAACCTTACTTTATAATAATTCCAGATACATTTATGTATGCATTCAAATTTAAACGACAATGTCCTGTCAATATTTGTATAACGATCAATGAATAAAAAATCATTCGCAGTTTAAACCGCGAATCTATTCCCTCTATTAATTTACGCTGTTTTATTTTGCTCTCTCTCCGCTATAATTTAAAGATACAAAACAGTGTATCTTTAGAAATGAAATGGTGTATCCTATACAAATAAAATAGTGTATAATGATTTCATATAAAAATGTTCAAACACAAAATAGTGTATATGCAGATACTTTCAGACAAATACATTTAACTGGTATTGCTAAGCAAACATGATGAACAAGATTCTGCGGATTAACAGATAAAGACTTAATCAAAAGTATGATGTGTTCAAAATATGGATATTTTGAACGAGACGCAAGTAATCGAAGTTTAAAGTTGATCGATGAGTTTGTAGAAACTTTAAACTCATTTTTCTCAAAACAATACTTTTCATTTTACACTGTTTCATTATTCCAGCGACGATATAGATGTTCAACAACTTCTAATAATTTTTTTAATTAATAGATGCCATAAAAGTAGACGGGTGGAATGACCGCTTATATAAACAAACTATACGATATGCATTCAAAATCCAAAAGGGTAGGTTATCAAAAAGAAAGCACGATAGCAAAACTAAACAGCTTCAAAACAAAGAAAATGATAATGTTGCTGAGAATCAGGGCGATCCACAAACGAATGAGACATTATCATAGACTGTAATCATTATAAGTTAAATTCATTCATAATTTTGACTTGTTTTTCACCAAATGTATTTTAAAACTGGTATTTATAGTAAGAAACAGTATGCCCATAATTTGTTTGTATGTCCATAAGTTTAAAATTGAATTTGTTCCTTTTTTAAGTTTAAGCTATTTTTGCTAATAATATATATATTTATATTTATAAAGTAACTAAATAAAGATTCATAAAAATTTAATTAACTGTAATGAGTTCTAGAAGGGGTTTCGACTTTGCTTTACTTCTTCACCTGTATTCTAGGGCAGCTGACATTTTCGAAATCGTAATGCGTTAAGTGGATGGCCTTCATAGAATGCCGATTACAATTTCAGAAAAGTATACCTAATTGTAATAAGCATCCGATTATTGTTCGGGTATTGCTTACTCTTTCCATTACTAGTAATGAGGTTTGTAAGCATCTCTGTCTACAAATCGGCCATGCTTATGGGAAAGTAATAAAGCTTGTAATTGATTCTTGAAGGTATACTGTTGAAAAGTATTACAGAAGTGTTGCATTACTAATGCGGATTTTCGCCGCTGGGTTGTGGCTCGAAAGAACATAAGAGAGCACAATGCAAAGAAGAAGTAAAGTGCTTTAAATCAGAAGTCGGCAAACCTTACCCGTGCGAACGGTTGCCACTCCAAAAAAAATTTATGTACCATAATTTTCATAAAAATGTACCATTTTCAATAAAAAAGTACCAGGTTTTTTAATTTTTATTTAGATGAAAACTTTTATTGCTTTTAAAAATGTATGTGTATTCCATTTATATAAACTATTTTTTACACAGTAAAGTATCTAAATTAAATATGGATTGTATTAAATACTGCTTTATACTTTTAGTTTAAAGTAAACATGAGGTACAAATAACACTTTTTATTAAAGCATACATATTTAAAAGCTAGTTTAAATTCATATATAATTTATCAAATACCGCTTTTATTCAGGGTGTTTAGTTAACATTAGGACATATAACACACGTTTTTTATTGGGGCATATTTAATAGGTGGTTTTTATCTTTTGAGATCTACACATTAATTTATTAAATACTATTATTATTTTTAGGCAACATTAGTTAGCAATAGGTATGTATCAGACTTTTTATTAAAGCGTTCTTAGTGGGTGTCTTATATCTTTTGTGATCTACACATTTATAAACTTAAAGGAAATACTGATTTTAATAGTCTTGAGTTAACATTGGGTGCAAATAAAGGGCTTCTTAAAGTATATTTAATACGTAGTTTTTATATCTTTTGGTGACCACACATAGTGACCAGCCTGATTTGCACATAGCTCCTTGCACAGCATTACGTTATTAACTGTTTCGAACTCAAGCTTATTTCGTAATTTAGTCTTGAATAAACTCATTTCAAAGAACTTGCGCTCGGCAGCTGCAGTGCTATGAGGCAAAGACAAAAGGTTAAAAATAAAAGAAGTAAGCTCTTTAAAAGCTGGACCGTTAAGCCCATTTATATATCAAATCAAATCAATTAAGCCCATTTACATATCAGGAAATATCTTTTCACAGAAACGAAAAATTAAAAAGGGCTTTTACCTAATTTGCTAAGCCTAAAGGATGCAAATACATATTCTTACTTATCCATTTTTTGCAGTTTGGATTGATGGTTGGATCCGATGGCGCGAACTAACGTCAGTGGAATTAACGTCAGTGACGTTAATTCGCACCCAAAAAGCGAATTAATGTCAGTGACATTAAGACGCATGACCCAAAACGAATTAAAGTTAGTGCCGTTAATTCGTACAATATTTTGACTTTAGTTCGCTTAGGACATGCGAATTAATGTCATTGAGGCATTTGGGTTTGAGATTCGACGAAGTAGCGCCGCAGGCGAAAATTTGACTTAGGTCAGATCCCCAATTCGGGGCGTGATCCATGGAAAGACATGGCGTAGCCCAGGGTTATTTTTTGAAGCGCGGCCGAAGGCCGCCAATGCCGAAAGGAGTTCTGCACATAAATACCATGGATCACACCCCGAATTGGGGATCTGACCTAAGTCAATCCCAGATTCATGATATAATGATCATAAGTCGAAGGTGATAATGAAAACTGAAAATTTGGAATATAAAAAAAATGTACTGACTTTAGTTCGCTTTCTTAATGCGAATTAAAGTCAATTGACTTTAGTTCGCGCCACCGCTGGATCCTATTAGTTTCACTTTTTTGCTTTTCAGCAAGATGAAACTTTGTTTTACTTTGCAAATAACTGTAGAAAGAAATTAGCGATGAACTCTTTATGGCGTCTTAAAATCGTGGAAAAATCGTCTTAAAATGGTGAGAAAGTACCATATCGGCCAAATCAGTACCACAGTACCAAAGTACCATCGCTAAAAAAAAGTACCACTTTTGGCACTAAAGTACCAACTTCGGCAACCGTGCCCGTGCGGGTATTACGCTCTTCACATATATTCTTACGCTCTTCATTTTAGTTGCTGCTGAGATCGAAAAACCAGTTCCGCCACAGTGGTGTTAAAACAGAATTTGCATGCCAGTCGCTTCGCAAACAGCAAAGGGGTAAAACGTATCGTCGCTTTGCTGATTGCTTTATGGCTTTATGCATTTGAAATTAATGGAAATATTCACCCCTATTACGGTTGTCAACATCAAATGTCACGTCGTATTAATTTCAACATCAATATCAACGTCGCGTCAATGCAAAAGTGGTATTTACTTCATCAATGTATTGACGTTGACGTGTTATCGATAATTTAATAGCAAAACTACGATCCTTATACTTTTGACAGTTGTTTACTTGCAATTTGTTGCGCATATAATTCTGCTTAAGATTTAAACTTTCGTTTAAAGATGTTTTTTTACATTATAAGCCGGAAAAAGCAACGAAAATCGGGGTAAAACTTTCTGTAGGTCTTCACCTCCGTAACAATAATCTGGAGGGAGATCAGATATTTAAAGAATTTTTCGAGATATTTGCATTGAATTTTTCTGCCATTTTCATGTGGTTGTTGTAATGGCACATTAGGCTAAGCCAAAAGAGTAAAAAAGTGTGCGTACCGTGGCACGTTGCCACGGTTCAGGCAACCACCCGGAGTTGGAATGGCGGGTTTTTTTTTTAAGCGCGCCAATGCGGAAAGATGTTCTGCACATAAATGCCACGGATCACGCCCCGAATTGGGGATCTGACCCGGGTCGGTTTTTCACTAATAACTTTTCACTGAAACAAAATATCGGATTTTCCCCTCCAGGTTATTGTTACGGAGGTCAAGACGCTGCCTTACATAATCGTTGTATTGACGTTAGAGTCATCAAGCTTCAATTCATCATCCGAAGCTGCAAATATTCAAGACGGGTTTGAAGTTGATTTATCTGACGACTTGCAAAACATGGAAGCTTCGCAAATACGGCAACAAATTAAAGCTTTTTGTAATTCGTTTTTGGTTGTTTTTATTAAAAAATATAAAATACTTCAGTATTTTCTGCATAAAGCAAAAATATTTATTCTGTTTTTGAAAACTAATCTTTAAAAAATGCAACTCATGCAACTTCCACTTTTGAACCATTTTTTTTCTAGTTCTAAAATAAGCTGCGCAAATTGGTTATTGTTTGTTATTTTAATTTTTCTCTCCATTTTCCTGAATTAAATCACCCCTATTACGGTTGTCAGCACCAAATGTCACGTCGTATTAATTTGAACATCAATATCAACGTCGCGTCAATGCAAAAGTGGTATTTACTACATCAATGTATTGACGTTGACGTGTTATCGATAATTTAATAGCAAAACTACGATCCTTATACTTTTGACAGTTGTTTATTTACAATTTGTTGCGCATATAATTCTGCTTAAGATTTAAACTTTCGTTTAAAGATGTTTTTTTACATTATAAGCCGGAAAAAGCAACGAAAATCGCGGTAAAACTTTCGGTAATACTTTCCATCGAACGTCAAGTGTTAATACACGTCCAAAAATGTAGGTCTTCACCTCCGTAACAATAATCTGGAGGGAAATCAGATATTTTAAGAATTTTGCGAGATATTTGCATTAAATTTTTCTGCCATTTTCATGTGGTTGTTGTAATGGCACATTAGGCTACGGTTCAGGCAACCACCCGGAGTTGGAATGGCGGGGTTTTTTTTAAGCGCGCCAATGCGGAAAGGTGTTCTGCACATAAATACCATGGATCACGCCCCGAATTGGGGATCTGGTCGGTTTTTCACTTATAACTTTTCACTGAAACAAAATATCGGATTTTCCCCTCCAGGTTATTGTTACGGAGGTCAAGACGCTGCCTTACATAATCGTTGTATTGACTTTAATATAGAGTCATCAAGCTTCAATTCATCATCCGAAGCTGAAAATGTTCAAGATGGGTGTGAAGTTGATTTATCTGACGACTTGCAAAACATGGAAGCTCGCAAATACGGCAACAAATTAAAGAAAGCTTTTTGTAACTCGTTTTTGGTTGTTTTTATTAAAAAATATAAAATACTTCAGTATTTTCTGCATAAAACAAAAATATATATTCTGTTTTTAAAAATTAATCTTTAAACAATGCAACTCATGCAACTTCCACTTTTGAGAACACCTTGAACCATTTTTTCTAGTTCTAAAATAAGCTGCGCAAATTGGTTATTGTTTGTTATTTTAATTTTTCTCTCCATTTTCCTGAATTAAATAAAAACTAAACAAATGAAGTGTGTAAAAAGGTATAATTCAGAATTATTTTACCAAATTTTTACAGCAGAATATTTAATTGAGCGCTTGTCGTCACCAAAAACTGTGTTGACAAGTTTTATGTTAACACCCGTCAATAGAATATCACTATTGTTGTCGTAAATACCAAAATAGTTTCAACAGCTGTCAATAGTTATCGAAATTGACAATGGCGATACCGATTCGTCAACAACAAGTCAAAACTTAAAAGTATTGACAACCGTAATAGGGGCGATTAAATGTTATCATAAGGATTTTTACAAATATGAGGGCGTGCAAAGGGACAATATTTTTTGGGAAAAAAAGAATATGCTTTTACAAAAGTATAAGCAATGGGTTTCCCAAAATAAAAACTAGTAAGGAAGTCTAAGTTCGGGTGTAACCGAACATTAAATACATAGTAGTGATCTGTTTTGGTATCCTAATTTACTCAGGTTTATTTTAGTAACGGAAAAGTTGTTATAAAGGCAACTGATTGTTTTCGATTAAAAACACTTCTGTTGTAAGCGGTAAGTTAAATTATCACTAAATAACAAAATATAAATAGTTTTCCCCATGCTTATGAAAGGTATGAAAATAAAAAAAATTTATAAAAAAAAGGCAATAGGGTGTTAGCTACTTTCCCGATTTTAATTTTACAAAGAAATTTTTTAGAACTGTGTTCAAAAAGTGGGAGTGTCCGTTAACCAATTTTGTCTATTTTTACAGCAAAGAGTTAGATATATATGTTGAACATTTTCTCCCAATATCGTTTCAATAAATAAATTTTTACCGCAGTTATGGCATGGAAAGTTTTGTGGAATAATTCACCATAAAGGGGCGGGGCCACGCCCATTTTCCAAACATTTTGTGCATTCGACTTTCTTTGCCCACGAACACTTTAGAGGTGAAATAGAAATGATATACAGGTAGTTTAAGCAAAGTTATTGCATATTCAATATATCTATGATCCTTTTCAAAATCTTTTGTATAAAATTGGGCGTGGCCTTATCCGATTTCGGTAATTTGTTTTTCGAAATATAGCCTGTATTGATATAAATATGTGCGCTCAATTTCGTTTTGCTATCTTGAGCGGTTTTTGATTTATGATTAATTATATTTCCAAAATTGAATTACTCAAACGTGGGCGGTGCCACGGCTCTTTTTAAAAATTCTTTCATACATTCCCAAGAAAAAATTGAGCTAACTCAGCATAAAATATTAGCGATCTTGGGAAAGCTTATGAAAGATGACATTCCTGTAGATGATGTATTCCCTCTTTTAAACACAGAGGCCTTAATAAATGCGGAAAGTAAAATAAGAAGCGATCCGTCTCGATATGTAAGTAATTTTAAAATTGTTCGTTAATTTCTTATAAAAACAATCACTCCGCTAATTTTTGATCTTTTTTCTACGAATTTTTAAGTTTTCTTTTAGTGTTTTTGAGAATTTTATTTTGTAGCTCATTGAAAATTCCTATAATAAAACACCTATCTCAATCCTCTAGCTAAATTATTAGATTTTCGGAGTAAACTTCAATCTACAAAACTACATGCCCACAAAAACCTAAAAATTCGTGGAAAAACGATCAACATTTTGCAGAAATCTTTTTTTATACATTTTGCACAATGTTCTAAACTTTAACTTAAATTGTTCGTCCTGTATATGTATGTATATTTGTATAAGAATTAATTTAAAAGCAGTAACTTTAGCGAAAATTGTATGGTGTTACGGTGTAAAATCATTTTATTGCTAAACTCTTCATCATATTTTTGATATATTTCAGATCACAACGTTAAGGAGTATCATCAAGGGCGATGTTGCTAAAAACTTTGATTCTGTTGTAGGAAAGGAAATAATAGAAGAATACAACTATGATGGAATTCTGGATAAAAAATCTTTTAAAAAATATACGGCTCTCAACGATGCGATATATAGTGAGTTAAATTATTTCTTTTACTTTAACACATATGTTCAACAAATTCTAATAATTTTTTTAATTAATAGATGCCATAAAAGTAGACGGGTGGAATGACCGCTTATATAAACAAACTATACGATATGCATTCAAAATCCAAAAGGGTCGGTTATCAAAAAGAAAGCACGATAGCAAAACTAAACAGCTTCAAAACAAAGAAAATGATAATGTTGCTGAGAATCAGGGCGATCCACAAACGAATGAGACATTATCATAGACTGTAATCATTATAAGTTAAATTCATTCATAATTTTGACTTGTTTTTCACCAAATGTATTTTAAAACTGGTATTTATAGTAAGAAACAGTATGCCCACAATTTGTTTGTATGTCCATAAGTTTAAAATTGAATTTGTTCCTTTTTTAAGTTTAAGCTATTTTTGCTAATAATATATATATTTATATTTATAAAGTAACTAAATAAAGATTCATAAAAATTTAATTAACTGTAATGAGTTCTAGAAGGGGTTTCGACTTTGCTTTACTTCTTCACCTGTATTCTAGGGCAGCTGACATTTTCGAAATCGTAATGCGTTAAGTGGATGGCCTTCATAGAATGCCGATTACAATTTCAGAAAAGTATACCTAATTGTAATAAGCATCCGATTATTGTTCGGGTATTGCTTACTCTTTCCATTACTAGTAATGAGGTTTGTAAGCATCTCTGTCTACAAATCGGCCATGCTTATGGGAAAGTAATAAAGCTTGTAATTGATTCTTGAAGGTATACTGTTGAAAAGTATTACAGAAGTGTTGCATTACTAATGCGGATTTTCGCCGCTGGGTTGTGGCTCGAAAGAACATAAGAGAGCACAATGCAAAGAAGAAGTAAAGTGCTTTAAATCAGAAGTCGGCAAACCTTACCCGTGCGAACGGTTGCCACTCCAAAAAAAATTTATGTACCATAATTTTCATAAAAATGTACCATTTTCAATAAAAAAGTACCAGGTTTTTTAATTTTTATTTAGATGAAAACTTTTATTGCTTTTAAAAATGTATGTGTATTCCATTTATATAAACTATTTTTTACACAGTAAAGTATCTAAATTAAATATGGATTGTATTAAATACTGCTTTATACTTTTAGTTTTAAGTAAACATGAGGTACAAATAACACTTTTTATTAAAGCATACATATTTAAAAGCTAGTTTAAATTCATATATAATTTATCAAATACCGCTTTTATTCAGGGTGTTTAGTTAACATTAGGACATATAACACACGTTTTTTATTGGGGCATATTTAATAGGTGGTTTTTATCTTTTGAGATCTACACATTAATTTATTAAATACTATTATTATTTTTAGGCAACATTAGTTAGCAATAGGTATGTATCAGACTTTTTATTAAAGCGTTCTTAGTGGGTGTCTTATATCTTTTGTGATCTACACATTTATAAACTTAAAGGAAATACTGATTTTAATAGTCTTGAGTTAACATTGGGTGCAAATAAAGGGCTTCTTAAAGTATATTTAATACGTAGTTTTTATATCTTTTGGTGACCACACATAGTGACCAGCCTGATTTGCACATAGCTCCTTGCACAGCATTACGTTATTAACTGTTTCGAACTCAAGCTTATTTCGTAATTTAGTCTTGAATAAACTCATTTCAAAGAACTTGCGCTCGGCAGCTGCAGTGCTATGAGGCAAAGACAAAAGGTTAAAAATAAAAGAAGTAAGCTCTTTAAAAGCTGGACCGTTAAGCCCATTTATATATCAAATCAAATCAATTAAGCCCATTTACATATCAGCAAATATCTTTTCACAGAAACGAAAAATTAAAAAGGGCTTTTACCTAATTTGCTAAGCCTAAAGGATGCAAATACATATTCTTACTTATCCATTTTTTGCAGTTTGGATTGATGGTTGGATCCGATGGCGCGAACTAACGTCAGTGGAATTAACGTCAGTGACGTTAATTCGCACCCAAAAAGCGAATTAATGTCAGTGACATTAAGACGCATGACCCAAAACGAATTAAAGTTAGTGTCGTTAATTCGTACAATATTTTGACTTTAGTTCGCTTTGGACATGCGAATTAATGTCATTGAGGTATTTGGGTTTGAGATTCGACGAAGTAGCGCCGCAGGCGACAATTTGACTTAGGTCAGATCCTCAATTCGGGGCGTGATCCATGGAAGGACATCACCGTGGCGGTAGCCACGTCTATGGCGTAGCCCAGGGTTATTTTTTGAAGCGCGGCCGAAGGCCGCCAATGCCGAAAGGAGTTCTGCACATAAATACCATGGATCACACCCCGAATTGGGGATCTGACCTAAGTCAATCCCAGATTCATGATATAATGATCATAAGTCGAAGGTTATAATGAAAAATGAAAATTTGGAATATAAAAAAAATGTACTGACTTTAGTTCGCTTTCTTAATGCGAATTAAAGTCAATGACGTTAGTTCGCTAAAAATATTGACCTTAGTTCGCTTTTGGCATGCGTCTTAATGTCATGGACATTAATTCGCTTTTGGGGTGCGAATTAACGTCACTGACGTTAATTCCACTGACTTTAGTTCGCGCCACCTCTGGATCCTATTAGTTTCACTTTTTTGCTTTTCAGCAAGATGAAACTTTGTTTTACTTTGCAAATAACTGTAGAAAGAAATTAGCGATGAACTCTTTATGGCGTCTTAAAATCGGTTATGGTGAAAAAGTACCATATCGGCCAAATCAGTACCAAAGTCCATCGCTAAAAAAAAGTACCACTTTTGGCACTAAAGTACCAACTTCGGCAACCGTGCCCGTGCGGGTATTACGCTCTTCACATATATTCTTACGCTCTTCATTTTAGTTGCTGCTGAGATCGAAAAACCAGTTCCGCCACAAGTGGTAACCAGAATGAAAACGGCAAACGACAAGCGGCATCTGTCAAATTATTTTTACACGTGTTCTTATGGGGAGGAATTTTTTGAGCACGACGCGACAAAGCGGCAATCAATCACAGATGCCGCTGCCGCCAGATTAAATCTAATTCTATTTTGACAAGCGGCAGATGGTGGCGTTTGGTTTTTTTGACAATAAAAACGAAAGGAAGAGTAAATAACTTGTAAAATAAGTTCCAATTATTACAGAATATGTCTCTTTCACACTTTTTACAACATTTTTTGCTACTTTTCAAGATGATTCGCACCTGTCGCCCCTGCTCTCATTATAATTATGTCGCCAATGCTTGACGGCAAATATCGTCAAGCTTCAGTTTTTCGTCGTTGTCGTTCGCCGCCGTCGTGTTCATTGTGGACGGGCCTACAGTGGTGTTAAAACAGAATTTGCATGCCAGTCGCTTCGCATACAGCAAAGGGGTAAAACGTATCGTCGCTTTGCTGATTGCTTTATGGCTTTATGCATTTGAAATTAATGAAAATATTAAATGTTTTCATAAGGATTTTTACAAATATGAGGGCGTGCAAAGGGACAATATTTTTTGGGAAAAAAAGAATATGCTTTTACAAAAGTATAAGCAATGGGTTTCCTAAAATAAAAACTAGTAAGGAAGTCTAAGTTCGGGTGTAACCGAACATTAAATACCTAGTAGTGATCTGTTTTGGTATCCTAATTTACTCAGGTTTATTTTAATAACGGAAAAGTTGTTATAAAGGCAACTGATTGTTTTCGATTAAAAACACTTCTGTTGTAAGCGGTAAGTTAAATTATCACTAAATAACAAAATATAAATAGTTTTCCCCATGCTTATGAAAGGTATGAAAATAAAAAAAATTTATAAAAAAAGGAAATAGGGTGTTAACTACTTTCCCGATTTTAATTTTACAAAGAAATTTTTCAGAACTGTGTTCAAAAAGTGGGAGTGTCCGTTAACCAATTTTGTCTATTTTTACAGCAAAGAGTTAGATATATATGTTGAACATTTTCTAGCAATATCGTTTCAATAAATAAATTTTTACCGCAGTTATGGCATGGAAAGTTTTGTGGAATAATTCACCATAAAGGGGCGGGGCCACGCCCATTTTCCAAAAATTTTGTGCTTTCGACTTTCTTTGCCCACGAACACTTTAGAGGTGAAATAGAAATGATATACAGGTAGTTTAAGCAAAGTTATTGCATATTCAATATATCTATGATCCTTTTCAAAATCTTTTGTATAAAATTGGGCGTGGCCTTATCCGATTTCGGTAATTTGTTTTTCGAAATATAGCCTGTATTGATATAAATATGTGCGCTCGTTTTGCTATCTTGAGCGGTTTTTGATTTATGTTTAATTATATTTCCAAAATTGAATTAATCAAAAGTGGGCGGTGCCACGGCTCTTTTTAAAAATTTCTTCAAAAATTTACTTTTTGCCTTAACGCTAACGTACACACCGAATTTTATCCTTATTGGTGTATTATTTACTGAATAATCACTCTTTTTGTATTTTCGAAAATATTATACATATAGAAAGTGGGCGTGGCTTTTAACCGATTTTGCCTATTTTCAATAGCGCTCCGAGATAAGTAAAAAGGAACCTGCATACCAAATTTCATTGAGATATCTCAAGATTTACTCAAGTTATCGTGTTCACAGACGGACGGACAGACGGACGGACGGACGGACATGGCTCAATCAATTTCTCTTTTCCTCCTGAACATTTTGATATATATAAGTCAATATCTATCTCGATTCGTTTATGCCGTTACATACTACCGTTAGGCGAATGAAGTTAATATACCTTGTGTGCGAAGCACACATTATTAAACAATAGAAGCGATTAAAGAGCTTTGTGGTAAATGACCAAAACCTACTTGGCTTTATTGATACAGGTTCTGTGTATTATGCTAGAACATGTGGTAAAAATTCTAAAAATGTTGGCGTTGAGAGTACGCGCAAAATGTTATACGGTCTTGGAAATGTAGCAACAAAAACAAAAGGCTACTTTAGTGCTTGGGTAAAAGCTGATGGGCTGGAAGTAGAACAGAAATATGTTATTGTTTCAAATGTTGTAACTAAACATTCTGTTTTGCCATAAAGAGAACCCAGTTCGTGGCTGGGCAGGGCAGCAAATATTTGGGTCCCTACAAGATAACCAAAGTAAAACGAAACGGCAGATACGAGGTCGAGAAAGCAGCGGTGTTCGAAAGCCGAACAAAACAATGTCAAGCAGTGATAACATGAAGCTATGGCTATATGTAGTCAGCAATGATGGCTTGTCATCGGAGACCGATGGCCGAGTGTAAACACAGTTGCTATCATGTTACCGTTTATTGGGCCATCACTTGGGATTGTTTGTCTAATCACTAAAAGTCGTAGACAGTACAGCAGCAGCAGTCAGTCGGAAAAGTCGCCCGTCGGGAAAAGTCATGAAAGTTGTCAGCATCTGTTCGTTTCTTGTCTTAAATTCCATACCTTTTATTTTATCAATTAATTCGATTCGTATTTCAATTTAAGTACCTTTTTTGTATTATCAATCTAACTTTTCATATATTTTAAATAAAACATATCGGTGTACTTATTCAATTATTTATTATTTATTTATTTATTTCTTACAGCTTAAACTAAGCCTAACTTACATATGTCTATTCTCAATATTTCATTTACAACCTAATTAAAATTAAATTATATATGAAAAATATTACAATACCAATCCTATCGCTGCCATGTTGCAGTGTCAAATATTGGCAGTCTTTCAGAGCATACCTGTACAAGGTGTGAACCAGTTGGCTGCGGATGTCGGACCGTTTACGCAAGCAAAGCGCGATGACAATATCTGAACGGCGAAGCACTGATGGAATAGTGATGCGTTTTAAGATAAGTTTCGAAAACTTTCTGTACGTGAGGATGTGGCTGTATATCTTGAGTTACTCACTGCACTCACTGTGAAAGATACTTTTTCTGAAAGGCTGCTCATTTAACACTAAATTGGCAGAGTTTTACAGTACTCATACAGTTTTTGTTTAAATTTATTCTTACTACACGATTTTACATCATTTGGTAGTTCGTTGTAACATTTTAGACCTTTATATTTAGTATAAATTGCGCTTATATGATTCTGTTCTGTAAGCGGGTAAACTTAAATTATTTCTACCTCGAGTGTTAACAGAATGCATATTTCTGACATATTTAATGTTGTTTTTCAAATAATCAAGTAGGTTGCCCTCTATTATATTCTTAATAAGCTTCATGGTGTGGTAAAAAAACTGTTGTTTAATGCTTAGCCAGTTTAAAGCTAAGAGCATGTCTCGTATAGGTGTATCGTTGCGCTTACTAAGAATAAACCTCATTGCTTTGTTTTGTTGCTTTTGCAGTTTGTAAATTTGACTGTCTCTCATAATAAAGAATACTAGTATATCCCGTGGTCGAAATTCGACCTCCTTAAATTAGTTTAACTCATTAAAACCTCTGTTCGCATTTTTCTCTTGTACCTAATGGTTAGAGGCAGAAATATTGGAGACATTTTTATACCTTTCATGAACATGAAATAGTATTATAACTTTGGTCCGATGTTTGTAAGTATGAGAAGAAGAAGAGATAGACCCACTATTAAGTATACCGAAATGATCAGGGCGATGGGGCGAGTTGATTTAGCCATGTCCGTCTGTCCGTCCGTCCGTCCGTCTGTTTGAACGCAAACTAGTCCCTCAGTTTTAGAAATATCTCGATGAAATTATGCAAGCAGTCGCCATTTTGCTTAGGATTAATCATTTGTCGGAACCAGCAAGAGCGGACCGATACAACGCATAGCTCCCATACAATCGATTGTTCCGATAAATGGGGTTTGGCATATAACTGTTGCAATTCAAAAGCTAGGAACGTAAAATTGTGCAAGTTTATTACGAATTGTATTTGTTACGTGTGTAGTGAAAATGACTCAGATCAGACCAACATGACATATAGCTCCCATGTAATCGATAGTTTCGATAAATGGGGTTTTTGGCTATCAATTTTGCAGTTAAGAAGCTAGGAAGTTAAACTTTGCACGTTTGCTACAATTATATATGTAACATATGTAGGCAAAATCAGCCAGATCGGACCAACATAACGTAAAGCTCCCATACAATCGATTGTTCCGATAAGTGTGCTTTGGCATTCATGAAAGGTATAAAGCCTTCGGCACAGCCGAAGACAGCCCTTTCTTTACTTGTTATTGCTGAAATTAATTATATATAGTTGAGTTAGTGAACTCTGAAGACGGGTAATTTGACAACTAACCAAAAAAATCCGTCCATTAAAGGCCAGTATTCATTAATAGGAGATGGCAAAAACGGTACTTAGTACTTGGCTTTAACAGAAAAATGAATGAAAAATTCACAAAATCTTTATACTCCTCCGTAATAATAATCTGGAGGGGGAAATCCGATATTTTTAGAATTTTGCGAGATATTTGCAGTTAAAGTTCACAATTTTTCTGTCATTTTCATGTGGTTGTTGTAATTACATTACCCTGTGAGAAAAGAGTGGCACGCGGAAGGACATCACCGTGGCGGTAGCCACGGCTATGGCACACATCCGGAGTTGGAATGGCGTAGCCCAGGGTTATTTTTTGAAGCGCGGCCGAAGGCCGCCTACGCGGAAAGGTGTTCTGCATATAAAAAACGTGGATCGGGCCCCGAATTGGGGATCTGCGCAAAATTTAATGTTTTTTCTGCCGTCTGGTTACTTTCTCAATTTTAACTTCTGAATTTTTACTTCGGAATTTTTACTTCTGAATTTTTGATTTCTGAATTTTAACGTCTGAATTTTGACTTCTGAATTTTGACTTCTGAGTTTTGACTTCTGAATTTTGGCTTACTGAAAAAAGGGTTCTGACTAATGTTTTCTGAAAAAATGTGTTTCTGAATTTTTGTTTTCTGTATTCTTGGGGGGAACCCCTAATACCTAGAGGCAGAAATATTGGAGACATTTTCATTGCTGAAATTAATTATATATAGTTAAGTTATTGAGGGTCGCTTTCATAAAAGCTGGTTTACTCTGAAGACGGGTAATTTGACAACTAACCAAAAAAAATCCGTCCATTAAAGACCAGTAATCATTAATAGGGGATGGCAAAAACGGTACTTAGCAACGTTTGAAAGTCCACCATCAGACCCACCACTCCTTTCATATTCCGTCAATATTTCAATAAACAAAATTAAATTTCATGGACATATACCAAAAACATAGACTTATAATATATAGATAATGGTTATTGATAGAGCGACATAATCTGTTATTATTTCTTTCGTTTATTTCATTTGCGTTGCATGCGGATGCAATTCGCAATCTCAAAGCCATAGATGTCCACCGTTTAGACATGGTTGCCATATTGTATTTTTTTGGTTATTAGTATACAGACAGTATTTTTAGTAATCCATTTACTTTGAGCATATTACAAATTCAGATTAGCAAATCCGACCCAACGACGCTGTTAAATACTTTGAATCTGCTTTCTTTTTACTTAAAATTTTCAATTATAAGGTGGTCATGGGTGCTTTGGAATCCCATTGTATTATTTGAGTTTTGTGAACATTAAAAGTTTACATCTAAATATAAACACACAGCTTTTTCACTATTTTAGGATGCATATACATAAATACCCGACCGAAAATAGTGGTGGCGAATGACTTCGAATCTCATTTTACCAAATATAGAAGTTTGATAACGTTTTTAAGAAAAAGAAAAATAAATAAATAAATAATAACAAAACTGTTGTCGTATTTTCCAGGAAACCTTTGAGTACCTTTGAATTTTTTTTTGCAGCAAGACATGCGAGTTATTTTGAACACAAATGTTTTGGGATGCATCTAAAGAACTAACCGAAAATAGTGACCAAGAATACCTTCGAATCTCATTTTTATTATAGAATTTTGCAAAAAATAGAAGTTTGATTGCGTTTTTAAAAAAGAATTTAAATTTTAATTACATGAGTAGCAGAGACAATAAATAATATAGTTCTTTTAAAAAATAAAACTCTCTATTTAAAAATTGATTATTGAAACAAATTCTAAGATAGCACATTTAAAAAAAAAATTTTGAAATAGTATAATCTTCCAATCAGCAGTCAATATATTGAAAACAATTTAAATTTTTTGCCAAGATTTTGGTGAAAATTTGCGTAAGCGATGGCAACGCTCGGTCAAAATGAAATTGGACAGACGCGCCGACGCAAGGGCATACTTTCATCAATATGTTAATGTGAGAGCAAATGAAATAAGAAAAGTCGCTCAATGTGAGAATGAAAAGATTTACCGTTAGGATTTTGCTACATATAATAATAATAATAATAATAATAATAATAATAATAATAATAATGCCCAACGGATTTCCCACCATATCCCGCCCGACCGGCGCTAGGGGCCCATCCGCATGACGCGCGGATTGTTCTTTCGTGCCGAGTCTTTGAAAGGCTTTGGTTTGTTAATCGTCGAGATCTAAAACTGCTCAGCTACAGAGAAAACCTCATCAGCTAAGTAAAAAAGATTACACAATTAATAAATCATTAGTTGACAGCGAAAAGTTAATTGTTAAGAATAAAGATAATAAACAAAGGGAATGAAAAAAAAAAAAAATTGTTGCTATGTATTTAGGATAGAAAGAATTGACTTTTTTATGCTGCATAGTGAAACTGAGATATCAAACGTACCAGAATGAGAATTATAATCTTGACACAAACAACGAAAAGGCTCATTTAATTCAAAATTAGTTCGGCACTGTTTCAAGATAAGTGGTTTAAAATGTCTTGATGGACGAGAAGGTACATTGAAGTTCACTTCGCTCAAAAGAAACGGGCTTACGATTGAACCATTTAGTAATTTAATCATGAAGACAATTCCAAGCATTTCCCTCCGACTAGAAAGGCTGTGAAGATTAATTAGTTTTAAGCGACTCGTATACGATGGCAAATTATACAAGGGATCCCAGTGAAGATCTCTTAAGGCAAATAGTAAAAATTGTTTTTGAACTGATTCTAAGCGATCCACGTGGACCTGGTAACGCGGGTTCCAAATTATAGAACCGTATTCAAGTATCGGTCTGACTAATGTAGTAAAGAGAGTTTTAGTTACATAAGGGTCGCTAAATTCTTTAGACCATCGTTTAACAAATGCTAGAACGCCTCTAGCTTTATTGACTGTTACGTTAATGTGGCAGTTGAAATTGAGTTTGTAATCCATATTAACCCCAAGGTCAACAAAATCATACATTTGCTCAAGACTATAATTGTTAATTGTATAGGAAGCTGGCTGTGAAATTCCTCTCGAAAAACGCATATATTTACATTTCTTTAGATTAAGCGGCATATAATTTAAATCGCACCAAGTAACTAGTGTATTTAGATCTGATTGAAGCTTATTGCTATCTATATCAAATTGGTAAGGGGTTTGTAAATATTGTTAGCGCACTTCTTCAAGAAGCATGTAGGAATCCTATCAGGACCACATTTAAAAAATTCTTTCAAGGTTTCCAGACAAACAAGAACATCAATGGCGCATATAGTTGGACAATTAATTAAATTGTTCCCATGTAGCTCATAGGGATAATTTAGAAAGTCAGAATTGTTGACGGCAGAATAGTTAGAAGTGAAAAATTGCGCAAGGAAATTTGCGATATCTTGATTATCGCTAGATAAAATTTCTTTATATTTCATGGCTGAGGGAAATCCCACTACTTTTCGTTTAGAATTTACGAAATCATAAAATGACTTCGGATTGCGAATAATGTCTCTTTTTGTTTTAGAGATATAGGCTTTATAGCACTTTTTATTTAAGTCGATGTACCTCTTACGTAGACCAGAATACAACAAGTAGTGTTTGTTTAAACCCGATTTCTTAAATAATTTGAAAGAACGCGTTTTTCTATTTTTCAGCATCATAATCTCTTTAGTAAACCAAGCTTGCGTTGGATGATCATATGTTATTTTACGTTTAGGAACAATCTTCTCAAATAAGTTGTAAATAGTTTGATTAAAATGTAAAACGTTTGAATCGATATCGCCACACAGCTCAGGCCAAGTTACTTTAGACAGTTCTTTATTTAATTTCTTATAGTTGGCTTTTGAGAAGTTAAAATCAAAGTTACTAAATACTTGAGCTGCCTTGTGTACATTGGGCATTACTTAAGGTCTCAAGAAATATTTCCATAGAAGGGTGGTAGACGTCTTCTGGTAAAACCAGCGGATCGCAACGACTTACAGAAAATTTATTTTTATCATCGACAAGAACTTAATCTAAGACTTTGCCAAACTTGTTTGCTATAACGTTTATTTGATTAAGACAGAGATCGGAAATTCCATCTAAAAAGTCATTGTAGCCCGGTCTGGATGGATTTGGAATAATATTTCCATCGACTATTTTCCACGATATATGAGGTAGGTTAAAATCACCCAAAACAATCATCGAGTCAGAATCTTTAGTCAAAAAGTGAACCGTTTTGAGCAAAGAGATGAGTTGTAAGTACAAAGCAAGATCTGATGCTGGAGGGATATAACAAACAAATAAGTACATGGAGACATTTGCTAGCTGAATGCGGATGCATTTGAACTCAAAGAAAAGTCTTTGCTGATCTCAGAAAACCCGTTTCTTATATGACGAAAGACCTTACAAAGATCAACTTCCGTCGATCTACATTTTGAGCAAGACCAGCGCAGACCTTTTCCATCATTAATAAGATCAGCTGTTCTACCAGTTAAGCCAGTGCACTTTGCGTGGACAAGTGCATCACACAGCCAGCATGCTACAAAGCGCTCCGACTCGCTTTTAATCTGGCAATTTTCGAAAGTGCACGACATTATATTACATATTAATAATTGTGAAAAATTTATAAAAGTTATAAAATGCAAAAATTTAGTAGTTAAAAAAAGCTATAAAAACAACCCTGACAGTTCTAAAGGCACTGTACTGAGCGAACAGTCTTAAACACACTGTACTTGACGTTTAACAAACCACGCAAACAGCTGTAACGAAAAAGGAGTGAGAGAAGCAAGTCAGCACACAACAACAATTACAATGTAAAATATAAGCCTTTGAAAAGCAACAAATACAATATGCAAAAAAAAACAACTCGGCACACACAAATTCAATAAAATGAATTTATAATTATTCAATTTTCAAAAATTTATCAAAAATTATATGTACATATTTTTTATTAAAAATGAATTTGCTGTTTATTTTGAAGTTCTCAATATAAGCATTAGGCCGGTTTCCATTTTGAATTTTTAGGGTTCTTTCCTCAACAATTTAGATATATATATATAAGCACTTTTTATATTGACTTTTATATCATTTCAATAATTGTTCCTGATATATATATAGTATGACCTCAACTTATATATATAGCTATACATATGTATTTATTAAAGCTGTGCATATAACTTTACCATTAGTCCTAGATCAATTAGAAAAAAGCAAATTCCTTACAAAAATGCATAAAACTATGTAAGTACATATTGTGTTATCGTTACCCTTAGTCCTATATCCATTAAGAAAAAGGAAATTCCTTAAAAAAATGCATAAAACTACATATATATGTAAGTACTGTATGTGTTATGGAAAATTTTAGTAATTTCCCTGCAAAAAAATAGTTAATATGAAAAAGGAAAAAAAGTTTTATGTTCGAAGCTGGGCTCGTTCCCGAGACAATTACACATGCGCTATTGGTACGCATGAATATACCATGTCAAATGCTATACCTAAGCGCTAAAGGTTCAGCAAATATTTCCACCGCTGAGAATATACATACATACGTAGCCATATGGATTGAAACGAATGAACGTTCATTTTGAGATTCCGCTAACTTCTTAACATTAGTCGGTCTCCAAATTGTGTTTTTTTTTTTGGGTTTACAGACAGTTTTCTCAATTTTTAGTTTAGTTGTGGAATTTTTGAAGTCCGCATAGCGGGAGAATATTACAACTTCAACATATGATGGTTTTCTGGTTTTTTTCGCCAACTTCAACTCAGAAATACTGAAAACAGATATCGTAACTGGCCCAATTTATTATTAAAATTGATAAATTGGAATAATTTTTTAGCGTTTTTTTGTTAAGTATCCTGGTTCGGTACGAGCTATAGACCTACTAATAATTTTTTCTGCAGCGAAAAATTATTGTTGTTTTTGGATTTCTTAATAATTTTTTATTAATTATTAAAAGTTTTTTGTTGAATTTCGGAAGTTGCTAACTTCACTCATCAGAGAAATTTTGGCACGCACTGCTAACTATTGAGCTAACAATACGCTGGGTTTTTTGCCTTCTAAACGCCTTGTTCAATCAACCTTTACCAATTCATGATTTTTTTAAAACAGATTTAAAACATGACCGTAAAACATTCAGATACTGTAGTTAACAGCTTTGGCTTTTGGTGAAAACTTTTATGAATTATTACAAATTAATGAAGCACTTTTTGTTAAATATAATATGCCTATGCAAAGATATCAAAATATATAATAATTGGAATTTTGGATGTTTTTATGAGATTGCCAGTGTATTGATTGTATGGAAAAAATGTTAGCCTATTAATATATAGATAGTAAGGTAAATGTCCATAATTTCGTGGTACTAAGGAATTTTCTGACTTTCTACCTCTCTTGAGTAAAAACGGATGAAGGAAAACTAAAAAAGTAAATTTTTCCCATTGAGTTGATCTATTAAGATAGCTTTCCACTTAATTTCAAACAAAACTAACAAATTTTTTTTTTATATAAATAAAGATGTGTGAGTACCTCAAATGTCCCTAATTTCGTGGCAAAAATTTTCTGATGTACCTAACTTTGTGGTAAAGTGTCCCTAATTTCGTGGTATTTGGTTACACTCTACTTTTGTGGAAAATAAAAGTTATTTTCAACGCAAATTCCTAAAGATACACAAATTTATTTATTAAAATTTATGTTCAAAAATTTTAAATTTTAAATAATTTTTTTATTGTTATTGTATTTATGAAAAGAAAGCGTTTTAAGACCAAGTAAGTAAGTAAAAAATTACTTGTAAGCAGACCTGTTAAATTTGATGAGTACTTAGTAATCAATTGATTAGACGGATTTTTTTAATTGTTAATGATTATTTCAATTGGCTTTCGAGAAAAGGCAATTAGTAATTGATTACGATTGAAAAAAAAAACCAATAAAAAAATTAATTTAACTGATGTAATTTGTTACTTTTCTCAAAATTACTTTTATTTATTATTACTAAAAATATTTTTTTTTTTTTAATTTTTGTGTTTTTTGGTCTTTTAAGTTTTACAACAAAAATAAACAGTAAAAAAAAATTAATGCAATTGATGTAACTTATTTTTTTTATTTTTTCAAAAAATGTTTTTTTTTAATTTTTTTGGTGTGTTTTTAAATTTTTTTGGATTTTTTTAATTTTTAATTTTTTTTTAATTTAATTTGGTTTTTTTATTCTTTTTTTTTATTTTTTTATTTCTTGTTAACAAAGTATGTAAATGCGCAGTATACCACGAAATTAGGGGGCATGCGATAAAATTAATGTACGTAATTTCGTGGTATCGCTTTAAGCGGTAATATGAGTTTTATATTTAAATTTTTTTGTTTATTATCGCTATTCATTCATAACAAAAGCAAACAAGTATAAATCTTGACATGTTTTTTTAAATAAAATGAAAAATTATTGAATAAACAAAAGTTCTATAATGCCATTATTTCGTTAAAATGTTGTGCTTCGCAGAGCTTTTCGATTAAAATATTGACGAATGGGTTAATAAAAGTGTACCACGAAATTACGTCAAAATCTTCCTCAGGGGTTTATTTAATAATTAAAATACTTAAAATAATAGGGTATCTTATGAAATGTGAAAGAAAATAAGGAAAACATAAATTATTATATTCCCATAATTTCGTGGGTACCACGAAATTAGGTACATCACAAAAAACATGTGTCCCTAATTTCGTGGTATTTAAATATTAAATAAAATGTAAATGAAAAGCTATTGAAATAAGTTTTGCAGTAATAAAAACGTTTAAGAAATGTTAAATAAAACCAAAAAAATTATCATCAAAAAAAAAATTTAAAGATACAATTTTTACAGGCTTAACAAAATCGACTGGTCTCCTTAACAGTTTCCTTAAGAGGCCTCCCTACAAAAGGCTCATTTTCTGAGCTTCCAACTTTATAATGCTTGTTATTTCATAGGTTTAATTTTAAAAAATTTTTAAAATATCCATTATTACACCCGAAAAGTTATTCTTTATTATGAAATTTTCAGTTTTAAAAAAAACTCCCCAAATTCCTTGTTTGAATAAAAAAATCGATATACCACGAAATAACGTACTACCACGAAATTATGGACATTTACCTTAGTAGTAGTAGTAGTTTATTTATTTTAAATTATGCAAAAGACCATACATTAAAAACTTAAGGATAAACTTAAAAATAATTAAAATTACGGCAGTAACAAAAATGTTGTGTGCCAGACATATGTAATTTAATAAACTTATTTGGAATATAGTGCTTATTTACGAAATTCATTTACAGATATTTAAGTTGCGTGACATGAGTTCCACCATTAAAAACTCAACAATAATTTAAGAACCAATTAGAATTAACATTATGGCAGTAAGAAAGGTGTTGAGGGCCAAAAATACATAAGTTAAAAAACTGTTTGACGTTAAGTGCTTAGGAAAATTCATTTATAATGGGATCTCTTTATTTAAGGCTGGATTGCAGGTATTTAAACAGCGAAACATAATCATTTAGGATGTTTACCACACTTCCCAGGTCCAACAATTTTTCACCAAAGCTAGCCAACCGGAAATCATTGTAGGCTGGACACACACCAATAAAGTGGAATACTTTCACATCGCTTAGGTTACAAACTGGACATACTGCAGTTGTTACATTCTTATAAGATCTCACATTAAGATTCCAGAGTACACCTCTCGCCCTGAAAATTAGGCTAATGGCATACGCTGAATGTTCGTCGTCAAAGTATGTAATGCTCACGGGAGCCAAGTAAGGGTAAAGATCATGTGTTGCAAAACCTTGAGCACGATCCACATATAGTTTAAACTCTTGTTCGACCAGTTTACTAATCAGCAGGGGAGTGAAATCTTTAAGAGAATCAGGAGAAAAATCGGTTAGTGGACCTAAGCCCGCACTGAGTGATAACTGTTTCCAATGTTTGACCCAGGGAGCATACTGGTGAATGCTTTCCTCAGCAAGTATACGTGGGAGCCTGTTCGAGGGTAAGCTAAGGCAACGTACTATAAATAACATGTGCGCCCGAAGTGTGTGGAAGAACTGGGGCAGTATACCAGTTTCTAAATGCAACATATAGTTGGGTGTGTTCGAAGGTAAGAAAATAATGTTCTTTACGAAGAAACGAAGCAGTACTCATGCAAAGCATCTATCATGCTTTGCAGCTCTACAGCCGACTCCGCTAGTAGTATTAGGCATCGGCATAAATCAAAAGCTTGATTTTCATATTCGCCACTTCAACACCACCTGGCGTACATACACGTTATCGAGGGAAAAGTAAAATCAACCATTCAATTTGGGCATGCCTGCCTAATACTAGTGAATGCCCCCTCTTATTTGCTAAATTAATTCACCACACCAACTTCCGAACACTTCCCATTATGCCAGTTAAGGGAGAGGAAGAACAGCTGACGGAAAAGCTGTCAAAATAAGGAGTACTTAGCTCATCTACCGGAAAGACTCTTTCTTTCTTTTTTGGACGAGCGATGGAGATATAATCTTAAGTACCAGCGACACAACACCAATCTACTCGTGCAATAAAATTACAATAATAAGAATAAACTACGGAAATTAAAAAGGCAAAGTGTTAACTTGCAGTCTTTATTATAATTAAAACGATTTCGCGATCGTAAGCTCTGCTGACCAAAGTAGTCAACATCCAGCCTATCATTTCCAAGAAGAAACCATCAACAATCAACACCCAGGACGGGAGTCCTAATGTCTCTCCATATCGGTGAACCCGCTCTTTTATATTTATTTTATATTGTTTTTATAGGAAAAAAAGCATAAGAAACCCTTATTATAGTTTCCACCGACCATAACTTCTTTTCTTGTGTTTGTACATAAACCGAAAATCTTATTAAAACTCGTATCTTCTAGTTAGGTCGAGTTCATCAAACGTAAAGAAAGGGATTGAATTTTGTATGAAAAATATACCTAGCCCAGAAAATTTATTCGATGCAAATGGGAATAAACCTGTTAAAAGAACCCGATGCACAAAAACAAAAGAGAAACCATATATATAATTAATAAAAAGTACAGTAAAAACAAATAGGTACATACCTATATCTAGGTATATTCGCGTTAGTCTAAGTACAAACAAAAGTTTGCCATTTTCCTAAATAATTAAGATCTCAAATTTATTGAAGAACCCTTTATTCAACTTAGCTTAAGCCAACTCAATGGATTCAATTACATATTAACTTAATTAGGTTAACAAAAATATATACATATATCTTAAGGTACTATAGTTGTTACTATAAACTTTAAATGAGAGCATTTTTGTTAGTTAAGTACAAGCCTCCCTCAACAATAGCTGTTTGCACCTCTTTCTTGTAATTTGCTCTTAGCGATAATCTCTTTGATTAGAAATGTGTTTGTAAATGCATGCGTATTAGTGAGAGCGCTTTGATCGCTCAAACCCATTGGTTTTCGCGTCATTAGGCCCGTCCACAATGAACACGACGGCGGCGAACGACAACGACGAAAAACTGAAGCTTGACGATATTTGCCGTCAAGCATTGGCGACATGATTATAATGAGAGCAGGGGCGACAGTTGCGAATCATCTTGAAAAGTAGCAAAAAATGTTGTAAAAAGTGTGAAAGAGACATATTCTGTAATAATTGGAACTTATTTTACAAGTTATTTACTCTTCCTTTCGTTTTTATTATCAAAAAAAACCAAACGCCACCATCTGCCGCTATAATTAGATTTAATCTGGCGACAGCGGCATCTGTGATTGATTGCCGCTTTGTCGCGTCGTGCTCAAAAAATTCCTCCCCATAAGAACACGTGTAAAAATAATTTGACAGATGCCGCTTGTCGTTTGCCGTTTTCATTCTGGTTACCACTATTCGCTTGTTAGACAGCAACATGCACGCACATATGCGCAATATGGCAAGCAAATATTTTATGATGATGAATCCCCTTGCAATTTTTATTTAATGCTTTATTAAGTTTTTTTTTATTTACATACTATCCCTATAATTTTTACTACTCCCGCCAATTATACATACGTACATACATATTTTTCACATTCGCTGCGCAAATATGCGACAACCATGCACGATGTTGTTTTGCCACTTGTTCAGCGACGACTAAATCGGTTCATAGGTAAAGAGCGCAACCTGTCTGTTTGAAGAGCGTAACATGTTTGTCTGATCTTAAGATCTATGAAGCGCCGATGCTTGGTAAATCGAAGTATAAGAAAATAGGACAATTTTAAAAGCTTAACTTGACAGCACTACTGCAAAGCGATGAGACCTCAACGCTACGTAGGAGTGTATTACCGACACCAATGTAAGTCAAATTTTTATTTTCTTATACTTAATGGCCCCGTCACATTCACTTTTTTCACGCAGCATCATGCATTGACAGTTGTATCGAATGTGTGTAGTTGCATGGGCAACGACACATCGAACGTCACTAGCGCCATCTGATATAAAAAGTTTGCCAACTTTTGAAATTTGCTGCAAAAATGCTTAAGAAGAAGCATTTTTTCATACATTCATTGTGACGCTAGCACAATGCTGCGTAAAACGCAGGTATATGCGGAATTTCTATGTGTCGGGGCCATAAATATTTTGATTTTGAATTTAATGCATGTCCATATGCTTATATGCTTGCCTGTAGCAGCTATATACGGGAGATTGTGCGCTCGAAATTACTGCACTGTTTTTTTTTTTGTTTTTTTTGCTTTTCTCTTATTCTCATTTGGGATTATCATTGGCGTATCAGTGCAAAACCGCATATGTGCCTATGGACATCAACAAGCCCCGATATTGCTTTGACGGAGATTCGTAGTGGTCATACTTACTCTCCCTAGTTTTTTGATTGTTTGATCGTTTGCTACCGGGTATATAGTTTAGGAATACCCATATACATACATACATACTTATATTCAAGAGTTCATTGAACCCATAAGATATCAGCTGTTGAGGTATGTCAGGAATTTAATTTACGTCTACTGCTAACAAAATGCGTTAGTAGTTATGTATGTAAGAAAAATCTCGAGGTTGTTATTATATCTTTTTTTTCCTAAATTTCACAAACTAGTTGTTAAAATAAAAAACTAATTTTTTGTTAATTTTCATTAAGTCATATATGCATTATAAGAATGTTTTGAATTGTAATAAATACTGAGTATAATGGATATTTAAACTAAATTTTTTGTTCTGATCGAAGGAAGTGAATGTTATACAATGGGACCTTTTACCATCTTTAAGGTCATGGTAGGGTGGGTGGAGCTCAGCTATAATATGTACCTGTGCTGCAAGATAATAGGCGTTCGAGGTGAGTAAATACTGGTAAGCATGTTTATGGGTAAGTCGTTAGGTTCTGCTTTTGGTTATGTCGTGTGCAATACTTGTGTCTGATTATAGCTATGGATTAGGGAGAAGGGATGTGGGTACTGCAGTTGTGTAATCACCCCACCCCAGGCTGATGCTTCGGGAACAAGCCGCTGCACACGCTCTAGCTGTAGAAGCATTTCTCACCAGGCCTTCTGGACGACTTTCCTTCGTTCCGTAGAACCCTGGCCATTAGTCACATAACAGAAGGTAATCAATTAAATCGTTAAGATACAAGGAAAAAAGCACCGGACTTAACAAACAAACAAACAACCTTGCCGAACACCCTGATTGACTGAAGACGGACTAGAGAGCTTTCCATTATACCATACCTGACTCGTAGTATCCCAATATATAAGGCGAAAAATATCAATCACATAACTTGACAGACCATGTGATGCGGCTTAATAGCATGACAGTAAATATCTTATACAACTTATCCAGTAGAGACAGACCTCTATAGTTACTGGGGAGACAAGGATCGCTTTTTTTAATAGAGTGATTATCACAGAGGATCCGACCTACGTAGTGACCTGCTTTTTAAGAAAAATAAAACTAAGCAGAGAAAGAACCTCATTTTGGAATCTTTGCGGAGCACTCTAGCTCCTTCAATTCAAAAGTTGCGTCGAGGAAAGTATCAATAATACGCGGTGCGGCCAATTGTAAGCTAATGACTGTTTCATTGTTAAAGAGCAAAGTACTAAAGTGGTCCTTGAAGTCTTGACTACTACTGACACCAGTTGCTGTGTATTTAAGAGATTTAGCTATTCGGCAGCAATCGCTTAAGTTTCTTACACTGTTTAAAAGTTCGATATCCTTGCATTTCCATTGAATTTTTTTTCTCGCTACATAGTAGGTAGTACTTCTTACGAGAGGCAAGGTATCTATTTCTAGCAGAGTCATCGAAGTTCTTCCTATAATTGTCTAAGTCATGCAACATCTTCACACGAAACTTATGACACTGAGAGTCAAACCAAGGTTTTTTTGGTGTGAAAATCACTAAAAGTGACACCTTATATTCTACCGCGACGCTCGAGTAAATATAGTCGTAATCACATGATCTTGAAATATTCTCACGAACAAAGCTGATATTGTTAGACCTCCATGCTAATTTGGGAGGGAAGGTCAGTTCTGCGGGACTGTTCGCACACAACGGCACTCTTAACTTTATGACAACTGGCATATGGTCAGAATATTCTTTGCTATCAATGTGAAAGTCTTGGACAAGAGGAAGAACATTGTATGAGCAAACAGCGTAGTCAATAACAGAGAAGGAACTTGGATTTAGGTTACACAGAAAGTTTTCAAACCGACTAAAATCAGAGTCCCAGTCTGTGCAATTCAAGTATTGAAAACAAAAGCTTGTCTCGGTTATCTTTACTGGTAAGAGCACCCCATCTGGTGATACCTCGAAATTCGGGCTGGCGAGATATTCAACGTTCTATAACCAAATAGACAACCAAATAGACAACCACCAATTGCACGACCAGCTTTAAATTTTTTTGTCGCATCAACCCAATGCAGCCGGTAGTACTGGAAGTAATGAAAATATTTTGACCTCTCCTCAGTGCGAACATGCGTTTCAAATAAGATGATTATACAGAAAGTCGTAATATATTCAAAGAAATCGCTGAATTTCAGTTTACTGTTTAAATTTGCAACATTATATGATAGCACTGAAAAGTATTTAAAGACTTCACTAGGTTGTTGTTGTTGTTGTTGTAGCACTACTTGCCCTGCCTAGGTAGTCAGTATCTACCTTACCCAATATTGGCATCGAACTCTTCTAACGGAAGTCCTAGAAACCTAGCGGCTTCAACAGGGGAGGACCAGAGGGATATGGGTGTTAGAAGAGTAGGCTCGGTTGAGCAGACAAAAAGATGGTTTGTGTTATGGGGGGACAAGCCGCATGCCGGACAAACATTAGGCAAGTCGGGGTTCAGTCTGGATAGGTAAGAGTTTAACCTATTACAATCCTCTTCGGCAACGGGTGGTGTTGTTGCCTCAAGAACGGCGTTCACCGGGAGAGAGCCAACAAAGGAATTTACCGAATTCGTGTGGATGAGGGTGAGGGCCTGCCAGTGCACCTTAGGATCAAACGGCGTGGAAATCAGGTGCCGGATCTCATCGTAGTGTTTGCGTAGATGGCTCCTTATGCTCCTGGGGGGCGGATTCTCGTTGACCAGGCGTCCGTTCGGATGCTGCGGTTTGCACCAGTTGAACAGGAATTGCCTGATCAACATCTCGCTATGCTCTTTAACGGCGAGCATTTTCGCTTCGTTATGAAGGTGATGCTCAGGAGACATAAGAAGACACCCAGTGGCGGTGTTTTGGCAGACCTGTAACCTCGTCCAGTGTGTGTCTGCTAGCCCCGGCCACCATATTGGCGTCGCGTAGCTCAGTACCGGCTGGCCAATTGCTTTATATGTAGCTAGTAACGTTTCTTTGTCTTTACCCCAAGTGCTGCCAGCAAGGGACTTCAGGATTTTGTTACGGCTTTGGTTTTTATTGGCAATTGCGGTTACATGAGCGCCGTATTTGAACATGTTATCAAACGTCACCCCTAAGATTTTGGGGTGTGAGACAGTTGGTAGCTTGACACTATCAACGTAGACGTCTAATTCCATGTTCACTTGCGTTATCCACGTCGTGAATAGGGTGGCCAAGGACTTATTCGGTGACAATGCCAGGTTTCTCCCGGCGAAGCGAAGAATTCGGACACGGCTGGGAGGTAAGAGTTTATGCGAGAGCTGAGTTCTTCAACGGAGGGGCCAGTAGCCAAAATCATACAATCGTCGGCGTAAGAGACGATCGAGACACCCTCTTGTGGGGGGGGAAGGCTCGATATATAACAGTTAAGCAAAAACGGGGATAGGACACCACCCTGTGGCACCCCTTGTTTAACTATTCTGGGGTTTGATCTGGCGCCTCTAAACTCAACCGACGATTGACGGCAACTAAGGTATCGGGTGTTTTTTTTAGGGGTATAGAACTTCGAATTGAAATAAAACACAAGAAAATCCTTTTAAGGTCCATCAATTTGACTTTATTGGAAGGATAATTTTATGCCATTAATGTTTAAATATGATTTCGGGCATGTGGCCGCCGCGGCTGGCTCGAATAAAGCCAATTCTACAGGTCCAATTTTCAACCACTTTTTCGAGCATATGGGGCCGTATGTCGGCAATAACGCCACGAATGTTGGCTTCCAATTCCCCCAACGTTTCTGGTTTGTTGGTGTAGACGAGCGACTTCACATATCCCCAAAGAAAATAATCCAATGGTGTCAAATCACACGACCTTGGTGGCCAATTGACAGGTCCATTCCGCGAAATTATGCGCTCATCGAATGTTTCCTTCAATAAATCGATTGTGACGTGCGCTGTGTGGCATGTAGCGCCGTCTTGTTGGAACCACAACTCATCCACATTGATGCCATCCAATTCGGGAACAAAATAGTCGGTTATCATGGTTGATGGACAAAGCTCCAGTTGCTGTGCACGGTGGCGAATCGATTCATTCGGGTCCTCTTCAACACTTTGCTCTACAGCGGCAATTGTTTCTTCGGTGCGCACTGTTCGACGTCTCTGCGGATGCGTATTATCACATAGAGTAAACGTAGTGCGAAAACGATCCATGGTTAACCGAATTAATTGCTCTGATGGACGATTATGTCGACCATAAAATGGTCGGAGCTCACGGTAAACTTCGCGAACTGAACCATTATTTTCGAAATAAATTTGCACGATTTGCAAGCGTTGTTCTTTTGTCAACCTGTTCATGATGAAATGGCAAACCAAACTGAACATAAATGACATAAGAGTTGCCAGATTTGACCACAAAATGCCAGTTTTATCTCTATTCGAAAAACAAACCCGTAAAAAAAACAGACAGGAGACAGGAGGGAAGGTACGAGTCTTCAAGGTCTTTCATTAGTTGCGCATGGTTGACCGTGTCAAAAGCTTTGGCCAGGTCAAGCGCAACTCGCACTGTCCTGTGGTTTGGACGCTTTTGGTTTAAATCGTCCCCTGTCTGAGTGGTTATGGCATTCAGCGCGGTGGTGGTGCTGTGATTTTTGCGTAATCCATGCTGATGTTCGGCGAGCCGCAGGTTTGCGGTGAAGTACGGCAACAAGATGGATTCCAACACTTTCACAACTGGCGAGAGGAGAGATATCGGGCGATATGACTCCCCTACGGCAGCTGGCTTGCCAGGCTTTAGTAGTGGGACCAACTTTGCTTGTCTCCATCTTTCAGGAATAACAAAGGTGGAAAGGGAAAGGTTGAAAATTTGTGTAAGGTATCTTATGCCTTCGTCGCCGAGGTGTTTCAGCATCAGCATGGAAATGCTATCGGGGCCATTATATTTGGTGTTCTTAGATCTCCGAATTGCCTCATGAACTTCTGTTGTGGAGATGGCAATGGGCGCATCGCTGTTTTTGTGTTTGTGCGCTTCCCTGGTGGCTCGGCGAATCTCTTTGTTCAACGGAGGATGCATTACAAATTGTCGGCAGAAGGCGCTCGCGTATCTTTTTGGCTTCGACTGAACCTTATCACCGAAGGCGATGGATATTTTGTCGTTAGGTTTAGTCGGGTTGGACAAAGATTTCACCGTAGACCATAATTTTCCAACTCCAGCCGATAGGTTACAAGGCCTTAGGTGTTCCTCCCACTTAGTGCGTTTGTGTCGATCTACTAAGCGTCTGATTTCCGCATTAAGATCCCTTATTTGAGGATCCGTAGGGTCAAGGCGTCTAATATGGTCACGTTCATTTTCCAGGGCCGCTGCCTCTGCGGGGAAGAATGGACGCACTTCCTTTATTTTACCTGACGGAATGTGTTGATGGGAGGCTGAAATTAGGGCCATACGAAACGCCTTTTCCCCTTCTCGTACGTCAGACGGGGTGGGAAGAGCAGCGAAGGCGCTCCCTGTGGTGTTGAGAAAACCCTCCCAGTCGGCTTTATTGAAGTTAGTGAATGTGCGATTCTCAGCGGTGACAAAGTCGGCGGGGCGATCGATGGAGAGCACTATGGGTAGGTGGTCTGAAGCAAGCGTCAGGTCCCAACAGTGTACATTGTACCCGTTGCAGGTCTGAAGGGACCACCTTCCACCTAGCTGTGTCTCCTGAATCGCCGCGATCTGATGTTCAGTCGCTTCATTAAATTTGTCACTTCAACAATTTTACCAGGTAGGCCGTTGCAATTAAATTGCAGGATACCGAAATGCGAAGGGGGAGTAGAGTTGATGCTGGGGGTCAAGGACTGGTGCGTATGCCTAGGTGGTAATAGGCTAGGTCGCGCACTACGGCGCAAATCTTGAAGTCGAAGGAATCGCGCTACCAGAAGGTAGAGGCGAATCGGACGACGTTGAAGGTTGCGTAGCTCGACAGCATGGCGCAACGTACGTATCAGTCCATAGGTTCCTGTTCGCGAGTCCAGAGCATATAAGCAGGTGACACAGGCCAAGGCAGTTATTGCACTTGATTGCCAACGGCGTATATAATCTTAACCGACAAACAGTGCACGTAGTATAAGGAACCAGGAGCTGATGGTTGTGGCTTATACTCGTGCTGATGCTGGAAGAAGAGGGGCTTACTGAGGGGGTGGGGGAGAGCGGACGCTCAGCATTGCTCAAATCCACTTGGGAAGTGCTACGTAGGGAGTAGCTGTGATCTGCTGTGTGAGATGTTGACGCCTGTGGGCGTGAGCGGCCGCTCGGAAGGTCTACTTGCTGATGTGCATTGTTAGTGCTAGTCGTGGAGACTGATGTGACAGAGTCAGACATATGTGGCGGAGCGATACTTGATCGACGACGGCCACTGGACGATTGTAAACAAAACAAAACGCCTCCGGTATAATGGTATAATAAAGAATATTGTAAGGCAGTAAATTCGATGATAGATCTGTAGACCATTAATTTGTACCCTCTCTTTAAGTGTCTACAAGTTCTTTGCGTGAAGTATAATTGTTTAGCTATTTTTCCCACAGTGTAATTAACATGTTAATTAAAATTTAATTTTTCATCGATTTTTATTCCTAAGTATTTGAATTGGTTGACTTTTTCAATAGCTTCATTGTTTATACTTAATAGTTGCAAATCACTATTACTAAGATTTCGTTGTGATATAACCATGAATTTTGTTTTATTCACTTTTAATTTCAGTCTATTTAGGCATAACCAATCATTGACTCTGTTTAAATCGTTTTGTAACTTATTGTTCGTTTTGTAATTATAATTATAACGTATGTATATGAGCGACGGTTATTTCATTTCACCACTGGTAAGAAACGGGAAGGTGTAACCCGATTTTGACTGAATTTTAATGTGCGAAATATCACGATCTATGGGAAAGGCTCAGAATCTTATTTTTGAAAAAATAGTGACTTACGGGGTTTTGCAGTGTGGCTGTCGATATATTAAAAATCAGAGAAAAACTATGAAATTTTATAAAACTATTCGAAAAAGTATTAAATTATAATAAACATTACTGTAAAATACTAAAAAGTTTTGAACGTTTATTAAAAATTGAAGAATAGCATAGGAAATTCTATAGTCTTTAATTTTTAATACACCGAAATACTAAAATTTGATATATTCTAATACTTTTCATACACCAACTATTAAGTTTTAAAAATTTTTGTTTACTTTTAAAAAAACCTTGCTTAAAACTTAGAATAATTTGCATAGCAATCTTTCAAGAAGGTATGAAGAATGGTCCTTAAATTTTAGATAGCTCATACTCATCAGATATTATAATCAGATGCGTCGATCAAAAATTACGATAATTTCTTTAAATTTTAGATACGTACTTTAAGTTGTGTCTTTCAAACGCAACAGAAAACTCCGTTATAAAAATTAAAGAACAGCCTAACAAAATTCAATACACCATATAGTAAAATTTGCTGTTGATTTCATGTTCAAAAATACACAACCACCAGTTGCATGTACAGAACGTGTGTAAATGTAACTTAATTAACAGAGACTACAACATAACTAATTTTCAACGCGTTCATTACAATCAGACAAGACAAAGGAGGACAAAAAGTATCAAAAATTATTTTAAGAAAATTCTCATCAGATTTATATAATACTAGCAGGGAACCCGGCGTTGCTCGGGATGTAAGTAGTTAGGGGGCCTTTCAAAATCAGTAATATACTTTAAGATTTCATATTTATATAAAATAGATTTTTTTATGAATTTCATTTCAAAAATTATAATTACACCGGTATTTTTTTAATAGAAAATTAACGATTTTTCACTTCATTGCGTATACAACTTACAATATTAAGGGCTCAGAATTAAAAGGATCTAAGTGTGAGTTATACCCACATTTGTATAGTGAAATATGGTGTTTATTTGTTGGCAAAGAGGAGGTGGTAGGGATCGATTCCATATAACCCCTTACCAAGTTTCAATAGTCTAACTTTGGCAAAGAGATCCAAGTCATTTCGGACATTGTAGTGTCATCTATTTCCCATACTATAAATGCCCTACCCAGATTTTACATAGAATTTTCAAAAGGCAGTAAACTTTAAACTTGAATATCTCAAATCAATTTCGGAGTCACTTAGATCCATTTGGTTCTAAACCCTTTATATATAATTTTAGTATTCAAATTATGGCTGCACGATACACAAAATTTTTAATTTTCTATCCTTTTCCTTCACGGAAACACGCCACATGGAGCTATTGATATCGTTAATCTCCTGATCAATTTTCAGGTCCCACCCTTAAACGCTTTTATAGATATTCAGCTTGAAAAATTAAGTTTGTATGCGAGGTGCCACGCCCCCTTTTCCGATAACCCCCACTTTTATGCGCAAAATTGTTTTAATATCATATAGATCTGTACCTATTTCCGGGTCCCTGCCTTAAATCCTTCTAGAGATATTCAGCTTGAAAAATTAAGTTTGTATTGGAGGTGCCCCGCCCCTTTTTCGATAACCCCCACTTTTATGCATATAGCTCTGTAACAATTTCTAGGTCCCTGCCTTAAATCCTTTTAGAGATATTCAGCTTGAAAAATTAAGTTTGTATGGGAGGTGCCACGCCCGCTTTGTCATTATACCCAGTTTTTTTGGAGGTTGTAGGGATCGATTCCATATAACCCCTTACCAAGTTTCAATAGTCTAACATAAATACTTCCAGAGATACGGACAATGCAAAATTCCAGTTGCATGGGCGGTGTCACGCCCCCTATATATATCAAAATATTTTTTAGCCTGCGACCATCCCAGCAAGATATCCAGTGGGTGTGTAAAATTTGGCTACGATCGGCTTATTCGTTTAGGACGCAAGTCGATCTATACCTACATATTTACATAATTTGAATCTTATATATACTAGTATCGCCCGTGGTCGAAATTCGACCAATTTAAATTTTCTTCAGCTCCTCTAAAAATAAAACTTTGAAATAAAATACTTATTTTCGAAAAAATTTACCGAAATAGTCGGGAACTCTTTAGCTTTGGGGTCAAAGGGTAGAAGTTATGAAAAATGTTGAGTGCTACATCAAAACATGCGGTTCGGTGTCCCTGATAATAATATGCAGGCGGAAGGTCAATACTATAAGCCAGTCAAAATTTATCAACAAAAAACCTGAAGTACATTTTTTACTTGGCCTTATGTTATAGATTTTGTTAGAAGAACTTCAGAAATTTTAAGTAAAGGACCAGCCCCCATGCACTCAACAACGGTTATTATAGTGCTTTTGATCCTATCAATCCATATTTACCAATAAATTCAATATTTCATTATCAACTCATGGCAGTGTTATATGATGCGTTTAAACTTCATTTGTACATATATTTTTGTTTATTTATGCCTGCAGATACGTTAATTTGTCATATTTTTTATAATATAAGTTTCGAAAAATTTATTTACCCCTTCAAAAGTCCAATTAAAAGCAAAACCTTTAAAATTCCCAAAATATATGATGAAAATACCATTACTCAGTTTTACTCCACTTTCACGGAGTGGCACCAATGACAAATGTTATAAAAAATGTACATTTTGACAGCGCTCTCTCGAAACGAAGAGTCTCAAATCTATTTATCTATGGTTAGTAAAAGGAATGAGGGCAAAAAATTTGAAAATTTGAGCAAGTGTTTCACGCACCGAGTAGAAGAAACCAAATGCGCAGAAATTTTCGGCAGAGAGAATGACGATTTCTCAATTTTTCGGTAACGTTTATAATCGCATGGCTTCCCCTCATAAGTATGTACATATATGAATGTATGTATGTAAAATGAATGAGTTTTAAAATCTTTGAGCTTACAGGATTGCCCATATGCATGAGCGTGTATAATTGTACAATTTTTATACCAAAATGGGTATAGGTAAATGTATACTACTTGCAGGACACCTGACTTCGATTCTCGGGATTCTCGGTGAATCGGGATTCGGGAATTATCGGGAATTGTTTTTTTTTTAATTCTTTTAAAGCAAGGAAAATTATTTAAAATGACGCCAGCAACTACTTATACTTTCCAGCGTCTACTTACAGCTTTGTTCTAAATGAGACAATTGGTAATATTTTTCTGGCCACTCTTCAATAAATTAAAAAAAAAAAAATATTATGATAAAAGGTTTTCATATGTTATATGTTTCAAGGCAAATTTAATTTATAAAAAAAAAAACTTAACCTGCCCCGAACCCGTGCTCTTGAACCTGTAAACGCACGCATCAGAGCCGGCACCCTTTCCACCTGCGCCACTGCTGTATCATGTATATCATTTCTGTTGTGAATCAGAGACTTTATTTACTGGGTTGTAGATGTCGCTAAGGGTAGTGGTGAAATTCTTTACGCAAGGCGCGCACGGGTCCATCTAGCGTACAATGAAACAGTCAGATACTGTAGTTTTGGCTTTTGGTTAAAGCTTTTATATATGTTGTGCTGTTGGAGATTACAAAATAGCTGGAGAGTTTTGGAAAGTTTGTAGGCTTCTTTTTTGTTTAATAACAAATAAACAAAGCATAGTTCTCAAAATTTTTTTTCGCGAGACAGTAGAAAGAGTGCATACCAAGATGGCAATATAACTTTTATAGGGATCTATCTATAAATACTGTATGAAGTTGGGTTGCGAAATTTACTATGGGGAGAGTGTTAGCCTATTAATATATAGATACTGCTGAAATTTTTCATAAGGTAATGAAAACATGCACCACCTGAAGTGATTAGATTTTGGCTTGTAGTAAGGCTACAGATTATTTTCAACAACATTTGAAAGGTAATAACTCCTGCTTTACATTTCTTTGCATGGATTGACATTTTTCTTTTTTCTCTTCTATTTTTGAAAATTCCTCTTCTGGTGTTGCTATCAAAATATTTTATTCTATATAACTAACTTCATTCTTAGTATGAAAAATACATTTTCTGCTTAGAAAATATACTTTTCCAATATTTTATTGTATACCTATGAAGGCACTAATTGTACCCTTTTTATACCAAAATGGGTATAAATGTATACTAATTGCAGGACACCTAACTTTGATTCTCGGTGAACACAAAAATGGAAATTGTTTTTTTTTTTAATTCTTGTAAAGCAAGGAAAATTATTTGAAATGACGCCAGCAACTACTTATACTTTCCAGCGTCTATTTACAGCTTTGCTCTAAATGAGACAATTGGTAATATTTTTCTGGCCAATCTTCAATAAATTAAAAAAAAAAATATTATGATAAAAGGTTTTCATATGTTACTATATGTTTCAAGGCAAATATAATTTATAAAAAAAAAAACCTTAACCTGCCCCGAACCAGTGCTTTTGAACCTGTAAACGCACCCATCAGAGCCGGCACCTTTACCATTGCTGTATCATGTATAACATTTCTGTTGTGAATCAGAGACTTTATTTACTGGGTTGTAGATGTCGCTAAGGGTAGTGGTGAAATTCTTTACGCAAGGCGCGCACGGGTCCATCTATCGTACATCGAAACAGTTATGTACATACTGTAGTTTTTTCTTTTGGTAAAAGCTTTTATATATGTTGTGCTGTTGGAGATTACAAAATAGCTGGAGAGTTCCGGAAAGTTTGTAGGCTTATTTTTTCTTTAATAACAAATAAACAAAGCATAATTTTCCAAATTTTTTTTCGCGAGACAGTAGAAATAGTCTATACCAAGATGGCAATATAACTTTTATAGGGATCTATCTATAAATACTATATGAAGTTGGGTTGCGAAAATTACTATGGGGAGAGTGTTAGCCTATTAATATATAGATACTGCTGACATTTTTCATAAGGTAATGAAAACATGCACCAACTGAAGTGATTAGATTTCGGCTTGTAGTAAGGCTACAGATTATTTACAACAACATTTGATAGGTAATAACTCCTGCTTTACATTTCTTTGCATGGATTTTGACATTTTTCTTTTTTCTCTTCTATTTTTGAAAATTAATCTTCTGGTGTTGCTATCAAAATATTTTATTCTATATACTTAACTAACTTCATTCTTAGTATGAAAAATACATTTTCTGCTTAGAAAATATACTTTTCCAATATTTTATTGTAGTAGACTACTACTTTTTTATAATAATGGAATAAATTGGTCACATTTGTTCGAGCATGTCCTATGAAGGCACTAATTGTACCCTTTTTATACCAAAATGGGTATAAATGTATACTAATTGCAGGACAGCTTTGCTCTAAATGAGACAATGGGTAATATTTTTCTGGCCAATCTTCAATAAATTAAAAAAAAAAATATTATGATAAAAGGTTTTCATATGTTACTATATGTTTCAAGGCAAATATAATTTATAAAAAAAAAAAACTTTAACCTGCCCCGAACCCGTGCTTTTGAACCTGTAAACGCACGCATCAGAGCCGGCACCTTTACCATTGCTGTATCATGTATAACATTTCTGTTGTGAATCAGAGACTTTATTTACTGGGTTGCAGATGTCGCTAAGGGTAGTGGTGAAATTCTTTACGCAAGGCGCGCACGGGTCCATCTATCGTACATCGAAACAGTTACATATTGTAGTTTTGGCTTTCGGTAAAAGCTTTTATATATGTTGTGCTGTTGGAGATTACAAAATAGTTGGAGAGTTCCGGAAAGTTTGTAGGCTTCTTTTTTGTTTAATAACAAATAAACAAAGCATAATTTTCCAAATTTTTTTTCCGCGAGACAGTAGAAATAGTCCATACCAAGATGGCAATATAACTTTTATAGGGATCTATCTATAAATACTATATGAAGTTGGGTTGCGAAAATTACTATGGGGAGAGTGTTAGCCTATTAATATATAGATAATTTTGCATAATGTCTTGTTCGTGTGGACTTAAAGTTGATCGCTTGAGTCCAAAAATTCAGTGTGCCAAATGCAAAGAGATTTTTCATTGGAAATGTGTTGGTCTTGTGCAAACCGATGTGGACTACTTGCTTTCGGTAGATAAATCTTTTTTGTGCAACGTATGTATGGCAGAGCGTCGTACCTCTCTTCGCCCCCCTACATCACCCGTTGCATCAGATGATCGTGCTGGTAAAAGTAGTGCATCAGTGAATAGAGATAATAAACAATGCTCAATAAGAGAAAATTCGAAAACTGTCTCTCCTACATGTGAGAATAGTGAAAAAAATATTGCTTTAGAGCTGCATTCAGTGACCAATGAACTCAATGCTTTGAGAGCAGAGAATGCTTGTGTGCTTTCCTCTTCGTGCTCTGTCCGTGATGATAACAAAAAGTTATCATATAAGTGTGATACTCTACATGCTGAGATAAAGTTATTGTGTACAAAGCTACAAGCCAAAGATGACATTATAACTTCTCTTACTTCGGAAGTAACTGGACTTAAAAATATTGTTGTTGATTTGCGTAAGCTGTTTACAGACTGTGCTCTTTATTTAAGTAAACGAAAAGAGGCGTCGGATAATGCAAATTTCTCCCGCAAATGCGTGCCAGCTAACGCTGTAGATGTTTGTGCTGCTACTGCCGGTACTAATATTGTCCACTCTAACATGACAACAAATGCTTCGGTAAACAAAACAACATTATCGTTGACTACTGCTGCTGGGCTCGTCTCTGTTGGTGATGTTATCACTGTTGACGACGAGGTAATTGCTTTGTATGTTTCTGTAGCTGATACTGCTGCTGAAATAATAATAATGCCATCGTATGATGATGCTGGATCTGCCAATAGTGTAGCGACTGCGGCGCCTGTGCCGTCTTCCGCTATTCCACCTACTATTGCTACTAATTATTCTTCTGGTGCTGTTAACTCTAGCGAATGGAACACTGTGCGCAATAAAAAAAGGTCCAAACAAATAAATAAAAAAAAAATAATGTAGAAGGTGCTACTAACGCTGGTAAAACAGGTCATGATAAAACTTCTTCCAAACAAGGAATGGAAAATAAAGCCGAAGGTGCTTCAGATGCTACTAAGAGCCCAAATTCTGCTCATAACTCTGATAAAGGTAACTCAGTCGCGTCGAACGCTAGCCCCGTATCAAAGGCCTCACATACGGCGAATGCTCGCAAATTGCCCCAACTGTTAGTTATTGGTTCGAGCAACAATAATGAATTGAGCGTTGTGTCAAGAATGAAGTGGCTGCATATTTCGCCCTTATCTACATACGTCGGTTACAGCTGACCAGCTAAAAGAGTATGACGCAAGGCACACCGGCGTAGCTGAAAGCTCTATTGTCTGCAGTAGTCTTATCAAGAAAGGTATGGAATATACAAAGCGTGTAAATGCTCTTTTATTGCATTTTTTGTGCATGTTCGTAGTTTATTTTTGTGGTTGAAAAAGTATTAAGAATTTGGCATTTCAACAAAAATGTATGAAAGTATCAAAACAAAATTCTTCAAAATAACAGATCAAAAATAGCAGAGAATGTGAAATAATGAGAAGGTCCAAAACCTCGCATGCTATCGAGCGTGAGC
The DNA here is from genome assembly GCA_951509765.1 of Sphenella marginata. NCBI lineage: Eukaryota > Metazoa > Arthropoda > Insecta > Diptera > Tephritidae > Sphenella > Sphenella marginata. The sequence goes on along the minus strand of OX608078.1, from coordinate 62,983,986 downwards.
ATGGGATCCACGATGTGGAAAGAAATTTTTTTCGTATGAAATTTCATGGTCAATCCAATACCCGCGCATTAATGGCATGAAATATTGCTGACAGCATGTTTTTGAACCTTCTTGTTACTTACATGTTCTTCGAAAATAGTACAAATGTAGAAAAACGGAAACTCTGAATAAAACAGTTTGTGCTTTTGGTGAACGATTAGATCAAATATGACTTTATTTGAGACTCCGTTTTACTCTACCGAAAGCCAGATTAATACAAGAAAAAATGTACCGAAATAATCGGTAATTCTTTAGTATTCGGGTCAAAGGGTAGAAGCTATCAAAAATTTGAGCGTGATATCAAAACACGCGGTTCGGTGTCCTGGTAATAATCTAAAGGGGGAAGGTCAATATTATAAACCAGTCAAATTTTATCAACAAAAAACCTTAACTAAATTATTTGCTTCTGTTATCGATTTCGATGCCATAACTTGAGATATTTGAAGTGGAGGACCAGGCCACATCTACCAAACGACGCCTGCTATATTGCTTTTAATCCGATCCATCCATATTTCTCAATAAATTCAATGATTGACTATAATATACTTGTGAACTTCATTTATACATATGGGTGATTCTCCGCAAACTCTCAGTTTTGTGTCGCTTGGCGACAGTGGCGGATCCACGGGGGGGGTTTTCGGGTTTAAACCCCCCCCAAAGGGCTAAAGTGTAACGTTTTTTAATAACTCGAAATAATGGTACTAGTAAAAAAAATTATTTCCAAGTGATGAACAATAAGTTTTCGTTTTCCCCCTACAATTTACGAGGCCTTTTGAAAAATTCTTCCAGTATTTCGCCAGTAGAAACTGGTATATCGTTATGAATGTTTATAGATGTGAGTCCATTCAATCGCTCTTGGCCAAGCGTATTTCGCAAGTTCGACTTACATAATTCTTTTCAAAGTGGAAAATGTGCGTTCTGGCGTTGCTGTCGAAACTGGCAATACAGCTAAAATGCGCAGTAGTTTGTGAACGCTTTCGAATGCATTTTGATTCACCAACTGAAAAAAAATCCATATTGAGTAAAACAAATTATTCCAGGTTATAAAAATCAAATATGCAATTTATTCTTACTTCGATTGCATCGAATACATTTTTAATATATGTATTTCCCATCAACGCGCCGTCTCCACATTTTGACTTCTGATATAAATTCACCTTCAGAACATGTTAGAACCCGTTCATAAAAGCTGTACAGCCCTTTGCATTTTTTCACATCGTATTCATTTTTCGGGAACAGAACGCCGAAGTTTTCGAAAACCGACTTTGAAGATGAGTTATGTACGTGTCGAGAAATGGGATATAAAATGCGATTCCATAATAATCTTCGACACTTCCAGAATTGACATTGCATCTGTTTGTTTGGCGCTTATTAATGCGTGGCTTTTTCATATCGATTTCGCATTGTGCGCATATTTTGCTTACATCCTCGAAAATTCTACGAAAGAGACTTTCTGCATTATTTCGCATTTCCTTGAATTCCTGAATAGCATCTTCCGCAAGTTGAGTGGCGTCAGATAGATCCAGTGTTTCTGATTGTAATTGTTTACTTAGTGGCAATACGATCAAATGCACTGACTGCATTATGACGCTAGCTACTTGAAATGTAACAGAAGAGATAGCTGCTAGCAATTGGGAAGCTTGTGTCGCAGTGTCGCCTTTCCATATTTCTGTTTCGTCGTGGGCTTCAAAGATTGCTGGTTGAAGTTCAATGTACGTTGATACTGCTTCATGTGATTCGGCCCATCTTGTTGGACAGATGACCTTAAATTTTTTCGTGCGGCTCTCTTTTTGCATTGCTGAAATTTTTTCTTGAAGAACGTTTTGCCTTTTTGGCCATCGAAAAAATTCATGTACAGCTCCAATTGTCCCCAACCCATTTTTGATACCATTCCTCTCCCTGATCTCCATTTAGGTGGACATCACCAAAAATGAGTGGCACATTGACCTAAAAACTACTGCCTGCTAATAGCCTACATGGTCCACATTTCGGTGAATGTCTCGAAAACCGGTTTATATACGTGAATAGAACTAAAACTTATTTAAAAACCCATAAAGACCTTTCATTTGATACCCATATTGCAAAACCACCTTATAGGGTCACACCTGGCCCACATTTTGGACAATATCTCAAAATCGGGGTCTGATATGGGACTAATAGGTACACCATATTAAAGCACTTGTCAAAACCTTTCATTTAATACCCATATTGTATAAATTCTTATAAAGGTTAGCCAGGTCCACGTTTTGGCCTATATCTCGAGACCCTGGTATCCGAATCTTAAAATTTCAAAACATAAACCATCTTTTGTATAGTCCGAACAATGCCTAACAATTTGGTTTTGACTGGTGAGCCCGTTCTTGAGTTATAAAGTCACAACGAAAAAAATGTGATCCAAAACCCCCCCCTTGGTCAAATCCTGGATCCGCCGCTGCTTGGCGATTTTTAATACTCTTTAAGCATTATCAATGAACTATGCACGCTAAATGTGGAAAAGCGACTTTCTTCAAATAGTTTAGGATAAATTGTTGCATCACATTAAAATTGTATAAAGTTTTCATTGGCAATACCATACGAATGTCACAACCGTGGCATGTCGCCAACTTCAATTCTTGAATGATTTAATTTGTTTCAAGCTCAGATCGCTAATAATGGGAATAATAGTTTTTATTTATATTAAATACGTTATTCACTGATCAATATTTCAAATTTCCGAGTTGCTGGTATTCATTTCTCGATTCCTAACTCTACTTTGAAAAGTGTCGATTAGGTTTGACAAAAATAATATCGTAAGCCTCTAGAACCCATGTCAGCCATTTTTAGATTTTTTGTCTGTCTGTCTGTCTGTATGGTTGTCCGGGCATCACTCAAAAACTGCTGAACAGAATTGAATGAAATTATTGCCACTCTATCACTTAACGTCTAACTTAAAATTTAGGATAACTTTCATTTATATCTCATCCAGTTCCCGAGTTATTGTCCAAAATGTGGGTCCGGGGAACCAAAAATGTGCGTTTTTTACAATTATGCCTACTACACATAAAAACTATGATAATACTAGACGTTTATCCTAAAATTTAGGACATCTTCCATCAGGATATCTAATCCGGTTCCAAAGATATTGACAAAATGTGACCCAAAATTACTTTTTCCAACATGGGTGTCAAACGAAAGGTAGAAATTAATACTACATAGTGATGTGAGTTTTATTTCAATATCTCAAATGATTTCGGAGACTTCACAAAAAATAGTAAAAATCTCTGGTCATCTTCTCTACATATAATAAAATTGTAACAGGTCCGTGTCTGTACATTGAAGATTTTAAAAAAAAAATGATGTCAGGGGTCATTATTAAGCCTCTAGAACCCAAATCAGCCGTTATTAGAATTTTTGTCTGTCTGTCTGTCTGTATGGTTGTCCGGGCATCACTCAAAAACTACTGAACAGAATTGAATGAAATTTCTACCACTCAATCACTTAACGTCTGACTTAAAATTTACGATAACTGTCATTTAGATATCTCATCCAGTTCCCGAGTTATTGACCAAAATGTGGGTCCGGGGGACCAAAAATGTGCGTTTTTTACAATTATGCCTACTACACATAAAAACTATGAATGAAAATTTCACCATTATAATACCAGACGTCTATCCTAAAATTTAGGACATCTTCCATCAGGATATCTACAGGTGAATTCTGTAAGCTGTCTCTAGTCACTAATAGAGACATTTCGTGGTCAATTTCAATTTTGAGACAATTTGGTATGCAGTAAGCTGTCTCTCGTCTCTAGTCTCAAAAAAAGAGTCACTAATTTGTCAGCTGGTTCTAGGCAGGTCACAAACAGAAAAAACATGGAAGAAGTAGCAATTGCCGCATATTTGCTTTTTAAAAAATTAGAAAATGAAGAAAGGTATCAGTTAATTATTATTATATTAATAAATATAATTTAACAAAAAAGTTTCTCTGTTAATAATAGACTTGTTCGCAGGCGAAATCTTGCCAGTTTGAGGGACATAGAGGACCCATTTCTGCTGGAGGAGGAAATCTTCCGCAAGTTTTTAAGGTTTCCCAAAACGCTTTGCTGGGACCTTATGCAGGAGCTGAAGCCGCATGATAATTATATGCGGCAGTCGAGGATTCCGTTCGAGCTTCGGGTAAGAACAGCTGTTTGGTTATTTTATTTTTATTTGGTTTTACAAAAAGTATGCTCGTCACTTGAAACTTTTTTTAGTTTATTTCAGTACTTTATTTCCTCGCAAACGGGTCTTATCAAAGCTGTGTAGGAAACAGCCACTTTGCTGCCATGTGTCAGCCGACAGTGTCCCGAAACATAAAAGCCATTTGCAGGCTTGTTGTGGAGCACAAAAACGCCGAAATAAGCTTCGCTAGTACGGCTGAACATTACAACACCATTAAAAGGGGGTAGGTTTGTGGTTAATATTGAAGAGGTTAAATAATTAAATGAATTATTTTCAGTTTCCACAACAAGTTTGGGATTAAGGGGGTAATTGGTGCCATTGACTGTACTCATGTGGCCATAATTGCGCCGCCATCGTCAGCGGTAGGAGTAGTACCTCACGATTACATGAATCGGAAGGGTTACTATAGTGTGAATGTTGAAGCTGTAAGTATAAAAACTAGTTAAATAGTATTAAGTGTTAACCATCTCGATTTAAGGTTTGCGATGCTGAATTAATATTCCGCCACGTCAACGCACGATTCCCTGGATCATGCCACGATGCCGGTATATGGACCACATCCCCGGTACGCGTGAAGTTGATCAGGGAGCACGTATCGGGAGGATTTAAGTGGCTATTGGGAGACTCGGGCTATCCTTTGGAGCCGTGGCTTCTAACGCCTATAGAAAGCCCATCCTCCGATGAAGAAGAGTTGTATAATAAAACTCACATCAGGGCAAGAAACTCAATAGAACGGGGCTTTGGGGTTGTGAAGTCACGTTTTAGATGTTTGCTGAAAGAACGTTTCCTTCGGTATAGCCACAAAAACGGAGCCTTCATAATTTATACCTCGTTTATTTTTCACAACATCCTTCAAAAACGAGGCATTATGCCAGAGGAGGTTGTAGCACCAGAGGTTACAAATACAGCCACGGGCTCTTCAATTCAGGCGTCCGAGTATCACGGCGAAGGAAGAAGGGCTAGAGAGAACTGCATAAATGCACTTATCCTATCAAATTCCACCCTAACCTAGCCTCCACCCTAATTTCCTTCCTCCACCCTAACCCTAGCCTCCACCCTAATTTCCTTCCTCCACCCTCATTTCCATCCTCAACCCTAACCCTATCCTCCACCCTAATTTCCTTCCTCCACCCTCATTTCCATACTCCACCCTAATTTCCATCCTATCACTTATCCTAGCACTTATCCTATCCAATTCCACCCTAACCTAGCCTCCACCCTAATTTCCTTCCTCCACCTTCATTTCCATCCTCCACCCTAACCCTAGCCACCACTCAATTTAAATTAAAAAAATATATACAATTAAACATTTTAAAACTAAATTTGATATTATTATTTATTTATACATAGACGAAAACAAATGGCTTCAAGCCTTGGGATAAATAAAAAAAATGATAATTTACTTTTATAAAAATACGGTAATTGTATACGACCACTCGTAACTACTAATACAGGTCCAAAAATATCGGGAGAGGTATCAGAAGACGGGTTTTCACCTCTGTGTCAATAATCAAAAATTGGAAAGCAAATATTTTGTTTCGCCCAGACCACACTTTTTCACTTTTTAGGGACGGCCTAATCTGTTTTACAACAACCACATGAAAATGTTCACAATTACTTGCAAATATCTCGCGAACTATTAAAAATGTTTGTTTTCCGATTCTGGATTCTTGTTACAGAGGTCAAAACGCGTCTTCTGACACCTCTCCCGATATTTTTGGACCTGTATTAGTAGTTACAAGCGGTCGTATACAATTACCAAATATACAAATAAAAAAAAAGCTTTTTTATATAACACAAAACACAAATGGCTTCAAGCTTTGAGGTCAATAAGAAAAAATATAACTAATAAAAGGCACTTATATATGAGCAGGAACGTATTTACGTTTCAGTCTTGTATTCTAATTGCGGGATTGTGCAAGGGCCAATACTGCACTGGCCATATTATTCATAGCAGCGCAGAAATCTGCCATAGATTTCAGAGAATCTTCTCTGTATTGCCTCTCCTCTTCATTTCTTCGATTAATCGTTGCCATCATTTTGGAAAACATGTCTTCAGAGCTTGAGGTAGACCTGCGGTGACGTGTAGTTGTCGGGGTTTCACCAAATGTGAAAACTTCCGATATGTCAGCATCAACTTCCTGTATTAAGGGACTGAAGGGTTCCCTCTCTTGTACTGGCGGACTAACAGGGTCGCAAGTAATCAGTACCTCAGCCTAAGAAATCAAAGAGGCATGTTAGTTTTATATGTATATATATGTATATACTGTATAAATTGCATACCTCTGCTCCAATTGTTGGTATGTCTGGTGCCCCAAGAACTACCACTGAACCGATCGTGTCCAGCGCCCTCTGCTCCCTCTCAGACACATCTTCTTCCGTATATGGGCCTCCACCCGTAGCTAAGCGATTAGCTTTAGATTTTCTTTCCCTGGATCGAATTTGATTCTTCCAATGACTAAGAGACTGAAATAAAGATAATATAGGAGCATTATAATCAAAAGTTAACAACAAGAAATAGAAAGAGCATTCTATAATGTTCGACAAGTCATTACACATGCACACAATAAACAAAATCACACCACAGACGTTGGCAAAGACATTCAAAGCAAAAGTACCCGATGGCAATTTCACCAAGTCATATTCCATAATGCTATCACAGGTATACACATAAGTTGCTACAACCCCTACTAGACTGTTGAGCCTTCTATAAGTACTTACAAAAGCATTTTCATTAATGACGAATGCCCTTAATAATGTGTTCAATTTTGTTCAGGCCGTGTGAAGAATTTGAACACTTCCCCTCATGGATCTGATATGATATCTCGTTTTTACTAATGGTATTGTATTAAATGAAAAAATATATCTTCTTTGCTCTAACAAAGCCTCAAACTATTCATTCAAATGCTTACAAATCACTTTGAAAAATCAACCAAACTGCTCAATATTTACATCTTCAACACCTTTGAACTAAAATTCAATGTACTGAATAATAACCTCATTCCTAATGCTCAAAGTACTTAAAAATGGCCTTACAAACTATTCATTCGAACTACTTATATATGGCCTCACAAACTATTCACAGCAAATACTCAAACCCCTTATATTTTCTCTCCAAACTACTCACATTATCTCTCCAAACTACTTATAAGAAAGAAGAAGATTCAAATTTTTGTTTTTTCATACATATGACATTTGAAGAAATTTTATTTTTGAATTTATGAAAAAACTACAAATTGTATTATATTTTATAAAATATTTATGTATATGCTAAATAGCAAAAACTATCTTAAAAATATACATTTGAATATATATTTTACATATGTCACGCCTAATAAATTCATCCCTACAATATGCCTAGTACCATCACTATTACAACTATCGTGAGAAACAACAACCCTGTCACGAGAACCATCGATCAACTTCAGTATTAACGAAGACATCCGAGCGACTAGTACGAGTGGCGTGAAATCAATTAATTTAATATCTGTAACCATTAACTATTTCCAATACATACCTCATATTAAACTTAATCACACATTAATTAAACTATTTAAACTTTAAAACTATTGTGTACCCTTTACTCAAAACGGACATCCTTAAATCGTAAGTTACCCATCGCGTATATACGTGTGCGTGGACACTTCGGTATATTCGCGACAGTTCAGAAGTAAGATTGAACTTCTTTGCCTACAAGCGCTAATACGAATAAATAAATAAGCTGCGAAAAGTGCGGTTTAAAAGTGTACAGTGGCATACGTTTTACTTATTGTACATAACCACACATTTTGTGAGACTCCGTGAATTTTAGGGCTCCAGCGACATACGCTTTGTTGCTAAGCTCAACGGCCAAAATTCAAAGTTGCAGTTGTGCAGTGCTACACCGATTATCGTTTCGTCAATTCGTGAATTTTAGGGCTCCAGCGACATACGCTTTGTTGCTAAGCTCAACGAACAAAATTTAAACTTGCAGTTCTGCAGATAGCCAGTGATACGTCAGTTATCTCGTTTACACCTTGGTGTCGCTCATCGTATTCATATTGTTCCGAATAATTCTAATTTATACTTGCAACATTGCAGTTACGCGTCGGTTATCTCGTTCACTCCTAAGTGTCGCTCATTGTATTTATGACATTCTTATATCGCTCTCAACGACTGTAATTTAAACTTGTAGCTTTGCAGCTGAGAGTCGACACTTTTCGTTCGTTCGTTCGTTTCGCTCTTTCATTAATATGTTCGTTCCGATATGGATCGTTCTCGTTGTTGCAATTAAACAATCATAGCTGTCTCGGTCTCACGTTTGAACTTTAAGTGCTACTGACTCTAATCTTATTAGAAATCGACACGAAAATATAATCAAAACAAAAATGCCGAATACAGAATATACACTAAAAGAGTTACGAAAAAAATGCAAAGATGCTGGTTTGCCTACCTCGGGCACGAAAAACCAACTCTTGCAACGTCTAAAAACAAATCTAAGTGATTATGAAAGTGAAATAGAAGAAGATATAACAATTGTGCAACGCATATCGTCGCTCGAAAAAACCATCGAAAGGTTTATAAATGCTCAAGCAACAACAAACGTGAGTGCGCGAGTGACTACGTGTGTACAAAATTTTGAGCCGACGTTAACGTCATCGCCCGTGTCAGCAGTTTATTGCACGGCAAATATGCAACCGCTAACAACAACATCGTATGCGCAAGGCAATTTCGTGCCGCAGTGGCAGAGGCCAAATATATCTACTGCGCCTGCGCACGAAATTCCAATTGGAAATAACATGTTTCATGCAACCACCGTTCCGATTCCATTGCGTGGTGAATATTCTAATTCTTATAGGATAAAAGATATTGTTGAGTTGTTACCAGAATACAATCCAACAAGCGAAACGTCCTTAAACTCAATACAATTTATTAAACGTGTCGAAATGCTAAAAAGTGCGTATAACTGGCAAGAAAATGTCATAATTTTCGCGGTTCAACAAAAGATGCGCGGTGCCGCGAAATTATGGATCGATTCATTGCAGTGCGCGTTTGTTAATTGGCCACAATTTGTAAATAAATTTTTATCTGATTTTCCGTGTACGGTTAATGAAGCAGATACGCATATAAAACTCTCGCGCTCGAAACGACAACATAATGAGTCGCCGGTCGAATACTTTTACAGAATGTTAGCACTCGGTAATAAGGGTGGTTTAGCAGAATCAAGCATAGCAGGACATATTATTAATGGTGTTAACGATGTCGATCTTAAACGTAAAATATCTAATGAATATACGCTGTGTCAAGATTTATTGAAAGACATAACGAGTTATACCGTGTATAATGACGTTCAGCAAAACGTGCAAAAACCAAAACAAAGTTACAGTTTTACTACAAAATCTCAACCGGTACAAACAAAAGAACCTAATAATTCAACAGCAAATAAACAAATTCGACCAACAAATAATTTAAAGTGTTTTAACTGTGCTAAGTTCGGACATCTAGCTATCAATTGCACCGAGCCGCAAAGAAAGCAGCGATGCTCTAAGTGTCAACGCACGACACATAAAAGTGAAGAATGCCCGGAAAATAAGAAAAGTAACGTAAATAATATAGACAATCCCGTCGTGAACAAAAATTCGGAAAGAGCCTGCGATGGCATAACAAAACAAATTAACGTAAACGGTCACGTAACCCGTGCTTTCGTTGACCCTGGCAGTACCCGTACGCTCGTTCGCAAATCGTTTGCTACTCGTATAGGCAATCTCAAAAACCAAATTACAAAGTTAAGAGGTTTCGGTGGCGGGGAATTCGTTTCCAATTGTAATATAAATGTACTACTAATGATAGACGATCAAACGTTTGATGCAAACATGGTAGTGATTGAAGACGATCTAATTTCTGAAAACGTGCTACTCGGAAAAGATGTACTATGCGGTTCAAGTACGCGTCTTATAATCGAAAATGATGAATGTCGGGTTGAGCAGGTTCGTTGTATAACAGTTCCTAACGGGTTAAATGAAAATGAAAACCAACAATTCGAGAACATTATAAATAAGTACAGTGGGGCTTTTGCAACAAATATTAAAAATATTGGAAAGTGCGGAATTTCGAAAATGAAAATTGTTTTGAAAAATGATACGCCCATTTCGTTAAAACCATACCGCGTTCCGTTCGCTAAACGTCCAATAATATCACAAATTATTGTAGAGTTGTTAGAGTACAATATAATTCGTCCCAGTGAATCGTCGTTTTCTTCTCCAGTGGTTTTAGTAGAGAAAAAGAACAAAGAACATAGACTGTGTATCGATTATCGTTGCCTTAATAAAAATACGGTCAAACAACCATTTCCCATGCCGAACATGGAAGATCAATTCGCACAACTCGCGGGAAATCGGTATTTTAGTGCGCTCGATCTTCGTATGGGATACCACCAGATCGAAATCGAAGAATCGTCGAAACAATATACCGCGTTCGTAACGTCAGATGGACACTTCGAGTTCAATCGTATGCCTTTCGGTCTCGTGAACGCGCCATCAACTTTTCAATCGATAATGAACAATATCGCTTCAAAAATGAATACGGGTGAAGTACTAATTTACTTAGATGATATTATTATTCCAAGTAAAACGATACGCGAAGGACTGCTACGTTTAGAGCGGTTTCTAAAACTTATAAATGACGCAGGACTTACACTTCGTCCGGACAAATGTAAGTTCCTGGCAACCCAAATTGACTATCTTGGACACAGCATAACCGAAAGCGGCATAACACCTGGCTTACAAAAGGTAAACGCAATACGAAATTTTCAACGACCTGCCAACGTAACAGAGGTAAGACGATTTTTAGGCCTCACGGGTTTCTTCCGGAAATTCGTGAAGGACTATTCCATTATATCGAAACCAATCACCATATTACTAACCAAAGCTAATCAGGACAAATTCACTTGGCGTCCTGAGCAACAGCATGCTTTCGAAACATTAATAAATTTACTAACGAATGAACCGATCTTGTCCCTGTATGATGGTAATGCCCAGCACGAGGTACACACTGACGCTAGCAGCGTTGGGTTGGCTGGGGTACTTCTTCAATCAAATGATGGAAGTGAGTGGCGGCCCGTCAGTTATTATAGTCGTCACTGCACTGACACCGAGAGTCGATACCACAGCTACGAGCTTGAAGTTCTCGCTGTGGTCGAAACATTAGAACGTTTCCGCATATACGTATTGGGCAAGTCATTTCGTCTAATAACCGATTGTTCAGCAATTGCACAGGTCAAGGAGAATAAAGAACTAAAGTCGAAAATAGCGCGCTGGTGGCTTAAATTGCTGGAGTACGACTTTGAATGTGTACATCGTCAAGGTAGTCGATTACAACATGTAGATGCGTTGAGCCGAATGCCTGACCAGCCTGCAAGGGAAGTCGAGCCTGCTGGATTCGTATTGAACGTCAACTCCGATATCAACGATTGGATCTTCACGATGCAAATGCAAGACGAAAAATTGAGACAACATATCAATGTTCTAAATGGTACGGTAAAGTCATCACAAGCCAATACCATAAAATCCGAATATCTTTTAAAAAATAACCGTTTATATAAAAAACTTCCTGAGGGTATAAAATTTGTTGTACCTAAAGGTGTACGCTGGCGAATTCTTCAGTGCTGCCATGACCAGGTAGGACACCCCGCATTGGAGAAATCCCTTGAACGCATAAAACAAAATTACTGGTTTGCCAATATGAGAAGGTACGTTAAAAGCTATATAGCTGCGTGCATTAAATGCTGCTATCAAACACAAGGTTCCAACAAACGGGAAGGTAGTCTTCATGTCGGTGATATTAAGCCAATGCCGTTCTATCGCATTCACCTTGATCACTTAGGTCCCTTTGTCCGCAGCAAAAGAGGAAATTGCTATGTTTTGGCTATATCCGACGCGTTCAGTAAATTTCTTGTCGTGAAGCCTGTTCGCGATACGAAAACGTTACATGTCCTTAAAGCTCTAAATGAAATGACTTCATATTTTGGTTTGCCATCACACATTGTAACCGATAGAGGAACGTCCTTCACTTCCAAAAATTTTGAAGAGTTTTGCAGCCAAAATAATATTAACCATACTAAAGTTGCAGTTCGCACACCTCGTGCAAATGGCCAAGTCGAGCGGGCAAACCAAAGTATATTAACATTTCTACGAACAACCACGGATAATCCGAAAGATTGGGATCTCATGTTACGAGATCTCCAATGGTCTGTAAATTCGCGCAAAAACAGCACAACAAGTTTTAGTCCAAATGAACTTGTTTTTGATTTTAAGCTCCGAGACGTTGTAACGAATGAACTACTTGCCGCTATTCATGACGATGTCGACGATGAATCGTCTCAGCTAACAGCTTCAGAGAAGCGTAGTCAAGCTGCAGTTAACATTTCCAACGAACGTCAGAAATGGAAAATACGATTCGATCAACGGCATAAAACTCCAAAAATATACAACGAAGAAGATTTGGTCGTCATCGAAAATGAACCAGCCGCAACTGGCGAGTCTAAAAAGCTTGAGCCTAAATATCGTGGGCCATACATAGTTCGCAAAGTTCTGGGAAATGACCGTTACTTACTCGAAGATATCCCAGGCTACCAAATAACTAACAAAAAATTTTGCTCCGTTTACGCATCCGACAAAATTAAACCTTGGTGCAGTAATAGCCCTGACCTCGAATCAGATGACGAAATCGAGGACGATTCAGGTCAGGAAGGGCCGAGTTGTCACGCCTAATAAATTCATCCCTACAATATGCCTAGTACCATCACTATTACAACTATCGTGAGAAACAACAACCCTGTCACGAGAACCATCGATCAACTTCAGTATTAACGAAGACATCCGAGCGACTAGTACGAGTGGCGTGAAATCAATTAATTTAATATCTGTAACCATTAACTATTTCCAATACATACCTCATATTAAACTTAATCACACATTAATTAAACTATTTAAACTTTAAAACTATTGTGTACCCTTTACTCAAAACGGACATCCTTAAATCGTAAGTTACCCATCGCGTATATACGTGTGCGTGGACACTTCGGTATATTCGCGACACATATGTATTTTCCCTAAACAAATTCCCGGCAGCTGAAACTACGGAATGGTGTCCATTGCGGCCGATTCCCTTGAAAAACGAACCTAGATCCGTTCACGCAACTGTAGAGGTTTGTTGGCGGACTGTTGAAGGGTACGATTATTTTCAATTCACAATTTAGCTGGTAGCAGCATACAATTAAATTTAATATATATTTTTACCGCACGAATTGTTTTTTCAAATTTGAAAAATTTTTATATTTTAATTTTTTTTTTTTTCATTTTGACTTTTTATTTTGCTGACATCTATCAAATTCTAAAAGTCAATCAAACAGAAAACATGACACAAAATGATATGTACATCTATGCCTTTCTATCTTAAGCATTTTTAAATATAGATAGTTCCGTCGATATTATCTCTTTCGTGCATTAGAAATTCCAAAAACAAAATTTATTTTGGAAATGTGAATGTGTTGGAAAAAAAGGGGGGATTGCACAAATGAGCTAAACTTTTTGCCCAAAGTACTCAACATTGTCTAGTAGGGACTACTCGACAATACATTTACTGAAAACTTACCTCCTTCCATTTCGCCGGAGTACGCGTCGGTCCCTTGAGCGCGTTTAGCTGCTCCGACAGCTCAATCCATAATTCCTGCATCCTTCTAGGGCGCGTTGGGTAATTTTTGTTGGTTTTCAACTGGGGGTTGTTACGCACAAACGCCAAGTAACAATCAATTTGTTCCTTGGTTGTGCGAGCATGTTTATTTATATCTGTAAAGAAATTAAAGTTATTTATTTGCATGCAAACCAAGAAATAATAAATATTTTATTTACCTTTGTCGGCCATTTCAAAACAATGTGTATAGTGATGAAAGTCGGCATTTATCGATTGTTCATTTTCTGTCTTCATGACATGTGTTCAAATAATCGATTCAGGTTAAATACTTATTACGCAAACTCATCAAGCCTACTTGTATATATGCTTATTGCAATTCATATTCCGTAAACGTTTAATAAACAATTTTGCTCATTACAAGCGTTTAAAAATTCATATTCGTATGAAATCGATAAGCAAATATTTGCTTCGCTCGTTTATCATCTCCAATGGAATATGCAATCAGCTGACTGTCTCAGTGGTGAAAATACCACATATCTTTGGTGAATTCGTTGAGACTTTGGCTTACAGAATACCAAAATGATACCAAGTCACAAGAAATGTCTCAAACGAAAAGTCCAAATTTTAGTGACTTGAGATGAGACAGCTTACTGAATTCAGCTGCTAATCCGGTTCCAAAGGTATTGACAAAATGTGACCCAAAATTACTTTTTCCAACATGGGTGTAAAACGAAAGGTAGAAATGAATACTACATAGTGATGTGAGTTTTATTTCAATATCTCAAATGATTTCGGAGTTTTCACAAGAAATAGTAAACATCTCTGGTCATCTTCTCTACCTATAATAAAATTGTAACAGGTCCGATGCCTATACATTGAAGATATTTAAAATAAATGATGTCAGGGGCCATTATTAAGGCTCTAGAACCCAAATCAGCGTACCACAACAGCCGGTTCTACGTACCGGAATGACCTGTGTTTTAACCGGCCAAGGGCTGTTATTTCAGTGTAACCCTGTCCAATTTGTCCAGTCCCACTCCTAAATTGTCATCCTCGGAGCAGAGATCTGGATGCTCAGGGCTTAACCCTGCCATCCCCAGAACCCGTACTTTTTTCAGTACTTTTGAGGCACCAGGTTATTCGCGCGCAAGTGCGTCCAGCGGTGCTCGTAGCTCCGGCGCACACACACCCCGCACCTACCATCATCAAATGGCCACAACAGTGGCCCGGCCTCCACGACCAGCAGCCTTGATGCTCCCCACTCTCGTCCCCCCCTACTTCCAGCATGCACGTGGGTCAGGAACATAACCTCCTCTTACATTTCACCACGTGCACTGTTTGTAGGCAAAAATTATATACGCCTGCGGCATCGGTTAAGTGCAATAATTGTCTTGGCCTGTGCCACATCCATATGTGCTCTGGGCTTGCAAACAGGAACCTTTGGACGGATACATTTATAACCAATTGCTGCAGAAGTCAGCCGCTCTCCACGCCACACAACATCGGCCAAGTCACGCTGAACCCTAGACTGCGACACAGCTTGGGACTAAGCCTACCTCCATCTAGGCAACCACATCCATCCCTTACCCCCAGCATACCTTCACCCTCCCTCCCGACACACTTCAAAATCCTACAGCTGAACTGCAATGGATTAACTGGAAAGATCGCGGAGATAACAGACTTTATGAACTCGAACAACATTAAACTGGGCGCCATTCAGGAGACCAAACTGAACGCTAACTCGGATTTACGTACTCGAGGTGGGTACAATGTGCATAGGAAAGATCGTCCCAGTGGTCATGGGGGCGGCTTTGCATTCATCACACACCACACTGTACAGTATAACCTATTTGGTCCGGACATTGACCCCAGGGACTCTGCCCTTGAATGCCAGGGCATAGCAGTCCGGACAGGCGACGTCGACCTGCGAGTGATAAATATATACATCCCCCCTGTTACGTGCTGACCCCGTGATTATCGCCCTGATATTAGTGCGTTGCTAAGGGGCGATAACTGCCTTATCCTAGGTGATTTCAACGCACATCACGATCTCTGGCACTCAAACTTGCCAGCAGATAGCAGAGGGCACGCACTCGCAGATCAAATAGACAAATCGGCATTCTGTACACTGAATGGAGATGCCCCCAATATGGTGGCAGGTAACTGCCACAGCTCGCCAGACATCTCCATTTCAAGTGCGGGCCTTATCAACCACGTAAACTTGCAACCAATGCTTACATTGGCATCAGACCACCTACCCATCCTACTAAACATCGAACGACCGTCCTACGCCATAACGACAGAAAAACGAAAACGCAATGGCAAGAGAACATGACCAAGTGAGACTCTTGAACCCCGCAGATCCAAGAATAAAGGATCTCAGCGCAGAAATCCGTCGGACTGTCAATGACCACAAATTGACCAAATGGAAAGAACACCTAGTGTACAAATCGGTTGTGGTGCTTAGCTGGAGCGGCCAGAAAGTAGACGGTTGTCCAGTCGCGGACAACCGTTGATCCCCGAATTTCATCCTCCGGTTTTAAGGGGAGGTGAACCGACACATACACACCCACATGCATGTATATGTTTGCTGACAAACATGAATATGTGTGCATATACATACATGTGGGCGGCTTGGTGTTGGGGTTTTGTAGAAACTAAAAAAGTGACATTAGGGTGGCGCGTTTTATAAGACTTTAGGCATCGGGCCTAAACATGCCGGCCCTCTTGCGATACGCAACATCCGAATCCGCCCCCAGGATTTTCGACCACGTCTTCTTAAAACTACTTATAGCTAGGGTGGTGAGTGCCGGATGGCGCAGTCACCACTGTCTGCCCTTGAGCGACGTCCCGAAGATGGAGGTTTCTCGTCTGGCAGTACCTCTGCTTCGCACCTAGAGCTAGGTGGAGGAAAATGTGAAAAAATAAAAAGTTGTATATTTCTTGCCAGTAGATTGATTGAGAAGAAGAGAAAAAAAATTTTATTTTTATTTTTTAGGCTTAATCTAATCTTACATACTAATTGTTAAATTTGCGTAGCTGGCGCGGCAGTGTGGCCAGTCTACGCAGGTCTGAGTCCCGTGGCTTGTATTTAGCTGGCACGGCTGAGTGGACAGTCTAAATTTTCGATATAAAAAAAATTTAGCTGGCACGGCTGAATGGCCAGTCTAAATTGTCGAGTTTATATGAAACTCGTTCGAAAGGGTCGGAACGGCAGTGAGTCCGATACCCCGTGTACTGGTCGGAATGGCCGTGGTTCCGAACCAGGTTCGATGCTTGCGTTATATGACGGTGCTGGTAAGCGTGGGTGGCGATATTTTTTTTATATATATGTACATATTTTTATTTTATGTATTAGTCTTTGCAATTTTGCAGACTAATGCAACTAAATGCTTGGCAGACATAATATTGCAAAAAGTTGACGTACGGCACCGTACCACTGGAACGCATCCAAAAAAAACTTTATTGCAACTACGGGATCACCCGGTAGTGCGTTTCGCTAATTTTGATTCATATGTACATACATGTATTTTGATCCAGTTCACTGGTGCTCACTAGGGCTGCGTACACAGCGACATTTCCGCCTTGGTCGGTATTGACATTCGGTACCGATCCGGGTAGAGAGTGTGAGTGGAGGGCGTTTTTCGGGTTTGTTATGGTTGAGTGCGCTTTGCTAGTGAGTGGTTAGAAAAATTCATTGTTATACATATTGACATTATGTAGAACAATTCATTCTTCATGGATTTTTGGCACGCGTGGTCGCAGTAGCAGAGGTAAGTAGATTTGTAATTATATATTTCGGGACACTTCACTGCACTCACCTTTGCCCTCACTACCGTACTTTAAATAAAAATAAATAATTATTAGGTTTTAAAACTTTGCAAATATATTTATTCGTTTTGGCTCAGGCGCTAAATGACCGTCTTGCTCTATATTTTTCGAATTGATTTTTGTTTACAATTTGTATGTGTTTGGTGTTGACAATTAGTTGGTGCGTGACTGTGTAAGTGTGTGTGTGTGGTGTGGTGAATGCTGGCGGCAGGGTTGCACCCGCCAGTGTTGTGGCTAATCTAGCCATCCCGGCCCCCCTAGAAGTCGTTGCAGCTGCTGCAGGGTCTCCACGACATTGCTGAGCCCGGTTGGGCGACGACGGCCTCGACTTGCTGGCTGTGTCTGCTAAGCGGATGCTGCTGGACGGCGATTACGGGCCGCGAGATGAGTCCATATTCGTGGACGCTGTGGTTGTTCCGGTGGGCGCTGTTGCGGCCCTTGGAGTGAAAGTGTACGGTGCTGCAGTGGGCACTGCTCGTGCTCGTGGCACGGTAACCGCAGAGCGGATTTTTGGTGTCGGGGCGACTTGCTCGATTTCCATATTTATGATAATGTGCATAGATAGAAATTATGGACTTTAGTGTCTTATTAAGTATAGGGGTGCTTGATTTTAGCACTTGATCAACATAAAGTCTGAAATGTGATATGATTATTGCATCTTTTATACGGGGTTTTAGTTGCGGTATAATTTCACGTTTAGTTCGAAGAAACGAGAGTCCTTCGAGCTACCTCTTTAAGAGTGAGGTATTTATTTCGGATCGCAACATCGCTTCGTTGGATGAATTGCTCCGTATTTGATTTTATATTAATTTTAGGTATTTGCGCGATCGGTATTAGCGGTATTAGACTCGGTTGGTAGAAAACAAAGTTTTACGAGCGGTCGAGTTAGTTTGCCGTTTTGCGTACGTAGGTCAACTACTCGGATGTGACCGTTGGAACCGTAATGTACCTTTTCGATGCGGGCTAGCCGCCATTCGGTAGGAGGTAGACATTCGTCATGAATTAAGACGCATGCTCCAATTTGAGGTGCTCTTGAGTATTTTTCCACCGATATCGTTTGTGAAGGTCTTTAAGATATTCTTCCTTCCATCGGCGACTAAACTCATGATGGAGGATTTTGATCCGTTCCCATCGATTTATGAGGGAGAGTGAGTCCACGTTTTGTTCTGGTATGGCCAGAAGTGGCGCTCCGCTAAGAAAATGCTCAGGGGTGAGGGCTGTAAAGTCGGAGAGATCTTGCGAGAGTGATGATAGTGGCCGTGAGTTTAAAACGGCTTCAACTCGAATGAGTAACGTAGTGAACTCTTCAAATGTAAATTTATGATTGCCAGCGGTTTTCTTAAAATGCGATTTGAAGTTTTTAACAGCTGATTCCCATAGTCCACCCATATGTGGGGCACTTGGAGGGATAAATTTGCCAATTAATGCCTTGAGGTGCGTATTTTTCAATGATGTGCGGCGAGACTTCTTTGGCGAACTGTATGAACTCCTTTTCGGTAGCTCGTTGAGCGCCGATAAAGGTTTTGCCATTGTCGCTCATGATTTTCGAGGGAAATCCTCGCCGTCCGACAAAGCGTGCAAATGCCGCGAGAAAAGCTGCCGTTGTCAGATCTGAACATAATTCTAAATGTACCGCTTTTGTCGTGAAGCATACAAAAACAGCCACGTAACCTTGCATTGTGGTAGAAGACCTTAACATCGAGGCCTTTAGCTGGAAAGGTCCGCAAAATCTACACCAGTAATGGTGAAAGGCATTGAATAATTGCAGCGTTCGGGTGGTAGAGCTGCCATGATCTGCGTGCGCATCTTTTGCTTGTGTAGCGTACAGACTTTACACATAGAGATGGATTTTTTGATCAGAGGCTTTAATCGAGGAATATAAAACTCTTGTCGGATCATTTGTTGCATTAGCCTGTGCTCGGCGTGTAGCATTAAGAGGTGGAGATAATTTATGAAGATTGTGACAAATGCGGAGTTTTCCGGTATTATTATTGGATGCCGCTCATTGTAGCTCAGACTGGAGTTCGCTAGCCTGCCATTGGCATGAAGCAGTCCTTTAAAGTCTACAAAGGGGTTAAGCACTAAGAGTGTGCTCTTTTTGCCGATGGGCTTCGACGCCCTTAAAAGTGTTTGTTCACTACTGTAATAGCGAGTCTGCGTGGACGCGACTAGGGCTTTTTCGCCCGTTGCAAGTCTTGATGCGTAAGTGCATAGCTTGCGGTATGGGCTATCCCTTTCACCTTATTCTTTAAGCGATTTGTTAATTGAAGCATATACGCTATTACTCTTAAGGGTCGGGGGAACGACGAAAATCGCTCTAGGATGTCTGTATCCTCCAACGTTGTATGAAAGCCTTCTATTCTTCTACTTTCTGGGGCTATTATATTGCGCGCAGGCGACTTTGGCCATGCGTCAGGTGATTCGACCATCCAGTTGAGGCCATTCCACCATAGCGTGGTGGTGGTAAGGTGCAGGGGTTTGCAGCCCCTTGTTGCAATATCCGCAGGGTTATCAGCACCGGCTACGTGTCGCCAAGTCGCTGGCCCAACCAAGTCAATGATTTGAGCTGTGCAGTTAGAAACGTATGTTTTCCACGTATGTGGTGGGTTTTCTAGCCATGCTAGCACGATTTCTGAATCGGACCATAGATATAGTTTCCGATCGCTCAGGTTTAAATGTGCTTGCACGGTCGAGGCTAGTTTTGCGAGCAGGAGTGCGCCGCATAGCTCGAGCCGTGGGAGGCTTACGGTCTTAAGAGATGCGACCTTGGCCTTTGCCACTAATAAGTGACTTGTTGTTTTGCCATCGTGCTGGATTCGCACATAAATAGCAGCGTAGTATGCTTTCTCAGAAGCATCGCAAAAGCCGTGGATTTTGACTTCAGGATCGGGTGAGAAATTCACCCCCCGAGGTATTTGTATCTCGGAGATAGTGTGCAAGTTACTTGCAAATTGGGACCATTTTATTAAGCGGAGTGGTTTCACCACTTCGTCCCAATCGGTTCCATCTAGCCATAATTCTTGAATGAGGAGTTTTGCTTGTATGATTGGTACAAGCCATCCTGCGGGGTCAAAAAGTTTTGCCACAGATGACAAAATTTGTCTTTTCGTTTTTGCGGATTTTGCAGATACCGACTCAAGAGTGTAAGAAAATTGGTCTGATATTGCATTCCATTGTATGCCCAGAGTTTTAGTGGTGCTCTCTTTTTCGAACTTTAAAAAATTAGTATCTAGCAAGTTTTCTTTATTTTTTTTTGCCAGTATTTCTGGATGGTTGGAAGTTATCTTTTTTAATGGAAACCTTGCTGATTCGAGAAGTTATCGAAGCAACTTGCGCTAGTGACTCGCACGCTAATGGAAGGCTATGGCTTCCCGACAGTATATCGTCTACGTACGTTTGAGAGCTAAGCACCGGGGCGGCTAGAGGTAATTTGGCTTTTGTATCTTTTGCCAGTTCGTGTAATATACGAATGGCTAGGAAAGGGGCGCAGTTTACGCCAAATGTCACCGTTTTTAGATTGTAGTCGCGGATTAGACTGCTAGGTGAATTGCGGAATATAATGCGCTGGTAGTCTTGGTCGTCGTCATGTACTAGGATTTGTCTGTACATTTTTTCGACGTCACCATTAAATACGTATTTATACATACGCCACTGTAGGATTAGTAGCATTAAGTCGGGTTGTAATGTTGGACCCGTGTATAGAACGTCATTTAATGAATTGCCTGAGCTTGTGCATTTAGATGCATTGAATACCACTCTTACTTTTGTTGTAAGTTTTTCTGATAACCGCGTGGTGTGGTAGATAAAAGGAGGCGTGTTTGCCTTTTGTTATTTTTTCATAGGATTTTACGGATTCCATATGATCTCATTTTATGTATTCCTCAAGGACGTTGTCGTATGAGGTTTTTAGCTCGCCTTTTTTAAGTAGGTTTCTTTCCATACTTAAAAACTGCTATAGAGCTGAGGTTCGTGAGTGACCTAAGGCGAGTGTATCAGGAAGTTGTTGTTTGAATGGTAGTCGTACGACGTACCGTTTTCTGATCTCGTAGTTGTGGCCTCGTAGAAGTATTCACAATACTTGTCGTCAGCTGTAGTAACGGGTATTGGGGGTAGTTCTTCTACCTCCCAGAATTTTCTCAATTGTGAGTTAAGATATTCATTCGAAATATCTTCCACTTGCGTTGTGAAGCTGGAGATTTTCTCTTTGACTTCTTTCTAGTAGGTTGTTGGAGATTTTCTCAACACCTTGAAGTATTATTTGGGGGATTAGATCGCTTCCCAATAATATGTCGATTTGATCGGGTGTATGGCAGTTGGGATCGGCTAGTTTCAGATGTGAAAACTTTTGCCAGTGTTCGCTATTTATGTTATAGCTTGGTAGCATATTCGTAAGTCGCGGCAGAATAATAGCTTGTGCTTCTATTCTTTGGTCCGCGCTTGTTGAAACCAGGGTCTTGAAGCAGATTTTATTTGAGTTTTGAACAACTCTTCCGCCCATTCCTGAAATTTCGAAGTTGGCTTGTTTGGTTGGCAGATTTAAGCTTTTTTGGACCTTAGATGCTATAAATGATCGCTGTGATCCTTGATCTATTAAGGCCCTTAGCTTAAATAGTTCTCCTCTGTGTTCGATGGAGACTATTACTGTCGGTAACAGTCTTTTGCTTTCATTTTCTGAATGAAGCGTTTGTACTCTGGCTGCATTTGAGCAGCATGGTTGTTCTTGACAACTTTCGGGATTGTCTTTTTCGGGATTTTCCGATCTAGCAGTTGCAGCTAGTCCCGTGGTTCTTTTGGCATTTGAATTATTTTGGGCATTGTTATAATTATTATTATGGAGCATCGAATGATGTCTCCTACGGCAATATGAGTGCATTTACTCGCACATGTCTGTGCAGTATGAGTAGGCGATAGGCAATTGTTGCAAAGTTTCTTAGTTCTGACTAAGTTATTTATTTCGTTTATTGATAAATTTCTAAATTTCTCGCAAGATCTTAGTTGATGCCCTCCGCTGCACAGTTCGCATGACATATTTCTATATTGTTCAGATGTGAACGATTGAGATTTATTGAAACTCTTGTTATTTGAATTATAGTTATTGACTTGGGGCTTAAAGCTTCTATTATGGTCTTCGTTTATATTTCTCGGCTTTGATGCTTTATTATCTACCCGTTCTGCAATTTCGAACTGGGTGGTGAGGAAATCTTTCATTTGTTGCCACGTTGGGCATTTTTTGCGGGATGAGAGCGATTGCTCCCATAAAATTAGTAATTTTTCTGGTAATGTGGAAGCACAGATATTGACCAGAATGGGGTCCCAGTTTTCAGTGGGGACGTTTTGGGTTGCTAGAACCGATAAACAGTTTGTTACTGTAGACTGTAACTTCAGAAATTCCTCACTGGTTTCTTTTTGAATTTTTGGTAAATTCATTAGGGTCGTTATTTGTTTATCGACCAAGACTCTTTCATTTTCATATCTAGCTTTTAACGCTTCCCAAGCCAGATTAAAATTGTCATCACTGAGTGCTAACTGTTTTACTATTATTCCTGCTTGACCTTTTGTTTTATTTCGCAAATGGTATAATTTTTGCGCTTGTGATAGCTTTGGGTGGTTTATGTAAACGGCTAAGAACATGTCTCGGAACGACGGCCATTGTTCATAACCCCCATGAAATACTTCAGTATCACAGGCTGGCACTTTAAGATATATGCCGGAACTTGAATCGTTCATCTGTTTTTATGGCAGCTCTACTTGCTGGGGTGGAGCAGGTGCAGTAATAGGCTTTAGGAGTTTTAATTGATCGGATATCCTATCCTTTGTTTCTTCATATTGGTCTAAGCAGTTTTCGTATTTCGAATAAGCCGAGTCTTTGAAATTGTCAGGCAACTCTGAATCATCGGTTTCGATGATTGCGTCATATGCCGATTGGAGTCGTGTCCAAAATTTGTCGAGGGACTTTTCTTTCACCTCGAGAACAGATTCTGTATTTTCCTCTATGGGGATTGAGGAGAATCTAGTGCAGTATCTAATGATACTGTCACTTTCCGCAATGAATCTTGCGGCTGAAAATTCGTTTAGGTTTTTTGGGCTTACACCCCGTTTTGAGCGGGTGCTTTCCGCTGGGATATTTTGAGGCTTTTCCTCGTCGCCTTTCTTAGGCACATCTAATTGTTGGGGTGGGGCCATATTGTGTATATTTTACAATATGCGTATGTATAAATTAGTAAAAGTATGTATGTATATTTTATCGTTTTTGTTTTGCGTTACTGTATTTTCTAGCGCGTTATTAGTATAAATAAATATTTATGCCTAGCTAGTGTATTTTGTAGCGTTATAAAGCAGGAAAATTTATTTTTGAAAGTACCGATTTTTTTGTACGCTGCTTTTATTTTGCACACGACTGTTTTTTCTAAATTGGTTTTTTCTTGTTAAGAAATGTCCAAAACTAATTGCAATTCTTACCGCTTATTTTTTCCTTATATATTTTTTATAACTTCTTACAGTATTTTTTGTAAGGTTTTGTAAATTTATAAGTACTTTCACTATTTTTTGGTGGATACATTTAGACCGGTTATCCAAATGTACTTATGTATATGTATATATGTATGTATGTACGTATTTTCGTTTTCTTATTAGTTAGCGGGGCTGACTTTTTGCCTAAAAATTATATACTTCCTATGAAAGTACTTGGCTTTTGGTTACTATTGTTTAAGTAACCAAGATTTTGCGCTAAAATATTTTATATTATATTGAAACTTTTTCAACTCACAGCTCTTTTTTCAGGGGAAAGGGGGGTTACACTTATCCTTGCTTTTTTTTGTTTGTGCAGTTAAACTAGTTTAGTTGTTCGCGCCCGAATTCGAAAAGTTAGTGTACTGTATTTTGTTGTTTGTTGTTTAATTGCCGTATTGTAAGCCGGCGCCCGAATTTTAATTTTTAGTTTTATATATGTATTTTTTTTTATGTTTAGTGGTTTTTTTTTTCGTCACCCTCGTGTATGTGCTTGTTTTTTGAACCTTTATTTTTTTGGGCACTGCACTTAAATTTTTCTTTTTATTTTCCACTGTCCATAGGTGCCTGTCTTTGAGGCGATGTGGGACCATATATATTTCGGGACACTTCACTGCACTCACATTTGCCCTCACTACCGTACTTTAAATAAAACGAAATAATAATTAGGTTTTAGACTTTGTAAATATATTTATTCGTTTTGGCTCAGGCGCTAAATGACCGTCTTGCTCTATATTTTTCGAATTGATTTTTGTTTACAATGTGTATGTGTTTGGTGTTGACAATTAGTTGGTGCGTGACTGTGTAAGTGTGTGTGTGTGGTGTGGTGAATGCTGGCGGCAGGGTTGCACCCGCCAGTGTTGTGGCTAATCTAGCCAGTAATAATTGCTGAAAATTTTTCTTTAAGCTTTTGTTGTGCAAGTGTCGCCAAATTTCGCACCGCATCCCCAAGCAACTCAACACTCGCCTTGACATTATCTTCACTAAGCAATGCTTTTAACTGTTGATGTTTATCTTGCGCATTAACCTCGTCACAGGGTTTAACTAATTTGCCAAGTGACTGATAGACTTGTGTCGCCGACAATAGGACGGTGCTATGTTAGTGCAATGCTTAAGGCTGTATGGCTATGCATGCTGACGATTGTTCCAAGGACCACTGTCGCATTACCTGGCAAAACTTCCAAGTTTCGATATACGTATCACATCACGAAAATAATTTAAGGCATTCGATATCCTTAACATGCATTTCCAATGAACTGGCAGATTTGGCTACCTCTTCGGCGGTCGGTGGGGGTTTCCTTGGTTTGTTGCGTGGACTGAACGGGGACTGGGATCTTCCCAGTGTGTTGTTCTGTGTTGTATCATTGATATTTTCTCAATTAGCTCGTCCTTGAATGAGCGCGCTTTACGAGCTAATTTTGTACCCCTTAAGCTGTTCTTATGACCCGAAGTTAAAACAACACCATACGCAGAGCCACCAGGTGTTTAATAATTTGACAGATGCAGCTTGTCGTTTGCCGTTTTCATTCTGGTTACCACCAAACATTTCACTGGTGGTCTTGATTTGGATGATGCAATGAAATTAAGTCAAGATTTAGGGTCACCTGATGATGTTGCACGTAGAGGTTTATGCTAGAACAAATAATCACTTTATCAAGTTTCGATGTCTTCTTTGGAGATATGCCAAAACCGATTATAGCAGCCGTACAGTCAGGTTGTATAGGTGCTGGTGTCAATCTTATTACAGCGGCGGATATGTGTGTAAAAAAAGTGGACATTGGCATGGTTGTAGCTTAAGACGTACAACAACATTTGTTATAAACCCAACGCGTTCTGAGCTTGAAGCATGAAGGCAGCTGCAGCAGATCCCACGAAACTAGTCTAGGTCATTGGTCGGCGCGGCAGGTATTTATGAGATATATGCAGTAAAAACTCGCAAATCAAACATGGCGTAAGTAGCTTAAATAAGCATACATCAATTTTAAGTTTATGGAAAGGGTGTAATTCGTTTTTTTTTTCAAGTCGCTGTTAATTTTTGATGCTAGACGATTAATACTCAATTGTGATCTTAGTAAAATGCCATGAAACAAATATTTTCCGGAGTTGTTTACCTTTTGTTTTTTAGTAATAGAGGTAAGAATATGTGTTTTCGTCTGACCTTGTCCCTTTTTAAACACAATAACGCGATTTTATACCCAGCTCGGGTTTCGTGTTTTACCCGACCGTCCGCCAGTCCGTCCGCCTGCACTTTCATATCCATGACAGTGCACAAATTAGGTCCTGAATATTTATGAGATACTACCAGGTAGTAAATATTTTACTGTTATGCTAACAGATCGCGGTTTATCTGGAGGCGTTGTGGCTATGCCAGCCCATCAATTTCAGGTGTTAACGGGATGACAAGTGGGCTTGACTCCATTCTTTTGGTACTGCCTGAGTGTTAATGGGTCCCGTTCGCATGGTTAGAGTTCCTTCTCTTGATTATTGAACTTTTGTGGTAATTGTATGCCACAACTGTCAACTGCTAAACACTTCCGAAAATGTCTGGAAAGGTGTCAAACGACGCGTTTTGGCCTTAGTGACAATATTTCGAGGGCGGAAGTTCGATAAAGTCGTTACGTCAAGAGATATTTGTATTAAAGTTTGCCATTCGATTATTTGCATACATCAGTCTAGAATAAATAACGGTCTTGTGATCTGACCCTTTTCGGTGACGAGGTCCACTACACGCACTCTGTTATCTTCGCCAAGGTGTACGTGGGTAACTCGGCCGAGCCTCCATTCATTCGGAGTCAAGTTGTCTTCTTTGATGACAACAAGACCTCCCGCCTAAATGTTTTGTTTTGGATGCTTCCACTTCACTCGTTTTTGAAGTTCGGGCAAGTATTCCACTTTCCATCGCCTGCAGAAGGTTTGATGAAGAGCCTTGAGATTCTGCCACCTATTAATAATGGAGGCAGGGCTCTCATTCACCTCTGGTTGTGGCGGAGCCAGAAGATGACTTCCCGTCAGGAAGTGCCCAGGGGTCAAAGGTTCCAGATCCGTGGGTTCATTTGAGGCTGGACTTAGTGGTCGCGAGTTAAGGCATGCCTCAATCCGGCACAATAACGTATGCAACTCTTCATGAGTGAATTTATGAGGCGAGGCTAACTTTTTGAAGTGGCTTTTGAAGCCCCGCCTCCCAGAGTCCCCCCATATGTGGTGCCCCGGCCGGAATGAAATGCAATGTCATGGCTTGATGGCTGTATTTGGAAATGGCTTAATCTCGTGCTTCAGAGATAAATGCCTTAAATTCAGATCGTAGAGATCATGACGCTCCGACAAAGTTGGTGCCGTTGTCGGAGTAGATGTTTCTCGGGCATCCTCGTCTAGCGATAAAACGCGAAAAGGCTGCTAGAAAGGATGGGGTACTGAGATCACTGGTCGCTTCCAGATGGATAGCTTTGGTGGTGAAACAAACAAAGAGGCAGACGTAGCCCTTTGATAGTCGACATCCTCTACCGCGGTAACTTTTGATATCGAAAGGCCCGGCAAAGTCCACCCCTGTATTAGTAAACGCGCGGGTGAAGGAAGTGCGCTCGCAAGGCAGGGTACCCATAAGTTGGGTTGCGCTCGTTTTCGATAAATGGTGCAGACTTTACAATTATGGATGGTGGCCCTAATCATGTTCTTGACATTCGGGATCCAGTATTGGGTGCGGATGAGACGGATTAGCTGATTCTCTCCATGGAGGGAGATTTTATGTACCATTTGTACAATCAAACGCGTCAACCTACAATTATATGGCAGTATGATTGGGTGGCGCTCGTTATAAGCGAGGTCTTGAGATGCTCCAAGACGTCCACCGGCCCTAATAATATCATCATTGTCGATGAATGGGTTGAGTGGCAATATCTCGCTTTTCCTCTCAATAGACTTTCCCTTTTTCACATTCACATAATCCTCATTATAGATTTGCTTCTGATAGAGTTTTATCAAGATTTGAGTCGTTCTCTTAATCTCAGCGGATGAGATTAAACATGACCTTTCTTGAAATGAAGCTTTTGTTTTGGGATGAGTTCTTCGAAAGAATCTCATAATATATGATAGTACCCTCAAAGCCCTCGGTAAATCCGAAAACAGGTCAAGAATATCGATTCCTTGTTGCGTTGATATTGCGTAGGCCTGCGTTCTCTTTTCCTCCACGGAAGTGTGATATTCTATTTCTTGTGATGGCCATTGTGAGTTGTCTTCTTGTAACCAAGAAGGTCCCTGCCACCACAAAGAATTGTCGACCAAATCCGATGCTGGTAGTCCTCTGCTTCCTAAGTCTGCTGGATTCGATTCCGAGTTGACATGAAGCCAATCCTTGCTGCCGACCAGGTCGATGATTTTGGTTATCCTGTGTGCGAAGAAAGTTGACCAAGAACATGGTGGTTTCCTTATCCATGCCAAAACGATGGTGGAATCCGTCCATAAATGTCGTTTGACTGGTCCAAGCTTGATATTTCGGAATATTGATTCCATCATCTCTGCCAGAAGTACTGCTCCGCAAAGTTCCAAACGCGGAAGTTAAATGGTTTTCACGGGTGCTACTCTGGTTTTAGCCAGGAGTAGTGATATGTAGATATCATCATTCCTTTTAACGCGCATGTAAACAGCTGCAGCGTATGCCTTTTCCAATGCGTCACAGAATCCGTGTATTTCGACCTCATCTTCTGGTGAAAAGTTTACCCATCTTGGTATTCGAATCTTGTCGATTTCGTGGTATTGATGTCTGAAGTTGTTCCACCGCTCCAATCTGTTTGACGAAACTGGTTCGTCCCAATCGGTTCCCTCTAACCAGATGTTCTGCATCAAAAGTTTGGCCACAATGACCATTGGTGCCAGCCATCCTAAGGGGTCGAAAAGTTTGGCAATGGCGGACAAAATCGCTCTTTTTGTCAGCTTTTTACTTTCTTCCAGTGACCCTGCTTGGAAGTAGAATAAGTCGGAATGGGCATTCCATCTTACGCCCAATGCCTTAACAGTGCTGGTATCTTCAAATGCCAGAAAGTCCTCGGTCAGCCGATCCGATTTAGGGATGTCGTTGAGAATTTCCTCAGAATTCGAAGTCCATTTTCGCAGTGGGAAGCCAGCGGAGTGTAAGACTTGGCGAATCTCATTTCTCGCATTAATGACCGATGCGAGTGTATGTCCCCCCGCTAGTACGTCGTCAACGTACATGCCTTCCCTTAATATGCTGGATGCTGTAGGATGTGTACTTTCTACATCATCTGCCAGCTGCAAAAGGGTTCTTATGGCTAATTAGGGCGCTCAATTGACCCCGAATGTTACCGTTTTTAATTCGTACAGGCTTATGGGTTCTTGCGGCGATGTTCGATAAACAATTCGTTGGAATTTTGCGTGATCATCGCTCATCCATATTTGCCTATACATCTTTTCGATGTCACTATTGAAAACGAAACGATATAGCCTCCAGCGAAGTATAAGTACTGGAAGATCCGATTGCAGTACTGGACCAGGCAGGAGAATGTCGTTTAGACTTGTACCATTTACTGTTTGGCTTGAGGCATTAAAAACGACTCGTACCTTAGTGGTGGTACTCTCCGCCTTAACTACGGCGTGATGGGGCAAAAAATAATTATTCGCCGAATCGGCTTGAACCATCTCCTTAATTTTTTGTGAGCAGGCTCTCCTAAGAGATCCCCCTAGGTTTATGTTATTCGGGTATTCCTGTCTGAACGGAAGTGAGATGACATATCTCCCATCTTCTCTACGACTCGTAGTTGCCCTATATAACTCTTCGCAGTAGTTGTCGTCTGCGTTTGGAATTTTAGTTCTGGGCAGATTTTCTAACTCCAAGAATGCTGTACGCAGTTTGTCCAAAGCACTTTCGCTGTAAAACAACACTATATTTCTGGTTGGATTCGGTGCTTCTACACGCCCGGTTAATATCCAACCGAACACAGTTTCTTGAGCCAGAAGTGTACTCAGTACATTCTTTTTCAGTCCGCTCAGTATTATTTGCGGATATATATCTCCGCCAAGTATGAGATCTACTTCTTCATTAACGTAGAATCTCTTATCTGCCAAGACTAAGTCTGGGAATGCCTGCATAGTCGTTGCGTCGATATGGCAGGATGCCAGATTCCTAGTAAGTTTGGCTAGAATTAGCACAGAAGTTGTTAGGCTAAAGCAATGGTCCACTGGTGAACGGAGTTCAATGTGGGAGGCCTCCTTGACTTGAGCCGACACAGCATTAGTGATACCCGAAACTTGGGCATGCATCCTTTTTGCTGGTAAATTGATTCGGCATTTTAGTCGTTCTGTCATGAACGAGCATTCTGAGCCAGAATCTATCAGTGCTCTTGCTGGGAAGTCTGTACCATTATGAAGAATAGTGACTCGAGCCGTCCCTAGCAGCACACCTGCACTGGAATGCACATGGCAGGATTTAACATTTCGGTCTGAAACCGAACTTGATTTCGTAACTTCCCGTCTCTGTTGTGCCTGTTGGGAAGTAGATCAGCATTATACTGATTCGGGTTGCTAGTTGCCTGCGTCTGTAGAGACTCCGCATGCAGGAGCGTATGATGTCGAGAATGGCATTTGTTGCAGTCGTACGAACTGCTGCACTTCGACACTGTATGTCCTGGGGATAGGCAGTTTAGGCAGCCCTTGGTGGATTTAACAAAATTAATTCTCTCCACCGGCGTTAATTTTAGAAAACGGGGACAATTTCGAAATCTGTGGGAGTTTGACTTGCACTTTGTGCATAGTGCCTTTGTTACATTTGCTTGGTATGCACCAAGTCTTTTTGTAGGGGTTTCGTTGGCAGGTCGCGTTGATTGCGGTTTCTGCGCTTTCGAAGAAGCCCCTATGAACCCAGACACTGTTTCAAGTGTCTGAAAGCGGTTGGACAAAAATTTGTACATATCCTCCCACTTGGATATTTCCACTTTATGGTCTATGCTTTGCTCCCATAGACCTAGCGTACTTTCCGGCAATTTAGTCGAACACAGGTATGTAATAATTGCGTCCCATTTGGAAGTGTCAATTTTATGATTCACAAGGACGAAAGGCAATTATTTATTTCGCGCTGCAATGTTTTAATTGCGCTACCACACTCACTCTCTACCTTTTTTAAGTTAAACAAAATTTGGAGTTGCGAGTTCACTAGTATACGTTTATTTTCGTATCTCTCACATAAGTTTCTCCACGCTGTATCGAACCCCTCATTCGTGAGCGGACATTTTTTAACAATATCTTTTGCCTCACCTTGTGTTTTATTGTTGAGATGGAACAATTTCTCAACTGGTGTTAGGCGTTTGTTTAAGATATAAATGGCCGTGAACATGTCACGAAATGTTGGCCATGACAGGTAATCGCCCTTGAAAACTTCAGTATCGCAAGGAGGCAGGCGGATACTGTACTCAAATTCTGGCTTTTCTTCCGTTTTGGAAACGGGTTTTGTAAACGTCGCTTGGCGTGTAGCCATGTCTGACATGCATCGTAAATATATGGCGTATGCCTTTTTGAATTTTAGTTTGACTGATACAATGTCAGACGCTTCCAGCTTGTTCGAGTTTAACAACTCATCTTGGGCCGCTCTCGTTTTTCTCCACATTGACTTCAAGTCCTCTTGCTGAAGGCCAAGAGTGAACTTGGTGTGGGCTGAATCCTCTATTTCATTATAGTCAGCTTCAAATTCACTGATCGTGTCAGCCAACCTAATGAAGCTTTCCATATTTTGGGTTTTGAGGAATTACGAGATATAATTACAGGCCGAAAAGTAAACCGAAGGTACGGGAAATGCTCAACCGTGCAATACAATAAAATCCAAGGGAATGCGAATAATGGCAGCATTTACCCCAGGAATCACCGACATAACTCAATAAAAATTTTAAAATTTTATAAGCAATATTTATTTATAACAAAATATTTACATATTTCTGTCTTATAAGACAACTTTGTTTATTTATTGCCAGTTAATAAATTAATTCTTATTCCAGACTTGGCCGTATTGTTTGAATAAATATGTTATAATCGCCGAAAGTTTATATTAAATTTGTTGACACTCGCCACTCACACGCTACCGGGGATATATTTATATATATATATGTGTTGGTATTGCCGCAAAGGAATGTAAACAAAAAAGAACCACAAATAAAGTGCGCGGTGAATGTTGTTGTTTGTGAATCAAAATGAGCGATGAAGTGAATATTTAGTGTAAGAAAGAAAAATTGGGCAAAGAATTAAACTTGTGCTTAAACAAAACCCAGTAAATTTGGTTTGAAAAGAAACACTCGCCTAAGATAAAACCATGTAATATTTATTACAAAAAAAAGTGGAAAGCAAAAACAAAAACAATTGTTCGAAGGCTCAGTGACTTTACAATAAAAATGAGGTTATGTTACCGCTTGTGTTTTAAAGTTTCTATGTATGTTAAACTAACCAGAAAAGAACAAATTCAATTTATGCAATTATCGCACTTATATTTTGATTTCACTCTCGGATACTTTAAAAATAAAAAACTGTGGCACTTTAAAAAAAAAAAATAGTTCGCAACACAAAAAAAAAGTGGCAAACAACTTACGTGCTTTGATGTGGTGATCGGCAGCGTATGTTGTAGGTATGTTTTCTGTGTTGTATGTTGCAGCTTCCTTCCGGCAGTGGTTATTTGGCTGTGGATTTATCCAACGTTGAAAATAGTAAAATTCAATATTATCTGATGAATTGTTGAAATCTTCGATTGTGTTTGTTGTTCTTGTGGACTGTATCGGTTGCTTTTAGTTCGCTTCTACGGTGAGATAGGACCATGCACAAATGGGTTGTGGTGCTTAGCTGGAGCGGCCGTAGCTCGAAAGCACCGTGGTCGAATTGGTAATTTGAAAAGAAAATAAAAAGAACGAGAATTCTCGTTATAAATGTGGCCGTGTATTGGTGTTGACGCTGTGACGATCGCTGGAGAAAGTAGACGGTTGTCCAGTCGCGGACAACCGTTGAACCCCGAATTTCAGCCTCCCGTTTTAAGGGGAGGTGAACCGACACATGCACACCCACATACATGTATATGTTTGCTGACAAACATGAATATGCGTGCGTTTACATACATGTGGGCGGCTTGGTGTTGGGGTTTTGTATAAACTAAAAAAGTGATATTAGGGTAGCGCATTTTATAAGACTTTAGGCATCGGGCCTAAACACCTAGAGTCATTCAACCTCTCCGGCGGTGCCGGCAAACTATGGTCGACAGTTAAGGCCCTATCCAACCCGACCAAATACAATGACAAGGTCGCCATTGCTTTCGGCGATAGCGTCAAATCGGACCCCAGGAAATGCCCGAGCGCATTCTGCCGGCAATTTATACTGCATTCTCCTGCGGATAGGGCTAAGAGAAAAGCCATTCGACGTGCGCACAAACACAAACACACAGCCGCGCCCATTGTCGTCTCCGTCGCAGAGGTTAAGGAAGCTATAAGGAAGGCGAAACCTTCTAGATCACACGGACCCGACAGAATTGCAGTGAAGATGCTGAAACACCTCGGCCACGTGGGGCACAAGTACTTGGCGGCTCTATTCAACCTCTCACTGACCACATTCGTTATACCAGATATCTGGAAACACGCGACTGTAGTCCCCCTCCTAAAACCTGGGAAGCCGGCGATTCAAGGAGATTCTTATCGTCTCTTAATCTCTTCTTTCGCCGGTAGTGAAGTTGTTAGACAAGGGGTTCCGCAAGGTGGTGTCCTTTCACCCCTTCTGTTTAACTTCTACATCCCGAGCCTCCCTCCTCCACCAGAGGGGGTCTCCATCGTTTCGTACGCTGACGACTGCACCGTGATGGACACGGGCAAAGGACCTTCCACGGACGAACTATGTACGTGACTGAACCACTTGCGCGATCTTTCCAGCTTCTTCACAGAGCTGAACCTGACACTGTCCCCGACTAAATCTACATCGAGCCTATTCACTACGTGGAATGCGCAGATGGGGCAGGAGTTGAATGTCCATGTAGATGGTGTCCCACTACCTACAGTCAACCATCCCAAAATTGTAGGGGCTACATTCGACAATAGCCTCACCTTCGCTAATCATGTCACCGCAATAGCTTCAAAGGTACAAACCCGCAACAAGATCCTCAAGTCGCTGGCCGGCACTACTTGGGGCAAAGACAAAGAAACGTTGCTGGCCACCTATAAGGTTATTGGCCGACCGGTTATTGACTATGCTGCGCCCTTCACGACACCAACTGGAGGAAATTGCAGGTTTGCTTATGTCACCTGAGTCGCACCTTCACCAGAAGGCTAAAATGCTTAACGTTAGCGAGCATGCGGAACTTTTAAGTAGGCAGTTCCTTCTGAACTGTCATAGACCCAGTCATCCAAATCGACAGCTATTTAATGAAACTCCGGCATCACAACTCGTTGCCGTTTGATCTTCGGGCCCTAAAGGACCTCCACATCGAGTCGGTGGACAGATCCCGGCCTGTGAACCCCGTTATTGGTGCCCAATCACTTGTTCTTGCTGAGGAAGAACCTAACACCCCTATCACTTTGGTCCAACCCTGTTGAAACAGCGCGTTTCCTTGGACTTCCGATAGAAGAGCCCGATAACAACTAGAAGTGTTCTGGCCCTTTGGGCAGGGCGAAGCACTGCTAACAACAACAACAACAACCCAAATCAGGTATTTTCAGAATTTTTGTCTGTCTGTCTATATGGTTGTCCGGGCATCACTTAAAAACTACTGAACACTTAAAAACCACTCTATCACTTAACGTCTAACTTAAAATTTGGGATAAATTTCATTTAGATGTCTCAGCCAGTTCCCGAGTTATTGAGCAAAATGTGGGTCCGGGTTACCAAAAATGTGCGTTTTTTACAATTATGCCCACTACACATAAAAACTATGAATGAAAATTTCACCATTATAATACTAGACGTCTATCCTAAAATTTAGGACATCTTCCATCAGGATATCTAGTCCGGTTCCAAAGATATTGACAAAATGTGACCCAAAATTACTTTTTCCAACATGGGTGTCAAACGAAAGGTAGAAATGAATACTACATAGTGATGTGAGTTTTATTTCAATATCTCAAATGATTTCGGAGATTTAACAAAAAATAGTAAAAATCTCTGGTCATCTTCTCTACATATCACTACATATAATAAAATTGTAACAGGTCCGATGTCTGTACATGTTTGTTTGTATATTATTGCATTCGATACGTAATTTACAATTTTTGTTTTGTTTCCTTCTTTTTTTTTGGTGTTTTTATGCATAACTATTGTAATTATTATCTTTTTATGTTTAGTAAAATATTAAATTTATTCATTACGTTTTTTGATTTTTGATTTTCTTTTTTTTTTTGTTTTTGTTATACAAAACGGCAACAGTTTTAGGGAGTTTTTTTTCAATAGCTCCTTGGTTTTGTTATGTATATAATTATAAATTTGGAAAAATATTTATTGTTGTGCTTGATAAGCATGTTTGAACATGAACACACATACGAAAATACGCATAAGGACATGTGTTTGTTTTGAAAATTTAACTTTAATTAAGCGTAAATTAAAAAATATTTGTGCAAAATTTTAATTTTTGGTGTAAAAGCTAAAATATTGGTTTTTTTTTTAAATATAAATTATGTGCGGTTACTATTTACTTGTACATACATAAATATGTATGTGTGCGCATATTCCGACAGCTTCATATTTAAATTTATTTATTTATTATATGCACATAGTATGCATATATAAACAGTATTTATATATGTAAGTAACTATATGTAACTAAGTGCTGTGATGTTGCTTGTTCTTTGGCTTTGGAAAGGTTTTTGAGGTTAACAATTTTTTAGTTAGATTAGGTTTGTTTTATAAAATTTGTAAATAGGAGGCTTTAGAGTATTCTCCCTGAATCGTTTAACTATATGGCTCGTTATGTGCATGTGTTTGTATGTTTTAAAATTTAGTATGATTATATATATACATATGTATGCATTAGTTGTATTTGCTATTAGCTCAGTCATATCGGAACTCATTACGGTTTGAGTCTAAGGAAGTTAAAAGTCGGGATGCACCTATAATTTGACATTTAATAAGAGCTTTTTGAGCGTCTGTTTATATTTTTAGTATCTATTTTAAAACTATAAAAAAAATTGTTTGCAATTGTTTTTTATTCAGAAGTTGCTAAGTGCTTACGAATTAAATCTAGAATCAAGGTTCATACCAGTTCACCAACCTCTTTTACTCACATACCGTTTTCCACCATCTCTTCGCTTGACTCATTCTAGCTGAGCTAATCTACATTTGTTAGTTTTTTTTTTGTTTTTTACTTAATAGAAGGAGCTGCACCAGGCCTCCCCAACTGTTGGACTAAACAAACCAGCTGCATGATGTGTAAGATGCGTAGCGGCTGGCACATGTATTGATTGTGAGATTTTATTGACGGGCATTGTTGATGGCAAACATTGGAAGCAATAATTCGTACCATAATTACTATCCCAAAATTGTTGTCCTTTACATTGGAAACGTACAGCAAATTCGATGCGTTGACCAACGCGCAAAGAATTTCCAAACAAATAGAAGGTAAATTTATCCGAAAAACCATCACAAGAATTCTCAACATAATTTGCTTGTAAATCAGCATAACTACGCCAATTATCTAACGAATAACGTATGTGTACGGATTTATTAAAATCTAAACTACGTACACGTACCGTACCCGTTATTGTTTGATTTATATGATCCGTTACAGCAGCATTCTCCAATGAAACTTGTTTCTCACGCACCAAATCTAAAAAGTTCGATAGACCACCGGGTTGTTGAAATAATGGCACAAGTAATTTATCTGACTTTGGTCCCAATTGTATGGGTGGTTCGACATCCAATACTTCTAAATCTTCAAATGCAGATTTTGGTATTGTTGGTATTTCATCGAGAAATGTTTTTATATCAGCCAAATCTAGACCAAGTACATCGGCAAAACGTACAATTTTCTTGCGTCCTGGTGGCGTTTTGCCTGTTTTCAACGAAGAACAACGTCTCACACGTTGTGATCTACAATCATCATCATCATCATCGTTATCGACGAATGATGATGATGTTGATTTATCTTCTTCTACTTTCGGTGTTTGTTTAATGTGATTTGTGTTAGCATTTATGATTTCCTGAGCACTTTTACAGGCAGACTCTTTATTCGTGTCTAAACCTATTTGTACTTCGTTGTTTTGATGTTGGGCGGTTGTTGTTTCTTCGTTTGGTTTGTTAGCATCAGTCGTTTGCAATTTGGGTAAATAGTCAAGATTTTCGTTTGTTATAATTTTTACAGTTTCATTTTTAGTTTCAACATTGGACTGACTAGCGTTGTGCGCATTTTCCGTCGTAGCGTTGTTGATTTCGTTATCAGCTTGCGTTTGTATGGATTCAATTAAGTTTGCAATGCGTGCGCTGTGCACTTGCAGTTCGCTAAGTATTTCATCTTGTATTTGTATATTTGTCAGCTCACTTGCTATTAGCGTTTCATCAGCGTGTTGTATTTCCTCTAAAACGACTTGTTCTACATCATAGGCATGCGCGCTGTCTTCCTCATCTTCCAGACTTTTACATTTAATGAAGGATTCAGCATCATGGCTGTCGTATATTTGTTCATTGGAACCCTAGCCATTCTGTAATAGGTAGGGCGCACATTGAAGTCCATCAGTGGTGTCTGCGGAAATATAACCAGATTCAGCTGCTGAATTGTGTGGCGTATTCGATGCAGTTTCGATTAGTCTTAAATATTTGCACTCATCTGCCGGACTGCCTGGGCTCTCTAATTCACAATCGAAATCGAAAAAAGAATCGGATTCATGTCGCAGTGGTTGTATATCTGTAACAGCTTGTTCGGCATCATTTGTAGTCCTCCAAGTATTAGCTGTGTGATTATCGTTTATTATAGATTCTTCTTCTTGTGTTAGGGCGCCATCTTCGCTCTGTGAGCCCAATGTACGCAACTTGGAGGATAGACTGCGCGCAAAAGCTTCAGCTCTACCACGGCATGATTACATACCTAATGTTGGTATTACAGATAATATACTGCAAGCTCTTGTATCCGGCGTGCCACTATTTTCAGTCAATGTTGTTTCGCTGGGTCCGTTCATCGACATTTACTAGGAACTTGAAGTTAAAGCTAATTTTATTTTATTTTATATTTTGTAAAACGTTGTAACACATTGATTAAAATTTTCAGATTTTTTATATTTTTATTTTGTTTTCAATAAATTACCGCACGCATTAATTACATGAAAAATTCGTGAAAAACAAACGCACAGAAGTTCACTTTTCTTAATATTTTGACTACTTTCTACCGTTGCGTTGCTTTTGTGCTCGTCTTCATCTTGGGATACGGTGCGCACAAAGAGATATTTAAAAAAAAAATGATGTCAGGGGTTATTATTACGCCTCTAGAACCCATATCAGTCGTTATTAGAA
Source organism: Sphenella marginata (assembly GCA_951509765.1). Classification (NCBI taxonomy): domain Eukaryota; kingdom Metazoa; phylum Arthropoda; class Insecta; order Diptera; family Tephritidae; genus Sphenella; species Sphenella marginata. The sequence continues at coordinate 62,945,287 of OX608078.1, read as the reverse complement.
TTTTTGTCTGTCTGTCAGTATGGTTGTCCGGGCATCACTCAAACAGTACTGAACAGAATTGAATGAAAGTTTTACCACTCTATCACTTAACGTCTAACTTAAAATTTAGGATAACTTTCATTTAGATATCTCATCCAGTTCCCAAGTTATTGACCAAAATGTGGGTCCGGGGGACCAAAAATGTGCGTTTTTTACAATTATGCCCACTACACATAAAAACTATGAATGAAAATTTCACCATTATAATACTAGACGTCTATCCTAAAATTTAGGACATCTTCCATCAGGATATCTAATCCGGTTCCAAAGATATTGACAAAATGTGACCCAAAATTACTTTTTCCAACATGGGTGTCAAACGAAAGGTAGAAATGAATACTACATAGTGATGTGAGTTTTATTTCAATATCTCAAATGATTTCGGAGATTTCACAAAAAATAGTAAAAATCTCTGGTCATCTTCTCTACATATAATAAAATTGTAACAGGTCCGATGTCTGTACATTGAAGATATTAAAAAAAAAATATGATGTGAGGGGTCATTATTAAGCCTCTAGAACCCAAATCAGCCGTTATTAGAATTTTTGTCTGTCTGTCTGTCTGTATGGTTGTCCGGGCATCACTCAAAAACTACTGAACAGAATTGAATGAAATTTTTACTACTCAATCACTTAACGTCTAACTTAAAATTTAGGATAACTTTCATTTAGATATCCAGTTCCCGAGTTATTGACAAAAATGTTGGTCCGGGTTACCAAAAATGTGCGTTTTTTACAATTATGCCCACTACACATAAAAACTATTAATGAAAATTTCACCATTATAATACTAGACGTCTATCCTAAAATTTAGGGCATCTTCCATCAGGATATCTAATCCGGTTCCAAAGATATTGACAAAATGTGACCCAAAATTACTTTTTCCAACATGGGTGTCAAACGAAAGCTAGAAATGAATACTACATAGTGATGTGAGTTTTATTTCAATATCTCAAATGATTTCGGAGATTTCACAAAAAATAGTAAAAATCTCTGGTCATCTTCTCTCCATACATATAATAAAATAAGGTCCGGTGTCTGTACATTGAAGATATTTAAAAAAAAATTGATGTCTGGGGTCATTATTAAGCCTCTAGAACCCAAATCAGCCGTTTTTAGAATTTTTGTCTGTCTGTCTGTCTGTATGGTTGTCCGGGCATCACTCAAAAACTACTGAACAGAATTGAATGAAATTTTTACCACTTAACGTCTAACTTAAAATTTATGATAACTTTTATTTAGATATCTCATCCAGTTCCCAAGTTATTGACCAAAATGTGGGTCCGGGTGACCAAAAATTTGCGTTTTTTACAATTATGACCACTACACATAAAAACTATGAATGAAAATTTCACCATTATAATACTAGACGTCTATCCTACAATTTAGGACATCTTCCATCAGGATATCTAATCCGGTTCCAAAGATATTGACAAAATGTGACCCAAAATTACTTTTTCCAACATGGGTGTCAAACGAAAGGTAGAAATGAATGCTACATAGTGATGTGAATTTTATTTCAATATCTCAAATGATTTCCGCAATTTTGAATCATTGATCTATTATTACTTTGTTTATAAACAATTAATCCAATATGTTTGCCAAAGTTATAATTCACATTTAAGCTCAGCTGCTTACAGCCCAAACTATTTAATAAAAACACAAATCGTAATTTTTTTATAGAAATATTGTTGTAAAAGGGCAACCGAAATTGAATTCAGTGCGTTGAAAATTAACTCCAAGAAAGCTTTGGAAGCTGTCAGTCGCACTATGCAAGATATCCGGCGCAACGATTCAATCATGGGAAAGGTAACAGTTTTATTTTGTGGAGATTTGCGTCAGACACTTCCCGTTATAACTGGGGTAACAAGGGCTGATGAAGTCAGTGCATGCCTCAAACGCTCGGTGCTCTGGCCAATGGTAAATAAATTAAATCTAACGCGCAACATGGGAGCGCAAGAACTTTCGGATATCCTGCTGAAAATTGGCCAGGGTTTACTTCCCGAATCGAATGGATTAGTAACTCTGCCACAAAATCTTTGTAATATTGTGCCTTCAATGGAAGAACTTATTTCTTCGGTTTATGGAGACGTTTCTCAAGTAACGCGCCAGAATAATGCTTGGCTCTGTAAACGAGCTACACTTACGCCCAAAAACGAGCAAGCCGCAGAAATAAATTACAGTATTTTAAAAAAAGTTGATGGAGAAGAGGTGGTATACCGATCAATAAACACGGTTTTAGACAGAGCCGAGACTACAAACTATCCTGTTGAGTTTCTCAACTCTATTTCTGCGCCCGGACTTCCCGCTCATAGCATCGCTTTAAAAAAGGAATTCCAATTATGTTGCTTCGTAACTTAAACCCTCCAAAGTTATGTAATGGAACTCGCCTTAAAAGTAGGTACTTTCCTTCGAAATAATATTATAGAAGCAGAAATTCTTACCGATTGTGGAGCAGGCGAAATAGTTTTCATACCACGCATACCCATACTGCCAAACAATTTTCCATTTCACTTCAAACGCGTGCAGTTTCCTGTGAGTGTGTGTTTGCCTATGACAATTAATAAGTCGCAAGGCCAGACACTTCGAGTAGCCGGTATCGATCTTAGGACAAACTGTTTCTCACACGGACAATTGTATATTGCTTGCTCAAGGGTTACTGGCCCAGAAAATTTGATTCTAATTTGTAATATGGGAAGAACATCAAATGTTGTATTTATATAAAGAAATTCTTTAGACTTTAGAAAATATCATTTTTTTTTTGAGCCGAAGGTCTTTGTTACTCGTGCTCCCACTTTTGTAATTTGGTGATTTATCACCTTCTTTCTGTATAATAATAATAATAATAATAATCATTTTTATTTATTTAACTAAATACAACTGTAAATAATTAAATTACATTTGAATCCCTTGCTACATGCGTTATAGAACTATTAAAATAAATTAATAAAATAAAGACAGTCCCACTGTTTTATTTCGACGTTTTCAAAAAATTAATTATGCTGATTCTTCCTTATAACTTTTACGCATACGATGTCGCGCGCATCAGCTAGTACTAATATATATGTAAATGTAAAAGTAACAATGTTTGCTACGGTTTCACGCCAAAACTAATGCACCTAGCAGTATGAGACTTCGTACACATATTCCATGTGATCTGAAAGGATTCACAGAGATGATATTTTTTTGATAAATTAATCGATAACAGAGTTATCGGCCAAAATAAGGTAGCCCTAAAACCTCAGAATTACCCTACAACATGAGTATCAACCGAAAGAGGAAGTCCCCATTTTTCATTTAAACTTCGATATATTTCCATAAATTTATCGATAACTTAATTATAAGTCAAAATATCCAAAAATCTTAAAATTTCCCTACAATACGGGTATCACATGAAAGGGGAGGTCCAAAGGTTTCATTTATACTTCGATATATTGCGATAAACTTATCCATAACTGAGTTATCGGAGAAAATATGAGTGCCCAAAAACCTAAAAATTATCCCACAATATGGGTATCAAATGAAAAGGGCACATTTCATTCTATCTTTTCGATATACATATTTATCGATAAATGAGTTATCGGTAAAAATGGTTTTCCAATAAAGCATTACAATTTTTGTTTACTTATTTTTCAATTTCAGCTAAATCAAAAATCAATTGCATAGGTACCCTGCAGGGCCGTGCGCAGGAATTGGCCTTGGGGGGGGTTTTAATTTAGATTTGAATTCGCATACATTTTCCACTAAGATAAACATATTTGCTGAAACAGATACCTAGACCCATACATCATAAATTTAAATGTTCTTTAACTTTTCTGAAACTGCATACTCTGATACCTAAAACTATACCCAAGAAAATTTTTTTGATGGTACACATTTTTCTGTATTTGATAGAGAATTGGTGATATGATGGCATATCCCAGCTAACTGAAAGTGCAAAAAAAGACTCCTTTCGGACCATAAAACGCTCATTTCTCAGAGCTTTACTCTCCAAAATGAGTTTCTTTCGGAGCCCAAATGGAGCGAAAAATCGCTCTACGCGGGAACTCCAACGGAGTCATAAAAAAGAGTCCGAAATGAGTCCGATTTCGATGAATTTCAAGCGTTTTTTGACTATTTTTAAATGAACTGCGGAGCCTTTTATTGGTGTTTTTCTGAAGCTTATTTGGGGTCGTTTTTTATTTCTTTTGGGTCATAATTTCTTTGCGCAATTTTTCCCTTCTAACTATTCTGCCGTCACCAATTCTGACTTTATAAATTATCCCTATGAGCTACATGGGAACAATTTAATTAATTGTCCAATTATATGCGCCAATGATGTTCTTATTTATCTGAAAACCTTCAACACGGGTTCTGTAAGGGAAAGTCCACCGTTACAAACTTACTTGAATTTACTTTGATTTCAGTAAAGCTTTCGATAAAGTGTGTCACTCTTTACTTATTCATAAACTGGATCAGTTGGGTTTCCAGCCGGGTCTCATTCGCTAGATCTCTTCTTGCCTTAGCGACAGAGCACAAAAAGTAGTATTTTAAAATTGTGAATCCGATGTTATTTATGTCTCCTCAGGAGTTCCTCAAGGAAGCCATCTTGGCCCGATTCTGTTCTTGTTGTTTATAAATGATATTTCTACAGTAATATAATTGTAAAGCTTTGTCATTCGAAGAAGCTTCAATCAGATCTAAATACACTAGTTACTTGGTGCGATTTAAATTATATGCCGCTTAATCTAAAGAAATGTAAGTACATGGGTTTTTCGAGAGGAATATCACAGCCAGCTTCCTATACAATTAACAGTTATAGTCTTGAGCAAATGTATGATTTTGTTGAACTTGGGGTTACTATGGACTAAAAACTCGGTTTTAACTGCCACATTAACTTAACAGTCAATAAAGCTAGAGGCGTTCTAGCATTTGTTAAACGATGGTCTAAAGAATTTATGTAACTAAAACTCTTTACTACATTAGTCAGACTGATACTTGAATACGGTTGCATAATTTGGAAACCACGTTACCAGGTTTTAGATCTCGACGATTAACAAACCAAAGCCAGACTATTGATAAACGTCCATGAAAAATGCGATCTTTACCTTCTGTTAGGTGAAATAAAAAAAAGCCTCAGAAAATGTTTGAAAACATTCAAATATTTGAACGGTGTCGCTCATCTGCTCTCCAACGGTCATTTTCACACAATTCTCTTTACGCCTACAACAAAAAGGGTCAGAAAACACTCGAAATCTTTGATATAAATGAGCCTTCCAGTTCATTCGCTCTGTTAATTGAAACTGCTCACTGTTTTCATCAGTAAAATTAAAAAAAAATGCCCATACGCCACACAACTTTGTAATTTCGGAAACTCCAAGTGCAATTCAAAGTGGCGGACTTATGTATTGGCCAACCTTTTTCTTTGCAACTTTCACCAATTTCTTCTTCCGTAAAATTATTTTAACTAATTTTGTCAAAAATTATTAGTCAAGATTCAATATAAGATTTACAAACTGTATTTTGAAAACTTTTGCAAAATCATTGCAACTTAGATTTGGCCATGGGGGGGGTTTTAACCCCCAAAACCCCCCCCGTGCGCACGGGCCTGGTACCCTGCAGCCCTATGTAGGTATCACCACATCTTTAATAAAACTCCAGAAGAGTTGTGTCTGTATATTGGAAATTTCGTTGAAAAAATAACTGGAAATGACTTGGGGAATGTTAAGGCACAGCTAAAGAGTCAAACGGAAGGGAGATGACAAAATGTCGAAGTTATTTCTATTACTATTACTGATAAAAAATGCCTTTACTTTAGTTGGTTACCGTAGACATAAACGTGATATATTGTGGGAAAATAAATATTGTTCTGAACTTTCTCAGCCGGTAAATTGGTAGGAATTTCTGAACTACTTATGTACACCCCGAGCAACGCTGGGTACCCTATAATATATCTCTAGAAAAGTCGTGTCTTTACATTGAAAATTTCTAAAATGACTGGGGAGGACCTTGGGAATGCCATAGAGTTCATCTGATCCATTTTTAAAATTATTGTCTGTCTGTTTATCTGTTTGAACTTAAGGATCTCGGAAAATATGAAATGAATTTTGATGAGAGTTTTACATATATACTGATTGAAGCTTAGAAAGGGATCTGCACTTGCTTTTATCAAAATCGGCCCACAAACAAAAAAGATACACTAATTTTTAGGGAGGAACCTATGAATTTTTTTTCTTAAATAAATTTATATGAAGAAAAATTCACTTAGTTTTTCAAAAAAAGACTAAGCGTGCCTCTCTAATATTTTTGTGTACTTTTTTTTCAATGTCAGCTTAATGAAAAATCAATTGCATAGGTACACTGCCGCCCTATGTGGGTATCAGCATTTCACCTCTACTCCGATGTCTGTACATTAAAGATATTTAAAACAAGTAAGGAAAGGGCTGTCTTCGGCTGTGCCGAAGGCTTTATACATACCTTTCATGAATGCCAAAGCACACTTATCGGAACAATCGATTGTATGGGAGCTATACGTTATGTTGGTCCGATCTGGCTGATTTTGTCTACATATGTTACATATATAATATGTAGCAAACGTTCAAAGTTTAACGTTCCTAGCTCTTTAACTGCAAAATTGATAGCCCTAAACCCATTTATCGAAACTATCGATTATATGGGAGCTATATGTCATGTTGGTCCGATCTGAGTCATTTTCACTACACAAGTTGCAAATACAAAATGTACTAAACTTGCAAAATTTTACATTCCTAGCTTTTGAATCGCAAGAGTTATGGGCCAAAACCCATTTATCGGAACAATCGATTGTATGGGATCTATGCCTTGTATCGGTCCGATCTTGCTGGTTCCGACAAATGATTAATCCTAAGCAAAATGGCGACTGCTTGCAAAATTTCATCGAGATATCTTTAAAAATGAGGGACTAGGTTGCGTTCAAACAGACGGACGGACGGACGGACAGACGGACATGGCTAAATCAACTCGCCTCATCGCCCTGATCATTTCGGTATACTTAAGAGTGTGTCTGTCTCTTCTTCTTGTCATACTTACAAACATCGGACCAAAGTTATAATATCATTTCATGTTCATGAAAGGTATAAAAGTGATGTCAGGGGTCATTATTAAGCCTCTAGAACCCAAATCAGCCGCTTTTAGAATTCTTGTCTGTCTGTGTGTATGGTTGTCCGGGCATCACTCAAAAACTACTGAACAGAATTGAATGAAATTTTTACCACTCTATCACTTAACGTCTAATTTAGGATAACCTTCATTTAGATATCTCATACAGTTCCCGAGTTATGGACCAAAATGTGGGTCCGGGTGACCAAAAATGTGCGTTTTTTACAATTATGCCCACTAAACATAAAAACTATGAATGAAAATTCACCATTATAATACTAGACGTCTATCCTAAAATTTAGGACATCTTCCATCTGGATATCTAATCCCGTTCCAAAGATATTGACAAAATGTGACCCAAAATTACTTTTTCCAACATTTGACACCGAACGGTAGAAATGAATACTACATAGTGATGTGAGTTTTATTTCAATATCTCAAATGATTTCGGAGATTTCACAAAAAATAGTAAAAACCTCTGGTCATCTTCTCTACATATAATAAAATTGTAACAGGTCCGATGTCTGTACATTGAAGATATTTAAAAAAATTATGTCAGGGGTCATTATTAAGCCTCTAGAACCCAAATCAGCCGCTTTTAGAATTCTTGTCTGTCTGTGTGTATGGTTGTCCGGGCATCACTCAAAAACTACTGAACAGAATTGAATGAAATTTTTACCACTCTATCACTTAACGTCTAATTTAGGATAACCTTCATTTAGATATCTCATACAGTTCCCGAGTTATGGACCAAAATGTGGGTCCGGGTGACCAAAAATGTGCGTTTTTTACAATTATGCCCACTAAACATAAAAACTATGAATGAAAATTCACCATTATAATACTAGACGTCTATCCTAAAATTTAGGACATCTTCCATCTGGATATCTAATCCCGTTCCAAAGATATTGACAAAATGTGACCCAAAATTACTTTTTCCAACATTTGACACCGAACGGTAGAAATGAATACTACATAGTGATGTGAGTTTTATTTCAATATCTCAAATGATTTCGGAGATTTCACAAAAAATAGTAAAAACCTCTGGTCATCTTCTCTACATATAATAAAATTGTAACAGGTCCGATGTCTGTACATTGAAGATATTTAAAAAAATTATGTCAGGGGTCATTATTAAGCCTCTAGAACCCAAATCAGCCGTTTTTAGAATTTTTGTCTGTCTGTCTGTATGGTTGTGCGGGCATCAGCCAAAAACTACTGAACAGAATTGAATGAAATTTTTACCACTCTATCATTTAACGTCTATCCTAAAATTTAGGACATCTTCCATCTGGATATCTAATCCCGTTCCAAAGATATTGACAAAATGTTACCCAAAATTACTTTTTCCAACATGGGTGTCAAACGAAAGGTAGAAATGAATACTACATAGTTATGTGAGTTTTATTTCAATATCTCAAATGATTTCGGATATTTCACAAAAAATAGTAAAAATCTCTGGTCATAAGCAGTAACAGCCTAAGTCGACTTAAGAAATGAGACCAGTTTAAATTTTTACTGGGAATTTTGAATAGCAACATCGAGACATTTTTCAAGACTATCATTGGTCTATTATTACTTTGTTTATAAACAATTAATCCAATATGTTTGCCAAAGTTATAATTCACATTTAAGCTCAGCTGCTTACAGCCCAAACTAATAAAAACACAAATCGTGATTTTTCTATAGAAATATTCTTGTAAAAGGGCAACCGAAATTGAATTCAGTGCATTGAAAGTTAACTTCAAGAAAGCTGTGGAAGCTGCCAGTAACACTATGCAGTTTTATTTTGTGGAGATTTCCGTCAGACACTTCCCGTTATAACTGGGGGAACAAGGGCTGATGAAGTCAGTGCATGCCTCAAACGCTCGGTGCTCTGACCAATGGTAAATAAATTAAATCTAACGAGTTGTGTAGCAGGCGAAATAGTTTTCATACCACGCATACCCATACTACCAAACAATTTTCCATTTCACTTCAAACGCGTGCAGCTTCCTGTGAGTGTGTGTTTGCCTATGACAATTAATAAGTCGCAAGGCCAGACACTTCGAGCAGCCGGTATCGATCGTAGGACAAACTGTTTCTCACAAGGACAATTGTATGTTGCTTGCTCAAGGGTTACTGGCCCAGAAAATTTGTTTCTAATTTGTAATATGGGAAGAACATCAAAGAAATTCTTTAGAATTAGATTATTGAAAATATCATTTTTATTTATTTAACTAAATACAACTGTAAATAATTGAATTACATTTGAAGCCCTTGCTACATGCGTTATAGAACTATTAAAATAAATTAATAAAATCAAGTTAGTCCCAGTGTTTTATTTCGACGCTTTCAAAAAAAAAAAAAAAAAAAAAAAAAAATTATTATGCTGATTCTTCATTATAACTTTTACGCATACGAAGTCGCGGGCATCAGCTAAATAGTACTAATATATAAATGTGAAAGTAACAATGGTTGTTACGGTTTCACGCCAAAACTAATGCACCTAGCAGTATGAAACTTTGTACACATATTCCATGTAATCTGGATGGATTCACAGAGATGATATTTTTTTGATAAATTAAGCGAAACCGAGGTGAGAGGTCTGACCTCAAGCGGCGGAAGGATGACTTCAGGCCTTCCACTTCCAGGGCTGCGAGGAGGACTACTCGCCATGACGGGGCAGGGAGTAGCCGTTATAGCCAGGCTGTCAGCTCAAAGCCGACAACAACTGGAGAGGCAAAACCGGGCATCAGCTATAGTCAGGTAGTCGGCGAAAAGCCGACAACATCTGAGGCGGCGAAAGCAAGGCCAAGAGGAGGCAAAGATGGGTTACCGGCCTCAAGGACCAGCGAAGTGGCAAAGCAGCACCTTACGGTGGCGTTTCTTGACCGCTCCGATCCCTATGGACAGATGTCCGCTGACAAGTGGCGATCTGTGGAGAGGGAGCTGCTCAGCGCCATCATAAAAATGATGCGGGATGAGCCAAACAAGACCCTACCGAGCTTTGATGCAGCAGGCTGGTACAATGGGGTAAAGCTCATAAAATGCAACGATGCTACAACACTGATATGGCTGAAGGGAGTGGTACCAAACCTCCAAAAGCAGAATAGTGCCAAGTTCGAAGTGGTGGAAAGAGCACTGATCCCGTCGATACCTAAGGCAAAGGTATGGATCCCGAGTGTGGTGCAGTCGGACGATGCGCTGAGCTTGCTGCAGCGCCAAAACTCGAATATACCGACTCGGGATTGGAAGGTACTTCACGTATCTAGGCCCACGGAGGAGGGCCAGTGCTATTTCCTCCAAATCAACAAAGAGGCGGAAGACTTATTATATCAAGAGTTCGGGAAGATGTCTTGGGGCATTGGTAGTGTTTTCCTGCGCCTCAGGAAAAGAAATCCGAAAGACGGTAACCACAACACGATCGAAGCAGGGGAAGTTGAGAAGGAACTCGAGAGCCTGAGGATCGTGGAAGGGGAAGGAGGGACGAAGGTGATGGAGGTGGAGGGGGACAATAACATTGATGATGTTAAGAGTCCTTCAAATAAACCTCCATCACAGTAAAGTAGCGTCGAGCGAGCTTCTCCTGGCTCTAGGGGAGAAGTCGTTCGATGTGGCGCTAGTCCAGGAGCCATGGCTCTCTGCCGGAGGAAGGGTATCTGGACTTAACGCACATGGATATAAGACGTATCACGCAAACGTGGAAGGTAGGATTAGAGGAGCTGTTATGGTAAGTAACACACTTAACTCATATTTGTTGTCTAATGTCAGTACTGAAGACCTTGCGGTAGTAGCTATAGAACGAGGAACGGGGGACGCTCTTGTCATAGCATCCTGCTACATGGCGCACGATGCTGACGCTCCCCCGCGTGAGTTAGAGATGCTGGAGGCAGGATACAGGCGCGTAGAAATATCGTCATTGGCGCGGATGCAAATGCACACCACCATGCATGGGGATGTGATGACATCAATGAACGGGGTGAGTCGCTTTTTTGTTTCTTACTCCAAAGTAGTTTACAAGTAGTTAATAGAGGGAACACTCCCACATACGTGGGGCCAACGTCCAAAAACGTATTAGATATCACTCTTTGTTCGGAACCAAGTACAGCCATATCCGACTGGAGGGTCCTAAACAGACCCTCCTTCTCGGATCATGCGTACATTGGTTATAACATAGCTTTAAGTACAGTTAAAGGAGGGGAACTTTTTAGAAATCCCAAAACAACAAATTGGACCCGCTTTCAAGGGTATCTGAAATCAAAGCTTTGGCAACCAGAGACGATTAGTAATGTTGAGGATCTGGAGAAATCCACAGATATCCTGACAACAACACTAACAAAAGCTTATAAATCAGCCTGTCCCCTCAGGAAACCCAGGAACAAAACGAAACCACCATGGTGGAGTAAAGAGCTGGGTGCCCTAAGGAGCCAGACTAGAGACTTATTTAAGCTAGCAAAGCTAGCGGACTCAGCTGAGTGCTGGGACGAGTACAGAGATCTGCTAAAGATGTACAAGAAAGAAATTCGTACAGCAGAAAGAATCTCTTGGCAAAAGTTCTGTGGTGACATGGAAAGTTCCAATGAGACTGCAAGATTGAGAAAGGTTCTTTCGAAGGGCGTACAAGTTCAGGGCCTTATTAAAAAGGAAAATGGGGAATGGGCGCGTAATGGTGCAGAATCCCTCGAAGCACTCATCAATGCTCACTTTCCATCAGAAGAAGGCATTGACGGACAAATAAATAGCATAGGCTCATCAATACAGGAGCGTGATATTGAAGGGCTGATGACACATTCCAAAATTAAGTGGGCACTAAACTCGTTTTCCAAGTTTAAACCGCCAGGCCCAGATGGGATCTTCCCCGCCATGCTCCAAATGGCCGGAAAGAGAACCATAGAATGGCTTAGTGTAATATTCGAAAGTTGCATAAGACTGAGGCACGTGCCGGAAGTATGGAGAACTGCCCGTGTGGTGTTCATACCGAAGGCAGGCAAGAGCAGTCACATGTACACTGGAGACTACAGGCCGATTAGTCTGAATTCATTTTTACTAAAAACCCTCGAGAGGTTAATAGACACTCACATTAAATTAAATGTGAAGGAGGATTTAATTTCCAATACACAACACGCATACACCAAGGGCAGGTCTGTGGACACAGCTCTGCATAGGGTCGTTATGCACATAGAGAAAGCCCTAGAACATGGGGAATTTGCAATAGGTGTCTTCCTAGACATAGCAGGAGCATTCAACAATCTTTCAAAGCGAGCCATAATGGACGGACTACGACACATTGAGGTGGATCCCGCCTTGGAAAATTGGATCGGCTGCATGGTGGGGTGCAGGAAGATCACTTCCAGTTGGGGCGGTTACGAAACCACAAAAGTAGTACACAGAGGCACCCCGCAGGGTGGAGTACTATCGCCGCTGCTGTGGAACCTGGCCCTTAACAAACTGCTCAAGCAGTTCCAAGGGGGGCCAGTAAAACTGACAGCATATGCAGATGACGTCTCAGTCATAATAAGCGGGAAATGTCTATCAGCTCGCTGATGAACCAGGCGCTTAGGGTCATCCATGACTGGGCCTTATTTACCAGAAAATACAAAGTACCAAGTTGGGTAAAGCCAAAACTAGGAGATGTGGTATTAGAACCGAAGGTTAGTACCAAATATTTAGGTATTATACTAGATAGCAAGTTGAGTTGGAGACTCAATGTACAAGAACGGTCGAAAAAGGCCTCAACAGCTCTGTATATCTGTAAGAGGATGCTGGGCTGCACTTGGGGTCTTTCGCCTGCCTTGTCTTATTGGGTTTTCAATGCGATTGTTAGACCAATTTTATTCCATGGGGTCCTGGTTTGGTGGACCGCCTTAACGAAGAAAACGTATATGAAGTCAATAGAGAGTGTATAGAACATCTATGATAAGCATCACGGGTGCGCTTAAAACCACACCTACAGCAGCGTTACACGCCATTTTGCATCTACCGCCCGCAAACATAACGGCAAAGAACATAGCGTTAACAACTGCAAACAGGCTATATGACACGGGGCAGTTTGAGTGCAGATCATTTGGCCATAGTAGTATAGCGTCTTCCTTGACAAGACATGTAGACTACACGGTCCCTTGCCTGCGCTTCGAAGAGGTTCTGGAAGCCACTATAGAGGCGGAGGGCTGGAGGAGAGGTGCAGAAATGACGGAAAACACGGTACACATATATACAGATGGTTCCAAAATGACGGAAGGAGTAGAAGCCGCAGTGTACTGTAATGACTTGGGGATCACTAAATCATTGAAATTGCCAGATCATTGCAGTATATTCCAGGCGAAAGTCATAGCCATTAAAGTGGGAGCAGAAATAGCTGTAGAAAGTCTAGCGCTCGGAGAGCGGGTGAACTTTTACGTCGACAGTCAGGCGGCTATCAAGGCCATAATCTCAATTAGTAGCACTTCCTTGAGCGTACTAGAGTGCAAAAGAAGTCTTGGAAAACTTAGTATAGAACATAGAGTACATATCTTTTGAACCCCAGGCCACAAAGGTATAGAGGGAAACGAGAAAGCTGATGAGCTGGCAAAGAGTGGAGTGTCACTAGATGCTAGCAACAGTATTAACGTACCCATCCCGCTAAGGGAATTAAAGCGTAGGTGCGATTTACACATGGTTAAACAAGCAGATAAAGCATGGAAAGAAGTGCAAGGCTGTAAAATCTACAAAATCCTGTGTAAATCGTACGACATGAAAGTTACAAAAACAATTGTATCCCTCAAAAGGAAAGACTGTAGACTGCTAATTGGTATCCTTACAGGGCACTGCCTTCTGGCAGGCCATGCCCACAAGATCGGTCTTGTTTCCGACAGCATGTGTAGGAAATGCAAAGCGGAGACGGAGACTGTGGAGCATGTCATGTGCACATGCCCCGCTCTATCCAGACTGCGGCTTCAAACATTTGGAAAGGGACAATTGCCCAACCTAGCTTCACTGACAGAAATAGGCCCAAGTAGGCTTCTGGTTTTTGCGAAGAAAACATTACTGTTTTGTAAAATAGACACTGAAGTGTCAACTGTATAACAAGAGGTCGTAAAAGTTTTTCTGGTAACACTACGGACGCTATGCGTCTATGTGAGGCCACTGCGTTGGCCTGCCAGCACAACCTAACCTAACCTAAGCGAAACCGAGTTATCGGCGAAAATAAGGTTGCCCTAAAACCTCAGAATTTCCCTACAATATGAGTATCAACCGAAAGAGGAAGTCCCGATTTTTCATTTCAACTTCGATATAGTTCGATAAATTTATCGATAACTTAATTATAGGTTAAAATATCCAAAAGTCTTAAAATTTCCCTACAATACGGGTATCACATGAAAGGGGAGGTCCAAAGGTTTCATTTGGAATTCGATAAATTTATCGATAACTGAGTTATCGGTCAAACAATGATTGCTCAAAAACTTAAAAATTGTCCTACAATTTGGGTATCAAACGAAAAGGGCACATTTGATTCTAACTTTTCGATATTTCGATACACATATATATCGATAAATGAGTCATCCACACCGCTCTGCTGGCAAGAATAGGTTCAACAAAAATGGGCACAAAAACTGTGAATGAGGTCTTGTCTGGGACCATCCTCGATGTCGAACTACGTTTTCAGTAAAATCGGGACTTCTCGTTTTCGCGAAATATCCCACTTTAACCCTTTAGGACCTTCAAAAATATACATTTGACCAAAACATCTTCTCAGAAATAGCTTTTGTATGTTTGTTCGTGTAGGTGGTTTCTATTATTCACATAAATTGACAAAAGTCACACTCGACAAAAGGACACTCCCCCAACTTAGATAACGTAGCCGTAATTAATTTATTTTTGCTTTCATCAATTTCTATACAAAATGAATTCTGATACTAAAAATATTGCATACAAATTTTGTATAGAGGTAACGGAAGCGAGGTGGTAATAAACAAGGGCGGAACCAGGATTTTTTTTTTGGGGGGGGGGGGGCACGAACGCCCAACATTCGAAAAAATCAACAACTGAAATATGCTTATTTTATCTTCACAAGTACACGGATATTAAGAACTTACATCAAAGTCAAAATAATAAAAAACAGCATTTCTGTTTAGTAATAGCAGTTTTATTATATTCCATCCATGATTACATGTTTAATAAAGACAGTTTTCTTCTGTGTTTCCTGGTGAAAACGTCCAAAACTTCATCAGCCTCCATTTGTGCCGCAATATCTCCATGGATATGCATTAAAGCCAATCTATTCAAACGCTCTTCTGTCATGCTGTTTCGAAGATATGATTTTAATCGGCGTAAGGTAGAAAAATATCGCTCGGCACTGCTGGTTGTCACTGGAAACGTGCACAGCAATTGACAAAGGGTTCTAATATTTGGCAGCATCGTGGCTCGTTTGTATGCATCTGCTGGAGTTTCTGGTATATTTTCAGTCATCTGTTGCCAAATTTTTAGCTCTCCCTTTAAAGCTAAAATACAAGGAAGATCTTCTTTATAAACTTCAGCACCTTGCAAAACATTATCTAAATCTTCGTCGTTAAAGTTATGCGACAGTAACTTTTGCAACTGTCCGATTCTTTGTAGAGGAGCGCTAGGGAACCTGGTTGACATTTCACTCAACATGAAGTCTAGAAATGGAATATAAACTGAAAGTCGGTAATATTCTTCAACTGATTCAGTCTGCATGTTTGATCGATTGATTTGACGACCGGTGGTTCTACGGACTGTGATTTCTGTACCATGTTCATTTGCAATGGCCTCAGCCTGGTCGAACAGTTTTTTAAATGTGTCATTGCTAGATTCACGCTGCCTCTGCAAACTTGCTGTGGTCGTAGTAATAAGCGGAACTGCAGAAAGTATGTCAATATCTTTGGCTTGAAGCGATCGAGATAAGGACAGGGTTATTCCTAAAATATCTGATAGGATCACCAAGCTTATTAGGAATTCTGACGAAGTTATGGATTGCAGCAAAGAAAATGGCAGTACAGAATTTGTTCTGCTCCCATATTGCTGATCAGCCATTTTTTGTAATATTGGAGGGAGACATGGCAACACGTCCATAAAGGTCAAAACCGCTTCATGCCTCTCAACCCATCTTGTCTCACACATTTTTTTTAACATATTTTGTTTGTCTTGTGGCAGATTAGATTGTATTTCTTTTCATGGACTATTTGACCAATCGAATAATTAATCACTTTTGTTAACTTGTAGCGCAATAAAATAAGAAAATAAAGCACTCCTGCGGCACAAAGGTAGTAGGCGTTGCGGTACAAATTCATATGAATTTTTATGCATCGCACTATGGGAATTCTTAATAAAACTTGTCTCAAAAATAAATTTTTCGCAAATCAAAAGAGTAGATTTATGTAAAGCATTATGCATGGTGCCAAAAAATTGTCGTTTGGAATTTTTTTCAGTAGAGTGTTATAGCTATTGCTATGAATATTTGCTCAAACGATTAAAAGTTCCCTAAAAATTTGACTTTGAGGCAAGTTAATAATAATAATAATAATTGAGGCAAGTTTTTCCAAAATGTCCCATCGTGCGGAGGTCGCGTACACTCGAATTTGAAATTTTAACAGCATTGCAAAAAATAGTTGCAATTTAAAACCTTAAGGGTTCTTGTGGGCAAACTTAGCAAACCTCATACACAAACCGTTATTGTTTCAGTCAGATGTCGCATGAGCCGTTAACAAATATTGCCAATACCCACAAAAAGTTCGTATAAGGGATTATAAGGAATAAGATATACGGCTGCATCACATTATAATAAGTTTATCATAGTTCCTCTATGGCCTTGCAACAATTCTTATAATAAGTTCATTATATTCACTTTTCTTTTTATAATATTGCCTAACTTACATGTTCTATCAGGCCTTATGCGTAAGGTTGTCTCACAGAGAGAGATTCTTTTAATTAATCTTCATTTAAGACTTACTTAATAACATAAGTAAAGAAAAAAATGTATATTATAAGTAATTTTGCATACAACGGAATTCGTTACAAATTTAAGGCCTTATATTACGTTCACGTTGAGCCATAAACTCGAGTTTATTGACAACAACAATATGAATTAACAAAAAAATCCCCTTTTAAATGGAGTTTATGGCCTAAATTGAACGTAACCTAACCCTCTTATACATATATAGTTTAATAAGCTGTTATAATTCAAAATTTGTTTGAAAATGTCATTGTAAAAAGCTTTATAAACCCATTTCATTTTTGATGAATAGCGTTAAATTATGTAAGCCGTATAATCAAGCGATGTAAGGTTTCTAACTAAAAGAAATGAAATTTTTGGTGGGTACCTCCACATGCACCAAGGCATCCACACAGTACAAACCAAACGAATAATCAAAATATGTAGTTTGATGTTTGCGTTACACAGAGTTTTATATATATCTGAACCAATATGCAATAGATTTCGAAAATTCAGTGATTCTTCATCTATTTAATGGAATTTCCATACCTAGTGTACAAAAATACCGTCTGGGGGGCACGATTCCGAAAATGTTGCTAAATTCAATTATTTGTAGTCTTTTTCGACTAAAAATGCTCTGTGATGGAGCACGGGGGCACGTGCCCCACCCCTAAATCCGCCCTTGGTAATAAATGAAGATATTATTTTCATGGTAAGCCAATATGTGGACCAGGGGTGACCTTTAAAATTGTTTGTACGACATGGGTATCAAATAAAACGTCTTAATAAGAGTTTTAATATGAAATGTGGCTTAGTTCTATAAGCGAATACGTTCGTGAAAATCGTGGAAAGAATGAGACATATAATCAAGATTTGGAACGGAAACGGGAATTAAACTTAGCAGGTCAAAGGATAGGGGTACATCCTACTGAATCAGGAGCAAATGTATGTTTATGATACGCTTATGAAGGCAATCGATGATGGAAATTTTACCACTCTACCACTTAACGTCTATCTTAAAATTTAGGATAACTTTCATTTAGATATCTCATTCAGTTCTCGAGTTATTGACCAAAATGTGGAAGATGCCCTAAAGATATTGACAAAATGTGACCCAAAATTACTTTTTCCAACATGGGTGTCAAACGAAAGGTAGAAATGAGTACTACATAGTGATGTGAGTTTTATTTTAATATCTCAAATGATTTCGAAGATTTCACAAAAAATAGTAAAAATCTCTGGTCATCTTCTCTACATATAATAAAACTAGCTGATGCCCGCGACTTCGTATGCGTAAAAGTTATAGTGAAGAATCAGCATAATTATTTTTTTGAAAGCGTCGAAATAAAACACTGGGACTAACTTTATTTTATTAATTTATTTTAATAGTTCTATAACGCATGTAGCAAGGGCTTCAAATGTAATTCAAGTATTTACAGTTGTATTTAGTTAAATAAATAAAAATGATATTTTCAATAATCTAATTCTAAAGAATTTCTTTGATGTTCTTCCCATATTACAAATTAGAAACAAATTTTCTGGGCCAGTAACCCTTGAGCAAGCAACATACAAGTGTCCGTGTGAGAAACAGGTTGTTCAAAGATCGATACCGGCTGCTCGAAGTGTCTGGCCTTGCGACTTTTTAATTGTCATAGGCAAGCACACACTCACAGGAAACTGCACGCGTTTGAAGTGAAATGGAAAATTGTTTGGTAGTATGGGTATGCGTGATATGAAAACTATTTCGCCTGCTCCACAACCCGTAAGAATTTCTGCTTCTATAATATTATTTCGAACAGAAGTAACCTTAAAGCGAGTTCCATTACATAACATTGGAGGGGTTAAGTTACGAAGCAACATAATCAGAATGCCTTTTTTAAAAACGATGCTATTAGCGGTAAGTCCGGACGCAGAAATAGAGTTGAGAAACTCAACAGGATAGTTCGTAGTCTCGGCTCTTTCCAAAACCGTGTTTATTGATCGGTATACCACCTCTTCTCCATCAAATTTTTTTAAAATACTGTGATTTATTTCTCCTGCTTGGTCGTTTTCGGGCGTAAGTATAGCTCGTTTACAGAGCCAAGCATTATTCTGGCGTGTTACTTGAGAAACGTCTCCATAAACCGAAGAAATAAGTTCTTCCACTGAAGCCACAATATTACAAAGATTTTCTTGCAGAGTTACTAATCCATTCGATTCGGGAAGTAAACCCTGGCCAATTTTCAACAGGATATCCGAAAATTCTGGCGCTCTCATGTTGCGCGTTAGATTCAGAGCCAGAGCACCGAGCGTTTGAGGCATGCACTGACTTCATCAGCCCTTGTTACCCCAGTTATAACGGGAAGTGTCTGACGTAAATCTCCACAAAATAAAACTGTTACCTTTCCTATGATTGAATCGTTTCGCCGGATATCTTGCATAGTGCGAATGACAGCATCCACAGCTTTCATGGAGTTAACTTTCAACGCACTGAATTCAATTTCGGTTGCCCTTTTACAACAATATTTATATAGAAAAATCACGATTTGTGTTTTTATTAGTTTGGGCTGTAAGCAGCTGAGCTTAAATGTGAATTATAACTTTGGCAAACATATAGGGTAATCTCTACATATAATAAAATTGTAACAGGTCCGATGTCTGTACATTGAAGATATTTAAAAAAAATGAAGTCAGGGGTCATTATTAAGCCTCTAAAACCCAAATCAGCCGTTTTTAGAATTTTTGTCTGTCTGTATGGTTGACCACTCTATCACTTAACGTCTAACTTAAAATTTAAGATAACTTTCATTTGGATATCTCATCCAGTTCCCGAGCTATTGACCAAAATGTGGGTCCGGGTGACCAAAAATGTGCGTTTTGTACAATTATGCCCACTACACATAAAAGCTATGAATGGAAATTTCACCGTTATAATACTAGACGTCTATTCTAAAATTTAGGACATCTTCCATCAGGATATCTAATCCGGTTCCAAAGATATTGACAAAATGTGACCCAAAATTACTCTTTCCAACATGGGTGTCAAACGAAAGGTAGAAATGAATACTACATACATTCCCACAACAGCCGGTTCTACGTACCGGAATGACCCGGGTTTTACCCGGCCAAGGGCTGTTATTTCAGTGTAACCCTGTCCAATTTGTCCAGTCCCACTCATAAATTGTCACCCTCGGAGCTTTCCCTTGCAGCAGGGTTGCTCCAATGTCTCTTGTTACGGGCTGGTATCGAATCCAACCCCGGACCAAGAGACTGGATCTGCTACGTCTCCTGGAAGAAAATATATGTCAAACGTTCACATTCCGTTCAATGCAGTAAATGCAAGAGATGGCTGCACAGATCTGGATGCTCAGGGCTTAACCCTGCCATCCAGATAACCCGTAATTTGTTCAGTACTTTTGAGGAACCGTGTTGTTCTCGAGCAAGTGCGTCCCGTGGTTCTCGTCGCTCCGGCGCACACACACCGCACCTGCTATCATCAAATGGCCACAACAGTGGCCCGGTCTCCACGACCAGCAGCCTTGCATCTCCCGCCTCACCTCAGTCCCCACTCTCGTCCCCCCTTACTTCCAGCATGCACGTGGGTCAGGAACATAACCTCCTCGTACCTTTCACCACGTGCACTGTTTATTCTTTATTTAAAGTCGACAAACAAATACGGTCGACACCGAATACAAAGTAAAGTAACTTAGAAATAAATACTAAATTAGAATATATACAACATTAACAATTGTGTAAGACAAGAAATAAAAGTGAATTTTAAATCTTTTAAATATCAGGTTAGACTTGAAAGTATTGCTTTATGTAAGGAAGCAAACGAACATTCGATACTAATGCATTTATATAAGTCACTAGCAGACCCTTCAGACGTTGTTCTGCCTGACCAGTGACTTCCCTAGAAATACATTTTCAAATATTTTTCTTTAACTTTTAACATTCCATTTATTGCAGTGCTTTAGGATATACAATGTTTCTGGCTTTAAAGTCTTTGGTATAAACAAATAAATTTTTTGGATATCCAACTCAAAAAACGGATCTTTTGAACTCAATGGGTATGACAAAAACCATTATGCGCTGCTGAGCAGATGTATAGTTAGTACTTGTGGGACCGTCCACTTTTCCCAAATTATATCCATTTTGACTAAAGGACACACATATCCAGAAAAAGTTATGAAGTATTTAAATTTTATATAGCCTGGGGGCGTGGCACCGCCTACTTTTCCAAAAATTGATATAGCCTAAATAGTACACAACAATCTTCTGAACCAATCTTGAAAGTTTAAAAGAGATCGACCATAAACTTTGGACATTATTGAAGTACAAACAAAACACAAAAAATGTGGTCGTGGCACCGCCCACTTTTCCAAAATTACTTAAATCTTGACCAAAGGACACAAATATCTAAAAATCATTAATTTAGACCAAATATGTTCAGAGTTATGAAGAATTGTAATTTTATATAGCCTGGGGGCGTGGCACCGGCCAAATTTCCAAAAATTAATATAGCCTATGCTTTAACCCATGATCCCAAGAATATACTGTGAAAATTTCATAAAAATCGGTTGAGTACTTTGGACGCCCATAAAGGACACACAGACACACAAACACACATTCATTTTTATTTATAAGATGGGTTTGTTATAATAATTTGGGGAATCACCAAAAATTCTCTTTATATTTCTTCTCTTTTGTCGAAGGCTTATGCATCTCTTAGTCAAAATACATTTTCTCTACGTTGAGTTCATACACACACGCACATACATTTTTGTTCCGCTGTAGCTTGAGTTTGATCTATGAAAATTCTTATGCTTGGATTGTTTGAAGCTTTTATAAATTTCATCGTAGAAATAAGGGGCTTTAAGTTTTGAAAATGGAAAAAATGAAAACGCCACTTGGTTTATTTTTGGGAAAACTTGCTTCTTAAAAAAATTTCATAAAAATTGAGCCATCACTTTTCGAGATTAGCCATTACGAATATTTTCATATAAGCAATTTTATATAATTAGTATAGATAAGGCAAACAGCTCTATGAAAAAGCTTTTGTATAATAATTTTTTTCTTGAATTCAGATGAATCTAAAATTCACTCTAAGCGGACACAGTCATCAACACTTTTGATATGATAGCTATATTATATGAGCTTATTCTTGGGTCAGCCTTGGTCCACCTAATGGTCAATTTCTTGGAAACGGGTTCGCAGATGAACCTGAAAACTGTTCCTTGTGAAAACTCTCATCAACACCTTTAATTTGATACGTACATTGTTAAAATACATTCGGGGTATCTGGTCAATATCTCAGGATTCCAGAAACTTTTTTAACTTTTTCTTTCTGAAGAACCTTCTCGGGGCACAAACAAATACAAAAAAAAATTAGTGAAATCGGTCCAGCCGTTCTCAATTGATGAGTTACTATACATTTTTCAATTTCACAGTGAACACAATACCGGTTTTAATTTTGCGTTTGAAAGAACGTGCGCATAAGAAAAAATGTCACATAAAATTAATGGCGATGCATGTGAAAAATGACTTCCATTATTTTCCTGCTTTCCAACTTATTTTTATATTATACCAGGGTCACCCCTGGTCCTCATTTTTGGATATCTCGTAAGCGGGGTAGCATAGGGTCCTGAAAATCACCTCTTTTTTAAACACTCATCAACACCTTTTATTCGACACCCATATCGTATAAACACCTTCTAAGGTCACCCCTGGTCCACATTTTGCTAGATATCTCGGAAAACGGGTCGCATAGGGTCTTGAAAATCACTTCTTTTTTAAATACTCATCAATACCTTTTATTTGATACCCATATCGTACAAACACTTTCTGGAGTCACCCCTGGTCCACATTTGGGTCAATATCTCGGAAACGGGAACCACTCCATGTTAGAACACTCACCAATAGCTTTCATTTGATACCCATATCGTACAAACACTTTCTTGAGTCACCCCTGGTCCACATTTTGTGGAATATCTCCAAAACCTTCCCGGTTTCTTATACTTTTTTTGGCCATAAACCATGTCGGGCTCAATCAAAAACTACGCACAAAATTTCGTTTAACTCGGTTCTGCCGTTCTGGAGTTATAGCGTCAGCAATTAAAATAGGCTCCATTTTTATATATAGATTATAGTATGAGCACCAAATCCACAAAGGATCAGATTTGACAAAATTTAGACGACAAAGGGGTAAATGGAAAGGAACACCCTAGCCGGAACTGCAAAGTTGAGACGGCTTAGCAGCACAGAGGAGTCTACCACACCAAGAATCAGCTTGTGTTGGAACATTACCCCAAGCAAAATTCTACGATTTTCCAGAGTTGGCAAATCAATAAGAAGAAGCCTGCATCTATAGGGTGGAAGATGAAGATTTGAGTCCCGGTTTAAGGCCCAAAGTGCAAATTTCAAAAATTGCTTCTGCACTGACTCAATACGCTTAATATGAGTAATATATTCTGGACTCCATACGCACGAGCAATACTCAAGTATTGGACGGACCAACGAAGTGTAAAGGACCTTGGTGAGAAAAGGATCGTTAAACTCTTTAGCCCAGCGCTTAACGAAACCAAGAGTACCCATTGCTTTACTTGTAATAGTGGATATATGAGAATTAAAGCTCAGTTTCGAGTCAAACAGAACACCTAAATCATTAACCGAAGATATACGATCCATGGAAGTGCCATAAAGTATGTAAGATGACAGAACAGGCTTCACACGGTGAAATGTCATAAACTTACATTTAGAACAGTTTAAACCAGTGCATTTATTGTACACCAACTTTGAAATAAATCTAAATCAAGCTGAAGTAGATTTGAGGCAGATAAGTCAGAAGGCAGGTACGAAAAATGAAGTAAAATCTGTGGCAAGTCATTTATAAAAAGAGTGAAGAGCAGTGGGCCTAAATGACTGCCTTGTGGTACACCAGAGGTAACATTAATTCATTTAGAATTAATATTTTTATATAGCACTTTTTGAGTTCTACTAGAAAGATAGCTCGTGAGCCATAAAACCAAATTCGTCGGAAACCCCAATAAACCAAGCTTCTGAATCAGGAGTGTGTGATTCACTGAATCAAAAGCTTTACTGAAATCAGTATAAATCACATCCATTTGCTTATTTGCCAGAAAACCATCCCTGACCAAAGACGTAAACTCAAGTAGGTTTGAGGTGGTTGATCTATTTCTCACAAAACCATGCTGACAGGGTGATAATATGGAAATACACGAATGTTGAAGCTGACTAGTGATAATTTGTTCAAAGGTTTTAGGAATAGCTGAGAGCTTAGCAATTCCTCTATAGTTCTCAATGTTAGATCTGCTACCCTTTTTGTGTAGAGGCATGATAAATGACTGTTTCCAAATTGATGGGAATGACGATGATTGTAAAGATAAATTAAACAATTTTAGGATCGGTTCAGTCAAGCTCACGGCACAGAGCTTAGGCACACAACCAGGGATACCATCAGGCCCAGGGGAAAAAATCGGTTTCTGAGCTAGAAGACTCTGAAGTACAGTGGCACTGTCAATGAGTGGATTAAGAATACAGTTAGAGCTGATTAATTCATACGGATAATTACCGTCTTGAGCACGGTCTGACGAATAAGTCGATTCAAAAAAGTCAGAAAATAAATCTGCAATACCATGGTCATCTGTGGCATTCTTATCACCAAAAGTCAAAGAAGATGGAAATCCTGAAGTTTTTCGTTTAGAGTTAACAAAACCATAAAATTTTTTAGGATTATTAAAAAATTAAATTTTGCATCTAATTGAATACGACTTGTAGCAATATTGTCTCAAACACTGGAAATTGGAACGAGCAACTAAATATTTAGAAAAATCTTCGGTAGAACCTGATATATTAAAACGCTTATAGAGCTTAGATTTGATGTTGTTAAGGTTGACAAGTTGTCTTGAGAACCAAGGTGGCTTACTACTTTTAGCCTTAATAAAATTTACTGGATCGCAACGATTAATAAAGACGTTAAGGTAACTATAAAAAATAGATGTGGCAGCCTCAACGTCATTACATGCGTAGAGATCAGACCAATCATGGGTAGCTATCAGCTGGTTAAGCATGTCAAAGTTCGCCTTGTAAAAACATCTCGAACGAGAACGAGAAATCACTTCCATAACATTAATCGTAGGGAGTAAATTATCCAGTACAATTTCAAGTGTGGGGTGCAAGGGATCTTCAGGCAGGGATAAGGCAGAGATTCTACGGAGACCAACACCCATTGCAGTATCAACAAACGCTAAATCTAACAACTTTTTTTTAGAGTTTAACACATTATTGATCTGAACTAGAGGCAAATCAATGAGAGAGCCAACAAAACTGTGCTGAGTGGCAGGAGTCAAACAATTTAAATCATCACTATTTATCCAACTCACAGATGGCAAGTTAAAGTCACCCAGAACCACTAGGCGATCGTTATCACGCAAACGTGAATGCAGATTAAGAATAGCTGCAGAGTGACAGTCGTAAACATGCATATGCGAACGAGGCGGTATATACGAACATGAAATATATACAAAGAAATTAGGGAACAAGAGCCTTACGGCTAAAAATTCAATATTCAGAGTGTTGTCAAAGTTCAATAGCTCAGCAGAAATACTGGACGACACAGCGACCAGGACACCACCAGCTCTTGACTGACGATTACACCGAAAAACAACGTAGTCATTCGAAAATAACTCCGAATTTAAATTATCAGGTTTTAGCCAAGTCTCTGTAAGCACAATCACTTGCGCAGAAAAATCAAAGCTATTGAGATAAAAAGCATTCAGTTTAGAACGTAAACCGCGAACATTCTGATAATGAATGGTTACGTTCGAATCATTATGGTAGAGGTAGGGTTGGCTTCTAAGTTTTTTTAATCAGTACGTACGGGGGGCTTGACTTTCGACTTTGTGGTGTATAAATGTACCGTCGAATGTGTAGGCCAAAAAGCTTTATCCAGAACCATAGCAAAATACTCGTCTGGAACTAGTACTTTAAAAGATGCAAAATCCCTCTCGTACTTAAAAACAAATTTATGTATGCTAATGTTAGTAGTACATGTAAGACTAAGCTTATAAAGAATATACTTAACAACATCAGCCTTCGTCAAAGATGGATGTAATCGTGACACAAAAATTGCCCGACGAGGCGGCACAGCAGTCACCAACCTAGGACCAGACCTATCCAAATCAATAACACTTGAATTACCAGCAACATCAACAA
This sequence comes from Sphenella marginata, assembly GCA_951509765.1. Lineage (NCBI taxonomy): Eukaryota > Metazoa > Arthropoda > Insecta > Diptera > Tephritidae > Sphenella > Sphenella marginata. The sequence goes on along the minus strand of OX608078.1, from coordinate 62,919,010 downwards.
TGTTATCAGCGTTAGAACCATTTACACGACGCGCAGTGTTACCACCAATATAATTGTTTTGGTTCTGGTGGTTAACAGAAAAATCAGCAGCATCAAAATTATCATCAGCATTAGCATCAGTGTTATTTACATGACGCGCAGTGTTACTTCTGATTACATTGTTGACAACAGCAGAAACAGCGGAGTCAGAACCAAAGTTCGTGGAAGTGTAAGCGTCGGCAAAAACAGTGTTTGTAGCTTTGTGCACGTCAGCAGGGCTAACAGCAGCATTGAAACTACTTCGAGTATTAACAGCAACGACCGGGACAGAGCTCTTGACAAAGTCAACGTCGGCAGAACTTATATCGTTGATTTCAACTACGTCATTTTTTCTTTTTATTTTGCCAGCACTAAAATGCAGTTTCTTAACCTCTGATGTGAGCGAGGCAAGGGCGCCAGCAACCATATCGTCATATAGCACAGGCAGATTTTTAAGCTCAGAGCGCACCAGTTCTAATTCGCCTAATAACCGGTTTTTGTCATCTTGCAGAGAGTGTATACCAGCAATTGCACTTGCTTGCTCAGCTCTCAAACTTTGCAATTCGGCAAAAATAGAAGATAAACCCACATCACGATGAGTTGCAGCACACTCACCACAAATATAAATTTCGTCGGAATCTTTGAAATAATTCAAATCAGCAGCCAAAGTACCAACAACACACTGCAAGTGAAAAACTTCTTTGTCGGCAAAGATTATATACGCCTGCGGCATCGGTCAAGTGCAATAACTGACTTGGCCTGTGCCACATCCATATGTGCTCTGGCCTTGCAAACAATAACATTTGGTCGGATACATTTATAGCCCCTTGCTGCAGAACTCAGCCGCTGAACCCTAGACTGCGACACAGCTTGGGACTAAGCCTACCGCCATCCACACAACCACATCCGTCCCTTACCCCCCAGCATGCCTTCACCCTCCCTCCCGACACACTTCAAAATCCTACAGCTGAACTGCAACGGATTGACTGGAAAGATCGCGGAGATAACAGACTTTATGAAGTCGAACAACATTAAACTGAACGCTAACTCGGACTTACGTACACGCGAGGGGTACACTGTGCATAGGTAAGACCGTCCCAGCGGTCATGGGGGCGGCCTTGCATTCATCACACACCACACTGTACAGTATAACCTATTTGCCCCGGACTTTGACCCCAGGGACTCTACCCTTGAATGCCAGGGCATAGCAGTCCGGACAGGCGACGTCGACCTGCGAGTGATAAATACATACATCCCCCCTGTTACGTTCTGTCCCCGTGATTATCGCCCTGATATTAATGCGATGCTAAGCGGCGATAACTGCCTCATCCTAGGTGATTTCAACGCACATCACGATCTCTGGCACTCCACCTTGCCAGCAGATAGCAGACGGCACGCACTCGCAGAGCAAATAGAAAACTCGGCATTCTGTACACTGAATGGAGATGCCCCCAGTAGGGTGGCAGGTAACTGCCACAGCTCGCCAGACATCTCCATTTCAAGTGCGGGCCTTATCAACCACGTAAACTTGCAACCAATGCTTACATTGGCATCAGACCACCTACCCATCCTACTAAACATCGAACGACCGTCCGACTTCATAACGACAGAAAAACGAACGTACATTAACTTTACAGAGCACTCCTTCGCTGACCTACCCACACCGACGGACGTACGCAAAGGTGAGAAAGAGTTTCGCAAAGTCATCGATTCAGCCTCCGGCCGCTTCATCCCTGCCGGCAGAATCCCGGAAATTCGGTAAGGATAGGGCTAAGAGAAAAGCCATTCGACGTGCGCACAAACACACAGCCGCGCCCATTGTCGTCTCCGTCGCAGAGGTTAAGGAAGTTATAAGGAAGGCGAAACCTTCTAGATCACACGGACCCGACGGAATTGCAGTGAAGATGCTGAAACACCTCGGCCACGAGGGGCACAAGTACTTGGCGGCTCTATTCAACCTCTCACTGACCACATTCGTTATACCAGATATCTGGAAACACGCGACTGTGGTCCCCCTCCTAAAACCTGGGAAGCCGGCGAATCAAGGAGATTCTTATCGTCTCTTAATCTCTTCTTTCGCCGGAAGTGAAGTTGTTAGAGGCTATCTTGCTCCCATACTATACTGCAAAACTGCAGCTGGCCAATCATCAACATGGCTTCCGGAAAAATCATAGCACAACATCGGCATTAAATGCCATCACGACGCAGATTAACTTCGGTTTGAAACAACTCCAACCAAACCGCAGGACTCGACCTGTCGAAAGCCTTCGACACAGTCAACCACGCCAGACTCCATAAGACCTGGAGGAGCCACCGCTTCCTGCCGGCCTAAAACGATGGACCGCCAACTATTTAAACGGACCTAGACCTAGAAGAATTAGACAAGGGGTTCCGCAAGGTGGTGTCCTTTCACCCCTTCTGTTTAACTTCTACATCCCGAGCCTCCCTCCTTCACAAGAGGGGGTCTCCATCGTTTCGTACGCTGACGACTGCACCGTGATGGACACGGGCAAAGGACCTTCCACGGACGAACTATGTACGAGACTGAACCACTTGCGCGATCACAGCTTCTTCACAGAGCTGAACCTGACACTGTCCCCGACTAAATCTACATCGACCCTATTCACTACGTGGAATGCGCAGATGGGGCAGGAGTTGAATGTCCATGTAGATGGTGTCCCACTACCTACAGTCAACTACATTCGACAATAGCCTCACCTTCGCTAATCATGTCACCGCAATAGCTTCAAAGGTACAAGCCCGCAACAAGATCCTCAAGTCACTGGCCGGCACTACTTGGGGCAAAGACAAAGAAACGTTGCTGGCCACATATAAGGCTATTGGCTGACCGGTTATTGATTATGCTGCGCCCATATTGTCGCCAAACCTTCACGACACCAACTGGCTTATGTCATCTGAGTCTCACCTTCACCAGGAGGCTAAAATGCTCAACGTTCGCGAGCATGCGGAACTTTTAAGTAGTCAGTTCCTTCTGAACTGTCATAGACCCAGTCATCCAAATCGACAGCTTTGGATGAAACTCTGCCCCCCAGAGACATAAGGAAACATCTCCGAAAGCATTATGATGAGATCCGGCATCACATCTCGTTGCCGTTTGATCTGCGGGACCATAGGCGGGCCCTAAAGGACCTCCACACCGAGTCGGTGAACAGATCTGTCAGATCCCGGCCTGTGAACCCCTATATTGGTGCCCAAACACCTGTTCTTGCTGAGGAAGAACGTGTCCTTCCGAGGGAGACTAGAGTCATGCTGGCACAACTTCGGTCGGGATACTTCAATAGGCTGAACTCCTATCTGTCCAGACTGAACCCCACCATACCGAACACATGTCCTGCATGCGGTATGGTCCCCCATGACACGCAACATCTCTTTTCCTGTTCTTCTGAACACACTCTTCAAACACCCCTATCACTTTGGCCCAACCCTGCTGAAACAGCGCGTTTCCTTGGACTTCCGTTAGAAGAGCCCGATGACAACTAGGAATGTACTGGCCCTTTGGGCAGGGCGAAGTACTGCTAACAACAACAACAACAACTACATAGTGATGTGAGTTTTATTTCAATATCTCAAATGATTTCGGAGATTTCACAAAAAATAGTAAAAATCTCTGGTCATCTTCTCTACATATAATAAAATTGTAACAGGTCCGATGTCTGTACATTGAAGATATTTAATAAAAATTATGTCAGGGGTCATTATTAACCCTCTAGAACCCAAATCAGCCGTTTTTAGAATTTTTGTCTGTCTGTCTGTCTGTATGGTTGTCCAGGCATCACTCAAAAACTACTGAACAGAATTGAATGAAATTTTTTCCACTCAATCACTTAACGTCTAACTTAAAATTTACGATAACTTTCATTTAGATATCTCATCCAGTTCCCGAGTTATTGACCAAAATGTGGGTCCGGGGGACCAAAAATGTGCGTTTTTTACAATTATGCCCACTAAACATAAAAGCGATGAATGAAAATTCACCATTATAATACTAGACGTCTATCCTAAAATTTAGGACATCTTCCATCTGGATATCTAATCCCGTTCCAAAGATATTGACAAAATGTGACCCAAAATTACTTTTTCCAACATGGGTGTCAAACGAAAGGTAGAAATGAATACTACATAGTGATGTGAGTTTTATTTCAATATCTCAAATGATTTTGGAGATTTCACAAAAAATAGTAAAAATCTCTGGTCATAAGCAATAACAGCCTAAGTCGACTTAAGAAATAAGACCAGTTTAAATTTTTACTGGCGATTTTGAATAGCAACATCGAGACATTTTTCAAGACTATCATTGGTCTATTATTACTTTGTTTATAAACAATTAATCCAATATGTTTGCCAAAGTTATAATTCACATTTAAGCTCAGCTGCTTACAGCCCAAACTAATAAAAGCACAAATCGTGATTTTTCTATAGAAATATTCTTGTAAAAGGGCAACCGAAATTGAATTCAGTGCGTTGAAAGTTAACTCCAAGAAAGCTTAGGAAGCTGTCAGTCGCACTATGCAACATATGCGGCGAAACGATTCAATCATGGGAAAGGTAACAGTTTTATTTTGTGGAGATTTCCGTCAGACACTTCCCGTTATAACTGGGGTAACAAGGGCTGATGAAGTCAGTGCATGCCTCAAACGCTCGGTGCTCTGGCCAATGGTAAATAAATTAAATCTAACGCGCAACATGAGAGCGCCAAAATTTTCGGATATCCTGCTGGAAATTGGCCAGGGTTTACTTCCCGAATCGAATGGATTAGTAACTCTGCAAGAAAATCATTTAAATATTGTGGCTTTAGTGGAAGAACTTATTTCTTCGGTTTATACAGACGTTTCTCAAGTAACGCGCCAGAATAATGCTTGGCTCTGTAAACGAGCTACACTTACGCCCAAAAACGAGCAAGCCGCAGAAATAAATTACAGTATTTTAAAAAAATTTGATGGAGAAGAGGTGGTATACCGATCAATAAACACGGTTTTAAACAGAGCCGAGACTACGAACTATCCTGTTGAGTTTCTCAACTCTATTCCTGCGCCCGGACTTCCCGCTAATAGCATCGCTTTAAAAAGAGGCATTCCGATTATGTTGCTTCGTAACTTAACCCCTCCAAAGTTATGTAAAGATAGATATTGACTTATGTATATCAAAATGTTCAGGAGGAAAATAGAAATTGATTGAGCCATGTCCGTCCGTCCGTCTGTGAACACGAGTAAATCTTGAGATATCTCAATGAAATTTGGTATGCACGTTCCTTTTCACTTATCACGGAGCGCTATTGAAAATAGGCAAAATCGCTTAAAAGGCACGCCCACTTTCTATACATATAATATTTACGAAAATAGAAAAAGAGTGATTATTCAGTACATAATACACCTATAAGGATAATATTTGGTGTGCACTTTAGCGTTAAGGCAACAAATACATTTTTGAAGAAATTTTTAAAAAGGGTCGTGGTACCGCCCACTTTTGATTAAGTCAAATTTGGAAATATTATAAATCATAAATCAAAAACCGCTAAATATAGCAAAATGAAATTCAGCACACATATTTATATTAATACCGGCAATATTCCGAAAAAAAATTAGCGAAATCGGGTAAGGCCAACGCCCAATTTTATACGAAAGATTTTGAAAAAGATCATAGATATATATAATATGTAATAACTTTACTTATACTACGTGTAAATCATTTCTACTTCACCTCTTAAGTGTTCGCGGGCAAAGAAAGTCGAATGCATACAATTTTTCAAAAGGGGCGTGGCCCCGCCCCCATATGGTGGATTATTCCACAAAACTTTTCATGCCATAACTCCAGTAAAAATTTATCTATTAAAACGATATTTGGAGAAATAGTTCAACATATAAAGCTTACTCTTTGCTGTAAAAATAAACAAAATTGGTTAACGGACACTCCCACTTTTCGAACACAGTTCTGAAAAATTTCTTTGTAAAATTAAAATCGCGGTATTTCCATAATAGTATTAGCTATATAAATAATATTTTACACACATAATAGGTTTTTTAGGGAAAGCTAAGCTGTAAACAAATTTATGGATTTTGTTGAAGTAGGCGTGGCGCCGCCCACTTTTCAGCAAAAAATTTCTGTTATGTTCAAAAGCGATAGCTTGCAATTTGAATTAGGTATTTCAGTGAAAGTTAGTAAGATGCTTCCCAATAGCATGTAGTATACTCCTGCAAAAAATTACGATAATCGAATAACAAACAAGCAAGATTTACGGGCAAGTAGTTAACACCCTATTGCCTTTTTTTATTATTTTTTTTTTTATTTTCATACCTTTCATGGACATGGGGAAAGCTATTTATATTTTGTTATTTAGTGATCATTTAATTTACCACTCACAACATAAGTGTTTTTAATCGAAAAAAATCGGTTGCCTTTATAACAACTTTTCTGGTATTAAAATAGATCTGAGTAAATTGGGATACCAAAACAGATCACTACTAGGTATTTAATGTTCGGTTACACCCGAACTTCGACTTCCTTACTAGTTGAGTTTTATTTTTTTGAGAGGAAATAAAACTTACCCTTGAGTTTTATATTTTTGCTCGACAGTAAGCGTAATTCTTTGAGTGATATTTTATCGTTCAAGGATAAAAATTAAGATCCGAGTTTTAAGTTTTTTCGTAGATCAAAAAACTCAAAAGGCTGCTCCGCCTTTATGGCAAGTATATGTATGTGGCTAAAACTATGTTTAACCTAGTAATAGCGCTCCGAGATAAGTGAAAAGGAACCTGCATACCAAATTTCATTGAGATATCGAAAGATTTACTCAAGTTACGTGTTCACAGACGGACAGGCGGACAGACGGACGGACATGGCTCAATCAATTTCTCTTTTCCTCCTGAACATTTTGATATACATAAGTCAATATCTATCTCGATTCGTTTATGCCGTTACATACTACCGTTAGGCGAATGAAGTTAATATACCTTGTGTGCGAAGCACTACGAGGTATAAAAAATGCAATAGGGTGTTAACTACTTGCCGGTAAATCTTGCTTGTCTGTTATTCGATTTGCGTAATTTTTTGCAGGAGTATACTACATGCTATTGGGAAGCATCTCACTAACTTTCACTGAAATACCTAATTCAAATTGCAAGCAATCGCTTTTGAAAATAACAGACCTTTCTTGCTGAAAAGTGGGCGGCGCCACGCCTACTTCAACAAAATCCACAAAATTTGTTTACAGCTTAGTTTTTCCTAAAAAGGTAATTATGTATATAAAAAACCTATTATAACTAATACAATTATGGAAATACCGCGATTTTAATTTTACGAGAACTATTTCTCCAAATATCGTTTCAATAAATAAATTTTTACCGGAGTTATGGCATGAAAAGTTTTGTGGAATAATCCACCATAAAGGGGCGGGGGGGTGAAATAGAAATGATTTACACGTAGTAGAAGTAAAGTTATTACATATTATATATATCTATGATCCTCTTCAAAATCTTTCGTATAAAATTGGGCGTGGACCTTACCCGATTTCGCTAATTTTTTTTTCGGAATATTTCCGGTATTAACATAAATATGTGTGCTGAATTTCATTTTGCTATCTTGAGGGGTTTTTGATTTATGATTAATAATGTTTCCAAATTTGACTTAATCAAAAGTGGTCGGTACCACGCCCCTTTTTAAAAATTTCTTCAAAAATTTATTTGTTGCCTTAACGCTAAAGTACACACCAAATTTTATCCCTATAGGTGTATTATGTACTGAATAATCACTCTTTTTGTATTTTCGAAAATATTATATATATAGAAAGAGGGCGTGGCTTTTAATCGATTTTGCCTATTTTCAATAGCGCTCCGAGATAAGTGAAAAGGAACCTGCATACCAAATTTCATTGAGATATCTCAAGATTTACTCAAGTTATCGTGTTCACAGACGGACGGACGGACATGGCTCAATAAATTTCTCTTTTCCTTCTGAACATTTTGTTATATATAAGTCAAAATCTATCTCGATTCGTTTATGCCGTTACATACTACCGTTAAGGCTGGTTTTCATTAGGTCAAAATGACTGACCACAAAAACTGACTTAACTGACACTATGGCGATTTGGTGTCAAATGTGTTTTCATTACGATTTAAAAACTGACATGAAGTCGATAAAGCAGACCGTGTTAAAGACTGACGTCAAATTGTGGTGTCAGGCGATTGACATCCCGTTTTCATTACAATTGCCCAGTGACTGTTACTCCACTATCAATTGTAGGGTAGCGAGTTCCCACCCCAACTTTTGTTAAATGTTTTTTAACTTTTTATTAACTTTTCTTTGTTTTTTAATTGCAAGTATTATTTTTTTTTATATATTTTCACTTTTTTGTTTTTTCCCCGACACAAAAACATAAAAATTTGAGATATGAATATAACGTAGCCTACCACAAAATGGTAATATTACAGAATTAAAAAAGAAAACAATAATATAAAATGGAAAAAATATAAAAAATATAAAAAAGGAAAAAAAAAAATTTTTACAAAATTTGGGGTGCGAACCCGACTCCACAAACGAATTGAGTCAAATGAAATAGATTTGCCAACATGTTGGCAAATCTATTTTGAGTGTCAATCGTTGCAAACTGAGCTGTCATACTGGAATTTGACAGTTTTCACATGCATGTCATTTTATATGACAATGAGTCGTCAAAACTGACTGCAACGCAATTGACTCCATATGCCAGCCGTTTTCATTAGTATGCCACCATTTGATGTCATATTTTGACCTAATGAAAACCAGCCTTTAGGCGAATGAAGTTAAAAGGCATTAGGGTGTTAACTACTTGCCCGTAAATCGTGCTTGTTATTCGATTTGGGTAATTTTTGGAGTATACTACATGCTATTGGGAACCATTTCACTTACTTTAACTGAAATACTTAATTCAAGCAATCGCTTTTGAAAATTACCGTCCTTTTTTGCCACGCGCCACGCTTACTTCAACAAAATCTACAACATTTTTTTACAGCTTAGTTTTTACTAAAAAGCCTATTATGTGTGTAAAATCTTATTTATATAACTAATACAATTATGGAAATATCGCGATTTTAATTTTACAAAGAAATTTTTCAGAACTGTTCGAAAAGTGGGCATGTCCGCTAACCAATTTGTTTTTATTTTTACAGCAAAGAGTAAGCTTTATATGTTGAACTATTTCTCCAAATATCGTTTCAATAAATTAATTTTTACCGGAGTTATGGCATGAAAAGTTTTGTGGAATAATCCGAAGAACACTTTAGAGGTAAAATAGAAATGATATACAGCTAGTTTAAGCAAAATTATTGCATATTCAATATATCTATGATCCTTTCCAAAACCTTTCGTATAAAATTGGGCGTGGACCTTACCCGATTTCGCTAATTTTTTTTTCGGAATATTGCCGGTATCAATATACATATGCTGAATTTAATTTTGCTATCTTGAGCGGTTTTTGATTTATGATTAATAATATTTCCAATATTTGACTTAATCAAAATTGGGCGGTACCACGCCCCTTTTGAAAAATTTCTCAAAAATTTATTTAAAATATTTAATTTAGACGGAAGGACGGACGGACGGACATGGCTCAATCAATTTCTCTTTTACTTCTGAACATTTTGATATATATAAGTCAATATCTATCTCGATTCGTTTATGCCGTTACATCCTATCGTTAGGCGAATGAAGTTAATATACCTTGTGTGCGAAGCACTACTAGGTATAATAATTGAGTACATATGTGGGCGAGATTATACCAACCAATATTTATGACCAATAACTTTCCTTAAAGGCGCAGCGAAAAAAATTTAAAACTCGGAACTTAATTTTTATCCTTGAACGATAAAACATCACTTAAAGAATAACGCCTACTGTCGAGCAAAAATATAAAACTCCAGGGTAATAAAACTCCGGGAATAAGTTTTATGTTTGACCAAAAAAATTAAACTCAAAAGTAATAATTAAGTTGTAATTTATATAGGATTTAATCAAACTTTTTATGGTTATCGTTTTTGTCTCAAATCAATACATTCCCTCAGGGAAAATAAAGGAGGTTCGATCTTTCAATTCGAAAACACTCCCAACTTCACGGAGCCGCTTTTTAGTAAAAACAACAACAATTCTAACATTAATAACAATAATTAAAAGCTGAAGTTCACCTCTGCATATATTGAGAACAAATATGTAGTAATGAATTATTTATTTCTGTAGCTGACCTTGTCCGATTCCAAAAGGGGGAGGCGTGATTCTATGTATTGATGTAAGTGCAGACAACTTTTCTGAGTGGAAGGCAGACTTCAAAAAAATAACCCTTAAGCTGCAAACAGCCACCGACGGAAAAACGGACGACCTGTCAGCTGACACGATCTCCCTTATGAGAATTGCGTGTAAGCGATTTTTCACCGACGTTCGTGACGTACGTTTTACGCACGTCGCTACGTCAAAACCAAAAAATTTCTGATTTTTACGTAAGAAACGTGTCAGCTGATCGCTCCTCGCCACACAGTGTTGCCTATTCAACTATTTGCATGTTGAGTTTGGGCCGTTTGCAATTATTTTACAAAAATACACAAAAAAGTTTTAAATATTGTCGAAATATCTCAAAAATGTTGACTTATGTTAAAGTTTATAAATAAATATACTATATGTAGTTATTTAATATTATTTTCGACATTTTCCAAAATGAAAAATTACAAATATAAAAGTAGAGGTTTGGGTAAGCATACATGCAAACTGAGGAATGGTAACACTGTATTGAATGTTTCTACGTAAGCCCAACGTTCATAAAAAATCGCAAATTTGTTCACGTATGTCAACCGTCACCGTTCGTCAGACACGTCGGTGGCTGTTTGCAGCTTTAGTCGGCCCAACACCGGCTGCGCGATTCCAAATATTTCAGTGCGGAATACATTTAAGGAATTCTCGAACCACCATATGCATAACCGTTTTAGGGTTTTAGAATATGCCCGAAGTAGGCATACAATAAAAGGCGACTTATATACACAAAGGTGATGATCTGCAACTTGATATGATGCCTCATTTTCGGGGAGTGTTTACAAAAAAAATTTTACTTCAATTGCAAATAGAAAATAAAATTTACAATTATTGTTGCAGAGGTAACAAAACGCGTATTTGATACCATTCTCTATATTTTTGGATGTGTTTTAGCAGTTGCATACTTTAATATATTCCCATGAATTGATATCTTTTGGCATAACATAATATTTTTCACAATTCTTGTTGAGTCAGCAAAGCATCGGTTTCCCAGCTGCATAAGCTGTTCAATATGACTCAGCTCCCCTGGATCAGTTATCTTACTTCGCCATTCCTGTATTTGTAATTCAAAGTCAGTTTCATCTTTTTTACGTAGTGTTAGCAAATGTTTTTCGGTAACATTTTGTATTTCCATTAGTCCTTTTACGATCTCAAAAATGGTGTCGTTTAAAAATGAATTTGCAAGTTCTGTTAACAACTCGTACGATATGCGCATTTGGTAAATCTTAAAAAATATTGGAGTCCGAACCTTTTGTAAAATAAATTACTCGGGTAATTGTGCATGCATTTGCTTCAGCTGATCCACCATAAAGTAGAGTTTACGATCCAGCAACTCAGGTGATAAAAGTGTAAAATCCGGTGTTTCAGTACAATTAAATGAATTTAAATTTTCATTTCATTTTCATTTATTTAGGGTATTGTAAATTAGTACATTAAGATGAAAAGAAATCTTTTATCTTACAACAGACGGAGTTTACAGATATGAAATATATATAAATAAATAACTTAACATAACAAAACAAAACTGGTAGCTTAAGCTTAACAATATTAAAAAGTAGTTTCAAAGAAATAGAGAGAAAAAGAATATATCTGTAGTTATAGGTTAGAGAATGGATAGTTAACTGTTGGTAAAGTGAAGAATTCAAGTGCAAAACAACTATAGGTATGGTAGCACGTAAAATAAACATCTTTAAAATAGGTTTGTTGAAAAGTTGAGAAAGATGAAAGAAGGAAGCACAGAAAGGAAAATGAAACAATAAAAATAGACTTATACAATAACAGTAACAAGGCATTTGGATATCAGCCAAAGCTCTGTAGATCATCAATTGCTGATATCATTACAGGCTGAGAGTCTTTACTCTCTCTCAAATAAACATTGGAAAAAATTGGAAGTAGCTAATGGCAGCTTAGTCTCCATTTGGAGAGTGGTTCGCAATTTTAATATAGGGATGGCATATTAGTTATGTGATAGCATGATTTACCCCTATAACGGATAACATGTAAAACCACTAAATGCCTCTTTAACAAGGCGAAAACAGCGTTTTTTAGCATGTTTTTCCTTGAATATGAGAATTAGCTCCAAAACACGTCAGTGAAACGTTGAAACGTTCATTGAAGTTACCTTTTTTAAACGTGCGGTTTATGAATAATAATTTCAAACTTAATTTAAGCAATAGATTTACAATGAAAAATTAAAAAACTTGTATCTTCTTTCCTGGCTGATGATTTGTGCTTTTTCTCCTTTTTCGTATGTCATTTGCCTTAAAATTAATAACGGTAGTGATTAGCCAATCAGAAGGTGGACGTTGACAAGAGCAACACAATTGATTCATCGATCACAATCAGCTGGGCACTTTAACAGGACACAAGTTATCGATCATTTGAAGATTAAAGGGTTGTCAGTCCTTTCTCAACAATATATACGAATAAGAATCGCTTTAAAGCATAAACCTAATTTAATTCTATTACAGAACACGATCCACCATCGCAATCGGACGTCACCTTCTACTGAAAATCTAATCTACTAAGCAAAGAAAACATGAAATACAAGGAAAATATGGCGCAATTTAGCAAATTAAATGTCTGAAGATGTTTTCCTTGCAAGTAGATTAGAAAACGACGATATTCCGTCTACAAGCAGAGCGTCACTGGGGTATTCTGATGTACATAGATTAGACGATGATGATGTTCCGTCTCCAAGTAGAGCAGCATCGGCGAAAATGATCATTTTCTATTCGATGATTTCGAAGTTGAAAGTGGTGAATTAGAAGGGGTTGAAATTAATGTTGACAAGTTTGCGAATATAAAAGCTTTTGCTCTAAGGCGCAAGCTGACATAACAGATCTGCTCAAGACAATGCTCGAAATCGGCTGCGAAGGCTTGCCACTGTCAGCCAGAGCTCTTCTGGGAACAAGTAGAGAAAAAGTGGAATTAAAATTAATTCCAGGTGGCGAATTTCTCTGCATCGGTATTGAGTTCTATTTGAAAAGTAAAGAATATAATTATTTAGAGGACCAAGAAGAAGTCAATATCGATGTAGGAATAGATGGTTTGAAGTTATTCGAAAGTCTTTGGGCAATTTTGGGGTCTGTTGTGAGCAATAATTTCGACCACTTTGCAAAGCCTGCTTCTCTGGGATGAACTAACCAGAAAATGTCAATGACTTTTCAAGAGACTTTTGCGAAGAAGCAAACTTATTGAAAGAAAACGGAGTTAATGAGATTTTACACAAACAACAAGCTTGTGTTTTCTGGTCTTTATATTTGAAGTATCCTGGTTCGGTACGAAAAAAATTTAACATCCAAATTGAAAACAGATTAGATACGTATGTTCACATATTTGTGGTGTAATGATTCCTGTTTTTTTTTCCTTTTCTTTTGTTAAAATAGATTTAGTATTAATTTGTTTTCAGAGATATTACAAAGCAACTTAAATTTCTCACTAATTTAGGATATACGGGTTGATATCATTTACATGTGATTTCGAGCATGTACCCCTAACTGGGCATGCATGTAGGACTATTGACTGAAATATAATCTGCTAATACAGTAAAACCCGTTTAGTACCTCCCCGATTTGGCACCTAACCCGTTTTAGTACCCAACATCTGCAGACCCAAAGGCTGTTTTGTGAAAAATCGAACAAATTTACCCTTTTAAGTACCTCCCCGCTTAAATACTCAAACCGCCTAAGTACCATAATTTATTGTATATAAATAAAATTTTACGTATTTTCCCTCGGTTAAGTACCTTTCTGAATATGTGCCATTACGATAAGGATACTGAATTCTTTGGCCCAATTACAGAAGAAGAAATAGTGTCATGTATTTTGGAAGATAACGCTGGCGAGGTGTCAACATCTGAAGATATTATGGAATATACTACTGAAGTGAATCCGCCCCCTTTTGCACTAGAAACAGTGAAAAAATATATGTATGTAAGGAGGGCAATAATCTTAAATTTGAAAAGTTGTTTAAAACAATTTCAAAACATGCGCCAAAAGAAAATAACTGACTTCTCGCTGTTTAAACTTATTTTTTCAAATTCGGCATGCGTACTTATTTGGGTTCAGATATATATTTGAAGAAATTTTAAAATTTTGACTCTTAATAACTTCAGAACAGTTTACTCTAGTATAACGAAATTTTGTAGAGGGCATACTATGGTTGTGCTTAATTCAGCTATAGAAATAAAACGAAATCGCTTCGCGACCATGCCTACTTTTTCATAAAAGTTATATTGAAAGGAGGTGGAAATATTGAAAAGTCCATATCTAATTAACTGATACAGCTATAATAATATAATTTGGTACATACATCAATTTTCAATTTTTTGCAAAATGTTGGAAAGTGGGAGTGGCACCGCCCACTTATGAGTCACGCAATTTTCAAATTCGACTGCTAATAACTTCAGAACGGTGTGAGATAGATTTACGAAACTAGGTACCAGGTATGTTATGTTTATGTAGAGTACTACCACAGAAAATAAGAAAAATCGATGAACGACTATGCCCACTTTTGGACCAAAGTTCTCTAAACGAGAGTTAGGAAACCGGAGTATGCATTATCTGTTTAACTTATAAAGATATAATGATAAAATTTAGTACACTCATTCACCTGGTGATGTTATTAGTGTTGTTTAAAGGTTTTTTGGTAATATTTTGGAAAATGGGCGTGGCACCGCCCACAAGTGAATAAACAAAATATCAACATTTCACTATTAACAATCCACTGTGAGAGTATCATAAAGATCTCCAATGAAAACTGATCTTCAAATAGGGACAAACAACATAATAAAATCCGTGGGCGTGCCACCACCCACTTTTTTAATATTATGTAAATATTGATTAATGGACACATATGTATATCCGTATGTTATATTGCTTAGTATAAATAATTACTTTTTAGTTATTACTTTTTTAGTATAGTTAATATATAAAATTTGTTTTTTTTTTTTTGTTGTTTTTTAAAACGTCATGAAAAAGCCGCGTTTGATTTTTGATCACAAAAAGCACTAAACACTTTTGAATAATTAGTCAGTAGTATTTTAGTATTTTATAACTAGTTAGATTTATCACTATTAGGTATAGTTTAATTAATATATTAAAACTTTTTTGGTTTTTTAAACGTCTCGACAAAAACGCGTTTGAATTAGCAAGCGGTCAAACAATACTAAACTAAAATTTTACGTTTTCCTCAAAATATTGGGTTGCTCTTTAAACCTTTCCACATACAAAGATATATAACATGACAATGATTACCTAGAATTTAAATTCCTCAGCTAACAAAAGCTTAAATTATTTACTACCTGCTGCTATGTACCTACCACACAGTTCTTTTGCAGCGATGCGTTTTGGTATTGCATGGACAAATAAAAAACAACCTTAGTGTTCAATAATCTTTTTACTATAATAGCACTTTCGTGCTTATGTTTATTTATTTAAAATAAACAGTTTTTATAGGGAAATTCTCATACATATGTGAAGGAAAACTGCGTTATTACCCGCTCAAGGTCATTAGAGTTAGCCTCAGTATATTTTCTGCTTCTTTTAAACGAAAATGAGTCCAGAATGAAACCATGTACATATGTATTACTGGCCAGGCTTTTAACACCATTACCTATACAAAACAAAGAATAACAGCATTTTATGTGCACAGCTGGGTATGTAATGTTCGGTTTCACCCGAACTTAGACTTCCTTAATTGTTTAAAATGAATTTCAAAGCAATATGAAATATGTTTTTAATTAATATGTAATCAAAATATTTTTTGTTACATAAATTTTTTGCTTGTGTTTGAATAAGTTATTTTCAATATTCTTAAAATTTATAAATGTTTAACTACCCAACAGAAGGTACTAAAACGGAGCTGTTTAAGTACACAACCAGAAGTACTAAAGCGGGTTCTTATAAGTACACAACCCGCTTAAGTACCTCAAAATGCTGACAATTTTAGATACTGCACTTAAGCGGGTTTTTGCTATAATGATTTTGGTGTCACGACTTAATTGGGATTTTCGGTTACTTAACGGGTACATAGTTTTTATTGCTGTGCTATATTTATTTCTGATCGCGGAAAATCAGCTTTATATCGAGAACTACGCCAAGATATTTTACTATGTCGGACCAATTTATTTCCTGAGTATTGATGTTAAGGTTAGTGCTTGGCAAAAAAAAGGACTTCTTTTTGTAGTAAAAAAGATTGCTTGTGTTTTACTTGCATTCACTTGTATTTTCCACTTGTCGAAATAGCTCGCAACATGATTTAACGCACTTTGTAATTTGGCCACAACGTCGTGAGCAACTAAGTACGTGCGAATGCCATATTGTCGTGCACTAGATATTTCCAACACGCATATCTACATACACAACTTGAATTACTTACGCATTTGGTCCGTTTCTAGTAAAAACACTAGGTTAAGAATTTAAGTATATAATTAAGAGTATTAAGTTCAAAAATGGTATTACAATAAATGATATTGATTTCAAAAACATGAACAAGTTAATCAACGCGCCGTTCGGATAGGATTCTTTTGTACCCACACCGACAGATTCGTGACGTCAGTATTGTACCTTTTGATTGTATGCAGGGATGGAATTATTAGGCGTGACAACTCGGCCTTTCCTGACCTAAATCGCCCTCGATTTCGTCGTCGGTGGTTTCAAGATCAGGACTATTGCTGCACCAAGGTTTCATTTTGTCTGAAGCATATACTGAGCAAAATTTCTTCGCAGTTATTTGGGCGCCTGGAATATCTTCCAGCAAATAGCGATCGTTACCTAAAACTTTGCGAACGATATATGGCCCACGATATTTGGCTCAAGTTTTCGTGAATCGCCTGTAGAAGCTGGCTCATTCTCAATGACTACGAGATCGTCTTCGGCGTATATTTTCGGTTTTTTATGTCGATGATCAAATCTTTGCTTCCACTTATCACGTTCAGATATTCACGATAGCTTGATTTCGTTTCTCAGCAGAAGTTAACGAGGACGTATCGCTCTCTAAATCGTCATGGACAGCAGCCAGTAATTGATTTGTGACTACGTCACGCAGTTTAAAATCGAAGACAAGTTCGTTTGGGCTAAAACCTGTCGTCGCATTTCGGCGGGAGTTTATAGACCATTGTAAATCTCTTAAATTAAGATCCCAATCTTTTGGATGTTCAGTAGTAGTTCGTAAATATGTCAAAATGCTATGATTTGCGCGGTCGACCTGGCCATTTGCACGTGGAGTGCGAACGGCTGTTTTTGTGTGGTGGATGTTATGTTTGATGCAAAATTCTTCAAATAATTTCGAGGTAAACGATGTTCCTCTGTCGGTTACTATTTGCGATGGTAGACCAAAATACGAAGTTATTTCATTTAGGGTCTTAATAACGTGTATTGTTTTGGTATCACGTACTGCCTTAACAATAAGGAACTTGCTAAATGCGTCGGAAATGGCTAATACATAACAATTTGCCCGCTTGCTGCGCGTGAAAGGACCCATCTGATCCAGATGGATGCGATAGAATGGCAAGAGTTTAATGGACTCGATATGAAGTTCACCTTCAGTTTTCCCAGAGCGTTGCTTTTGATAGCAGCACTGAATACAAGCTGAGATATAGCTCTTTATATACCTCCTCATTTGCGGAAACCAATACGTTTCCTTGATACGATAGATCGTTTTTTCTAATGCGGTATGCCCTGCTTGGTCATGACAGAATTGAACAATCCGCCAACGGACACCTTTGGGTACTACAAATTTAAGACCGTCAGGTTCCTTTTTGTATAAGCGATGGTTATGTAGTTGATAATCTGTTTTTACGTTATTTTCATCTGTTGATTTTATTGTACCTTTCAAAATATGTATATATTTTCTAAGTTTTTCATCCTGTAGTTGCATGGGCAACAGCCACTCGTTTATATCGGCAGTTACGTTGAAAACAATGCCAGCAGGCTCAACCTCGTTCGCAGGTTGATCTGGCATACGACTTAGGGCGTCGACGTGTTGTAAACGACTTCCCTGACGATGTGTAGTTGAAAAGTCGTACTCAAGCAGCTTAAGCCACCAGCGTACGATTTTAGGCTTCATTTCTTTGTTCTCTTTTACATGGGCGATCGCAGAGCAATCGGTTACTAATCGGTTAGCTCGTAACTATGGTAGCGACTCTCAGTATCGGTGCAATGGCGACTGTAGTACTACACTGGATGCCAGGCACCTCCATCTACTGATTGCAAAAGTGCACCTGCTAAACCAACACTACTAGCGTCAGTATGCACCTCATGTTGCGCATTAAAATCGTATAATGCTAGGGCTGGGTCTTGTGTGAGGACATTGACGAGAGCTTCAAATGCGGTTTGTTGCTTTGGACCCCATATAAAACTATCTTTATTCGCCTTTGTCAATAAAATAGTTAATGGTTTTGAGAGAATAGAATAGTCGCGAACAAATTTTCTAAAGAACCCCGTGAGGCCTAGGAATCTTCTTACCTCAGATGCATTTGTTGGTGGTTGAAAGTTTTTAATAGCCGTTACCTTACTAATTCCAGGCGTAATACCGTTTTCGGTTACAATATGCCCGAGGTATTCGAATTTCGACGCGAGAATGTTACATTTGTCGGGACGAAGTGTGCGTCCTGCTTCTTTTAGCAGCTTCAAGAACTGCTCGAACCGTAAGAGTCCTTCACATACCGTATTCAGTTTCGAAGCGAGTTTATTCATTATGCACTGAAAAGTAGCTGGTGCATTTACGAGACCGAAAGGCATACCGTTAAATTCGAAATGTCCGCCCGATGTCACGAACGCGGTATACTTTTTGACGATTCCTCGATTTCAATTTGCTGATACCCCATACGGAGGTCGAGGGTTGTGAAAACCGATTTCCCGCTAGTTTGGCAAACTGTTCCTCCATGTTCGGCATGGGGAATGGTTGCTTCAATGTGACTTTATTAATAGCACGATAATCAACACACAACCGATGTTCGTTGTTCTTCTTTTCTACCAGAACCACAGGCGACGAGTATTGCGATTCACTAGGTCGTATTATGTTATTATCTAATAGCTCCGAAATTATCTGCGAGATTATCGGTCGTTTCGAGAAAGGCACACGATATGGTTTTAATTGAATTGGTTGATCAGTGCATAACTGTATTTTCATTTTGGTTAAACCGCACTTTCCCAAATTTGCGATGTTATTGGAAAATATTTGCGAGAAACCGAAAAATGACCCGGGTTTAGGGACCCGATCCATGTTTTTTATGTGCAGAACACCTTTCCGTGTAGGCGGCCTTCGGCCGCGCTTCAAAAAATAACCCTGGGCTACGCCATTCCAACTCCGGTTGTGTGCCATAACCGTGGCTACCGCCACGGTGATGTCCTTCCGCGTGCCACTCTTTTCTCACAGGGTAATGTGATTACAACAACCACATGAAAATGACAGAAAATTCTAAACTTTAACTGCAAATATCTCGCAAACTACTAAAAATATTGGTTCAGCGGAGTTATATTCATGCTCCTGGGACCAAAACGCGTCTCCTGATACATATATCAACATTTTTTTTTGTGTATTTGCGCTCGGTACCCCACGTAAACGATTATTACGATATTATTATATACGTTATAGTTCATTATATCACTTAAAAGGTCTTGACAATTTCTATACTCGTTCGAGATTCTGCGTCGTTATCATTTATATCGTATATTACGCGTCGCGCGATACTGGCTTCCGACAAACCACCTTTATTACCGAGAGCAAGCATTTTATAAAAATATTTGACCGGAGATTCGTTTTATTCGCGTTTCGTACAAGAAAGTTTGATATAAATCGTGCAAAAATTTGTTTACGTATTGTGCCCAGTTAACGAAAGCACACTGTTGTGAATCGATCCACAACTTTGCTGATCCACGCATCTTTTGCTGCACTGCAAAGATTATAGCACTTTCGTGCCACTCATATGCATTCTTCAACACTTCAACACGCTTTATGAATTGGTCCGAATTTAAAGACGTTTCGCTCGTTGGGTTATACTCAGGCAACAATTCTACAATGTCTTTGATGTTGTAATACGGAGAGTGAGAATAACCATTGTTCATTAGAGTTGGTGTAGCATTACATAAACACATCGCCCTTTTACTTTAATTGTCATGTGCACATAAATAATGTATAAACAAATATGAATGTATACAAACAACATTCTGCCCAAATTAGTTACATTGAACTCAGCGGGAGTTTATACAAATAGTGCACATGCAGCACATAACGAGGATCTTGTTACACTTGTGTGGACGGTCAAAGACACCGCCAAAGGCAGTCGCAATGACCAACTGAACACAACGTCAGTTTGTCAATGCGACTGACATATTTATATATTTATTGCAACCATATGTTGACTTAGCGTATTTTAGAATTATGCATTTTAGTTTGTATGTATTAGTGGTTAAGCCTATACATGTAAGTCAGATAAATGTATAAAAGAAAAGCAATTTTAAATAAAGAACAATTATCGATCATACGCTGCACCAATAGCGACCAAAATTAAATTGAGTTTATTTCTTGACAACATTGGCATACTTGTTGGATTAAACCAGGCCCAGGCATTTAGTGGGACAATTGTCCGTATAATTGAGAACCAAATTCACACAGATTATTACGCTCTTTGCTTGCTTCGCTTGTGTGAGCGCACTGATAAACGAAGTGCTGTTGTTTATTTCTGTTCAGTGTCTTACTATCAAGCAACAAAGCAACAGCTTATGCGGAAGTATTTCACTAAATGAATGAATGTAATTATTTTATGATAAAAAATTCGTACATCAAATGAAAAAACATAAAAGTTTGCTTTTGCTAAAAGCATTGATCAACATACATGAAATAATTATATTCATACACATTGTGTAATAATATTTATTTCTTGCGCGATAACAAAACCACCTTGCTTGCTAGCGACGCACTGAACACAAACAAACGACAGCATTTCAGTGGTGCGCTCTCACTAACACTACCTCAATTGCAAAATTGCCCAGGCCTGGTTAAACACATTTCTAATTGGAATTTGATTTAGCGCCCAGTCGCGACACCTGCGCTCTGCCACTGCGGAATAACGTTCACGCGCGTATACGTTGTTGCTGTCGCGAATTGTTGCACATTCGCGGTAGACGTATACATTGTTGACACAGGCGATGAAGCCAACGTCGGTTGAAAATTTGGTACACGCGCGTTATATTGATTATCATGATTTTGGGAACGATTTGTTTGTGTACTTATAAATTGCTGTAATGTTTTCTCTAGTGCTGACAAACGTTGCACCATCGTAGTCTGATCACCATCACTTTCACTTTCTGTATCGATTTATTTTGCAAACGTTGAAGGAGTTGGTGTTTCGTGCCAGACGTAGGCAAACCAGCATCCTTGCAACGTTTTTTTTTAATTCTTTTAATGGCAAATTCGTTTGCAGCATTGTATGCGTTTTGTTCTGATTATTCGTTCTAATTAGACCGACGACAATTAGATTCGCGTATGAGTGGAAGACTTTAACGCGTGAAAGAGATGGCTTATGCACTAACGTAGAATAGCACAGAGTGATTTCGTTTTTTTTTTTGTTGTATCGTTTATTCTTATTGGAACGCGTTGACAATTTACCACGAGTACGATTGAAAGAGTTTTACGCGAGACAGAGAGAAGTTTGCATGTATCGAAATTATATATGCACAAATTCGTTTTGCTTCTTTTTGATTGAATTGATAGCAAGTACAATTAGCATGAGTCGAACGACAGTTTTATAACCGAAAGAGATGCACGAGTAATAGGGATGTGACTTTGAGTCATAAAAATCGATTATCTAATAATCATGATGCCATGTTCACGTACATTGTTGCATTTTTTAATACGTTTCTTCAAAAAATCTCTTTGCAAAAAAATCGTGTAATTTTAATAATCGATTTATTAAAAATCGATTTTTGCTATCAATAAAATCGATTCAAAAAAATCGAAAAAACAAAAAAAATAATCGATAAAATAAAAATAAATAAATAAATAAAATTAAAAATCGATTATTTTTTAACAACCCTAATTGAGGGACGGTTCAATTGAACCACACATACATATATATGTTTACTCACGCTTTGCTAGTGAGTGGTCAAGCTAAGCTCGCGACAATAAAAAATATGTCGCACATACATATTTACACTTACTCTGGCAGGTATTTGCAAAGAGGGGCCGAACAACAGAAAATTCATTGTTAATTTTTTCTCTGCTGGCGTATTGTTTCCGGCATGCGTAGTCACCAGCAAGCAGAGGTAAGTAAATTTTGTAATTATACATGAAAATTTTGTGTCTAACCTTATATTTTTTTCTTTTCAGATCATCATGGACACATGGAGGCAGATCGTTTGAGACACATGAGGACATATACATACGTATGTATATTAAGGTGCCTCGCCAAAAAAAGTTGCACTGTTTCCACCGGAATTTCAAAATTCACTCTTTTCTAAGGACTCCCCCAAAATATTTCGAAAAAATATTAAGATTTACCGGAGCTAAACCGCGTTAAAAAAACGCTAAAAATATCGTTTTTTATGTATAAAAGAAGTATGAAAAAATATTTTTTAATAAAAAGCATCTGAGATGATAGAGTGCAAAAGCTAAGCATAAAAAAGTTTAAAAATGTTATCAATACTATTATTGTATATCTGTGTGCTAATATTCGCAATGTTTAAAGATGGACCAAAAAGGATTAAACTTTGCAGAAATGGCAATGTCTCGAAAATACCTTTCAAATGATATCCTAATCGTCCAAATCAGTCAATAATTGGCTGAGTTATTAAAGTTTTCCACAAACCTACCCCTCGAAATATGACCAAAAACAGCATCATACATCTCAATATTTGGATTGCGTTGATAAAATTTTCAAACTTTTTTATGCCTACATTGTGTACTCCAGCTAATTCATCATCTCAGGTGCTTTTTATTACAAAATATTTTTTCATACTACTTTTATACATAAAAAACGATATTTTTAGCGTTTTTTTAACGCGGTTTAGCTCCGGTAAATTTTAATATTTTTTAGAAATATTTTGACCAAGGTCCTAGAATACATTGAAGTTTATAATTCCGATTTAAACAGGGTGTCCATTTTTTTTTGTATGGAGCGTGAGGCGCCTTAATGTATATACATATATTCGGTGCAAATCTTAATGTTTGGTTTTTTTTTTCTTTGCAGGTTTTCATGCTTTGTAACCTTGGCCGTATATGAACAACAATTAACATACCATAGTGCGCATACCTTGTCCCGAAATAAGGCTATTTATCTAATTTTAATTTCACCGCTGCTTCTAATAATGACAACAATGCATAATAAAAGGCCTGTGCAAAATAAAGGCGTATATCTACGCGAACCAAAGCACCGTAGGAAAGCTGCGAAAGGTGCATCCGATGTCAAAATCCTATATCACTTAAAGGACATTCGGGTTTTACTCCATGAGCCTATCGTTTGGACTCTGCGTGATTATAAAATTTTTGCCAAGAAAGCTGGTCGAGACAGCTGTAAAAGATCTTCGAGCTTTAAAGCGTCGACTCTCGTTATTCCCTGAGTTACGTAGTGATCATATTGTTGAAGAGCGTTACCCCCACATTTGTAGACGCAATCAAAGATTTAGATGATTGCTTGACACTATTGTTTTTTTTTTTAGTTCATTTCTGTCATTACATTCAATTCCTCGGGACCAGTCGTTTCTATGCCGCCGCCTTACCGTGGAATTCTTACACTACATTGTAGGCAGTAAATCTCTTCGTAAGGTGTTTGTCTCAATTAAGGACTTTTATTTTCAAGCAGACATTAAAGGACGGAATGTTAACTGGATAATGCCTCATAGTTATCCATTCAAACCGCACTCTAAAGCTGAAATCGACTTCAAACTCATGTCTATTTTTGTTAATTATGTATACGGATTTAATTCTTCGGAGTATGCGTATTTTCAGTTTCCATATATCGCCTGAAGTATATTGAAGACGTATTTAATGAGAATATACACATGTGTTTCAATGGCAATATCACAGACCGTAATTTGGTCTATGTCTCTGGAACTATTGACAACGGACACTGTCCAGTTGCTGGTACCATAGGCAACATTCAAGACTTTTGCACTGTGGGTTTGAATATTAGTGGATATTCTGGAATGACATCTCAAGCGTTGTTTGACTTTGACAATGTTAGTATTACATCAGTCACTGCGAGGACTACTGGGCCTCACTCATTAGTTTCTTTTTCTTTTTTAGGAACCGATTGTGAAGTTGATGTTGCCTGGTTGAAAGCGAATGCTAAAGATAAACTAATGTTGAACCACAAGTTGATCGTTATACATTGGAAAAGTGATCCATATTGAGGTACCACTACGTGCTAAGTACATACGCAGTAAGTTGTTGCTAGTAGGAATTAGAGGTATTAATATGTATTTTCATCCGGCTCGAAGGACCATGTACAAATCGGCTGTGGTGCTTAGCTGGAGCGGCCGTGGCTCGAAACCACCGCGGTCGAATTGGTATTTGAAATGAAATGAAGAAGAACGAGAATTCTCGTTATAAATGATTTTAAGTTAACAATGAAGTTTTACCTTGTAGTTCGGGGTGAAAATCCTGGGGTGGCCGTGAGGTGTTGACGCTGTGACGATCGCTGGAAAAGTAGACAGTTGTCCAGTCGCGGACAACCGTTGAACCCCGAATTTCAGCCTCCGGTTTTAAGGGGAGGTGAACCGACACATGCACACCCACATGCATGTATGCGCATTTTATAAGACTTTAGGCATCGGGCCTAAACACTTGCAGTTCAACGTATGAGCCCGCAAAATCAAAATTTGAATCCTATAGAGTATCCAACTACTTCAAGTAAATCATTTTCACGCTTGGAAAGGCACATATGCGAAGAGATGATAGAAGTTCGGTAGAAACAGACCAAAACATTCGGCAAAAACTAATTGCATTTTCAAATGGAAAAAAGTTGGGATTGGATACAAACGTTCTTTCATATTGGAAAACACATTCAAATAAGGATCTACAAAACCTCGCTAGTGTAGTTTTAGCTGTTCCAGCAACGCAAGTTTCTGTTGAGAGGGCATTCAGCGCATTATCGCTAATTTTAACGAAACAGAGCTAAAAATTGAATGACACTACATTAAATAATGTACTTATAACAAAGAGTTTTACGCGAGACAGAGAGAAGTTTGCATGTATCGAAATTATATATGCACAAATTCGTTTTGCTTCTTTTTGATTGAATTGATAGCAAGTACAATTAGCATGAGTCGAACGACAGTTTTATAACCGAAAGAGATGCACGAGTAATAGGGATGTGACTTTGAGTCATAAAAATCGATTATCTAATAATCGATTTTTTTTGTTTAGAGATTAATCGATTTGTAAAAAATCGATTTAAAACAAAAAAATCGATTTTCGTTCGTATTTTTAGATTTTTTATACGAAAAATGCCTATTTGATGTATTAGCGAAATATATTATGAAAAATTAATTTAAGTGAAAATCATTTAAGATAATAAGTATACAAAATTGCATTAAGTCAAGAATTTCATATTTTATTGAATGTTTATCATAAATGTTCAATACTCTGAAATATTGAAGCAGCTGCAGTACTTGGTTTAGCTCGTTTTGGCGTTGAAAATAAGGCCTGATTTTCTTCCGATGAAGATTGAGGCAGTGAATTATTATTTTTCGAGTTGCTGGTATCCTCAATATCAGCTTTATTTGAATTCTGTAGAATTTCAACTTAATTGAAAATTGTAAACATTTATACCAAATGATTTGTGCTACCTCATCAGCTTGCAAAAGTGCAAAATGTTTTCTTTCCATATGCTGTTTGTAAGTGTTATTACACGTTTTTAATACTTTTGGACAATATTTACATTGTGCAGTGGCATTATTCTTTTAATTATAAAATGCTTTTTCCAGCAACTCATTGTCAATTTATCTAGCTACCGAGCAGTCTACTGGAACTGTAAATAATTATTAAATGTACCTATACTAGTCGTGTTCCCTTTTGCAGACCCAGAGCCATATAGATGACGTTTGCATGCAAACGCAACAACCATCATGATGCCATGTTCACGTACATTGTTGCATTTTTTAATACGTTTCTTCAAAAAATCTCTTTGCAAAAAAATCGTGTAATTTTAATAATCGATTTATTAAAAATCGATTTTTGCTATCAATAAAATCGATTCAAAAAAATCGAAAAAACAAAAAAAATAATCGATAAAATAAAAATAAATAAATAAATAAAATTAAAAATCGATTATTTTTTAACAACCCTAATTGAGGGACGGTTCAATTGAACCACACATACATATATATGTTTACTCACGCTTTGCTAGTGAGTGGTCAAGCTAAGCTCGCGACAATAAAAAATATGTCGCACATACATATTTACACTTACTCTGGCAGGTATTTGCAAAGAGGGGCCGAACAACAGAAAATTCATTGTTAATTTTTTCTCTGCTGGCGTATTGTTTCCGGCATGCGTAGTCACCAGCAAGCAGAGGTAAGTAAATTTTGTAATTATACATGAAAATTTTGTGTCTAACCTTATATTTTTTTCTTTTCAGATCATCATGGACACATGGAGGCAGATTTGGTGGATCGCCTGGACGGCGCATGGGCATATTGGATGGATTAAGTAAGTTTTATTCGCGCTGCCCGAAATACCTTATCGTTTCGGTAGCAGCGCAAATTACTTTGCAAATATGGTGTCTCCAATGCTGTGGCGGCCGGCACATGCGTTTGAGACACATGAGGACATATA
Organism: Sphenella marginata; assembly: GCA_951509765.1. Taxonomy (NCBI): domain Eukaryota; kingdom Metazoa; phylum Arthropoda; class Insecta; order Diptera; family Tephritidae; genus Sphenella; species Sphenella marginata. Next base: position 62,891,926 of record OX608078.1, on the reverse strand, counting down.
CATACGTATGTATATACATATATTCGGTGCAAATCTTAATGTTTAGTTTTTTTTTTCTTTGCAGGTTCTCATGCTTTGTAACCTTGGCCGTATATGAACAACAATTAACATACCATAGTGCGCATACCTTGTCCCGAAATAAGGCTATTTATCTAATTTTAATTTCACCGCTGCTTCTAATAATGGCAACAATGCATAATAAAAGGCCTGTGCAAAATAAAGGTATATTGAGGTACCACTACAAGCTAAGTACATACGCAGTAAGTTGTTGCTAGTAGGAATTAGAGGTATTCACCCCTATTACGGTTGTCAACGTCAAATGTCACGTCGTATTAATATCAACATCAATATCAACGTCGCGTCAATGCAAAAGTGGTATTTACTTCATCAATGTATTGACGTTGACGTGTTATCGATAATTTAATAGCAAAACTACGATCCTTATACTTTTGACAGTTGTTTATTTACAATTTGTTGCGTATATAATTCTGCTTAAGATTTAAACTTTTGTTTAAAGATGTTTTTTTACATTATAAGCCGGAAAAAGCAACGAAAATCGCGGTAAAACTTTCGGTAATACTTTCCATCGAACGTCAAGTGTTATTACACGTCCAAAAATCTAGGTAGAGGTATCAAGCGACGCGTCTTCACCTCCGTATCAATAATCTGGAGGGAAATCAGATATTTTAAGAATTTTACGAGATATTTGCAGTTAAAGTTCACAATTTTTCTGTCATTTTCATGTGGTTGTTGTAATGGCACATTAGGCTAAGCCAAAAAAGTAAAAAAGTGTGCGTACCGTGGCCGAAGGCCGCCAATGCGGAAAGGTGTTCTGCACATAAATACCATGGATCACGCCCCGAATTTGGGATCTGACCCGGGTCGGTTTGTCACTAATAACTTTTCACTGAAACAAAATATCGGATTTCCTCCTCCAGGTTATTGTTACGGAGGTAAGGACGCTGCCTTACATAATCGTTGTATTGACGTTAGAGTCATCAAGCTTCAATTCATCATCCGAAGCTGAAAATGTTCAAGACGGGTTTGAAGTTGATTTATCTGACGACTTGCAAAACATGGAAGCTTCGCAAATACGGCAACAAATTAAAGCTTTTTGTAATTCGTTTTTGGTTGTTTTTATTATAAAAATATAAAATACTTCAGTATTTTCTGCATAAAACAAAAATATTTATTCTGTTTTTGAAAACTAATCTTTAAACAATGCAACTCATGCAACTTCCACTTTTGAGAACACCTTGAACCATTTTTTTCTAGTTCTAAAATAAGCTGCGCAAATTGGTTATTGTTTGTTATTTTAATTTTTCTCTCCATTTTCCTGAATTAAATAAAAACTAAACAAATAAAGTGTGTAAAAAGGTATAATTCAGAATTATTTTACCAAATTTTTACAGCAGAATATTTAATTGAGCGCTTGTCGTCACCAAAAACTGTGTTGACAAGTTTTATGTTAACACCCGTCAATATAATATCACTATTGTTGTCGTAAATACCAAAATAGTTTCAACAGCTGTCAATAGTTATCGAAATTGACAATGGCGATACCGATTCGTCAACAAAAAGTCAATACTTAAAAGTATTGACAACCGTAATAGGGGCGATTAATATATATTTTCATCCGGCTCGAAGGACCATGTACAAATCGGCTGTGGTGCTTAGCTGGAGCGTTCTCTAAAAAATTAAAGATGCGGCGATCGAAATCGCCGATAACCAATTAATTAAAACACTAGCAGTTGGTTTATGACATTTAATATAGTGTCTGGCTTGACACGCCAAATTGAACTAAACTAAACTAATCGATATTCTTACCAGCTAACTTCTTAACCTAAGACTATAATGCTAAGGTTGCAGATCCCATTCATGCTTCCGGGTTTGTTAATTAGGTCAGCTGCGCGTGTTGGCCGATATTGCTGCGTTGCACTATTTGCCCATTCATTATAACTGTGCTTGGCCGATATTGCTGCGTTGCACTATTTTCTCATTCATTAATAATAGTGTCGCGCGTGTGCCGTGTCAGCGGAATTATTATACCGCACCATAATTGGGGAAATGCTGACCATTGTTGGATAACGAGAATACAGGGTGTGTGGTAATGTAGTACAGAGTTAAGTCTTCCCCCTTCAAAGGTCTGCATCCCGCAGATCAAATGTTGAAAAGCCTGACTGGGCTATGTCTTGTAGGGTGTATTCACAGCTTTCTGGTGTTATGTTGAGTTTGAATGTGCTGGATGGTAGGCTGACATTAGGGTAGTGAGGTTCGTCTGTGGATTTCTCCTTAATTATTCCCATTGCTTTGGGATTTGGACTGGTGTTAGGTTCAGTTTTCTCCTGTAGCGTTTCACCAGTGTGGCGGTGATAACTACTGTCGCGCAGATAGCGAACCCTTCTGTAATTAGAGAGAGATTTACTTTATCGTTAACATGAGTTATATACCTAATGTCTCCCATGGCGATGTCATGAACATATCCTAAGTCGACGCTCATGGTACGGTTTTTGACGTTTGCCACCACATCTGGCAGGGCTTGCGATGTGATAGCTTCCCTGCTGGTGAACACTTGGTCCCCTAACTTGATTGTTTCGTTGTTTAGTTGGAGTACATAGGTGCCGTTCAGGGAGTTTGAGGCACTGTTGCTCTCGATCACGCCTTGGTAGTTTGAAATGAATACCGTGCCATGGGTTACCCATTCTACGATACTACCGTTGCGCCTGCTGAATTGACAATCGGCCTCCCCACCTTTGAGTAGTCGTGGTAGGCAGCTATCCTCCTCCAATTTTGTTAGGGATTGCATGTCGCATATGGTAGATGCACCAATTAATAGGCAGTTCTTCTTAAGTCCATACGTTTCCTGTTGGTTGACGAGCATCTTGTCGAAGGGTAGGTCTAGCTGTTTGCCATCGTATATACCAGCTCGTGTAATCAGTAAGTTGTATACATTGTTTGCTACCTTTGGCATTGAGAGGACATAGAGAAGTAGCGTCCCATTTGTATATATTGATGGTTTGCCATATTCTATTGCCTGAATTAGGTTTTGATAAGGGAGGGTTTCTAGCTCTGATATGATTTGGTTGACTTCGTCCATATCGAGCAGGTTGGTGTTAACGATTTCCCGTTTCGCAAGCTGACATGCCCGCACCATTTCGTTGACCTCCTCCCGAACAAGTGCGATATTATGAAGTGCGCTCTCCTCAAATTCTACCATTTCTGTTTCTTTTGCTACTGAGTTTGTTCGATCCACGACCTCATTTATTCTCCCTAGGACCTCCTGCGTGGTTGCGAAAAGTTTTCGATTAATCCTGTATTGGTGGTTATTACTTTCTATGACTTCATTCTGACTTTGCAGGATATTGTTCCAATCAGTTGCGTCGGGTGATCCCGCTAACCACTTCCACGCTGAGCCTATCCAGTCAATAGATCGGGCATTTCGGGTTCTGTTTGTATTTCCTCTTAGCTCTTCGAGACGTTGTAGTGTTTGGTTGATGTATAGCTGCACTAAAAGCTGGTTATCGGTTCGTCTGAATGAGTTACTCGCAAGGTCTTCAATGTGCTTTATTGCCGTAGCATACTGATCCAAATTTACCACGTGGATAAGTTTAAATGATCCACTGACGATCCACCCATTGCCACTCTGTATAGTTATGATGGGCGCCTTATAATGGAACATATGAAGGGCGCTGATGGCTGAAGCCAGCAGTGGGAGTCTGCAACACAAGGTGTTATATCTACTTTTAGTGGTAGTAAGTTAGTAGTTCTTAGATCTTGTGGAAATAATGTTACTGCGTGTTTTTGTTTCTTTATTGTTTGTTATATTGCTGATTAATTGTGTTGGTATTAGTGTATTACTACATATTAGTATTGTTAGTATCATATTTTTCTTACAAGGGCGTTTGTATTCTTCTTTTAAATATAGTTTTGAAAATGTTTTTGGCTTATTATGTTTACAAAAGGATATAAATGAGAGTATTTTGTTAACGGAGATTTTGTGTTAGTATGGTGTAGGAAATCAAAGAGAAAAAAAAATTTGTAATATGTTTGGTTTGTGTTTTTTACAATTTACAAATTCTAATTGCCCTTGTTTCGGTTAGTGTGTTAGTGTTAGGTGATCTCTTATGATTTGTTGTGTGATTTTTTATTTTTACTTTTTGTTATTTTTTTGTTCTCTTGCGAATTAGGTGCAAGGAGTAAACCTCAAAAATTTTCATTTTTTTTTTTTGTTTTTTTTTTTTCGAAATGTTTATTATTTTTTTATTTTCTCCTGCGGATTAGGCTCAAGGAGCACATTTCATATAATTGCTTAGCGGATTAGGCGCATAAGCTCAGTTTTTCTTGTAGTTTTGCGGATTATTTTTTCTATTTTCTCCTGCGGATTAGGCGCAAGGAGTGCATTCAATATAATTGCTTAGCGGATTAGGCGCATAAGCTCAGTTTTTCTTGTAGTTTTGCGGATTATTTTTTCTATTTTCTCCTGCGGATTAGGCGCAAGGAGTGCATTCAATATAATTGCTTAGCGGATTAGGCGCATAAGCTCAGTTTTTCTTGTAGTTTTGCGGATTATTTTTTCTATTTTCTCCTGCGGATTAGGCGCAAGGAGTGCATTCAATATAATTGCTTAGCGGATTAGGCGCATAAGCTTAGTTTTTTCTTGTGGTTTTGCGGATTAGGCGCAAAATATTCAAATTCTCGTTTTTCTGGTAGCTAGAGGTGTTACCATGTCTCGAACCAGCTATGGGGGATCGTGTGATCCCTTTTGCAGGCAGCGTAGCCATTTGTCGAATTCGATGGCGCCGCCCGCTACTAAGGCACGATTTGTCCTACTTACAAGCCCGCTCTTGTAAGGCAACTCCCTCTTAGCACCACATTGCTTTGTTTTGATTCTATTTTTTGTGCGGTGACAGAAGCCTTATTATGGCTTTTGTGAATTTTTATTATTATTTACTTTCTTCTTTTTATTTAAGCAAAAAAAAAATGTATATTAATTTTTTTTTTTTTTTTTTTTGAAAAATGTTGCCACTTTCGGTCTCAAGCGCTAGGATGTGTATTCCTGTGCTTGATGTTCCTAACGTGGGTTTTGTGGATTTTTTTCCACTTAAGGTGGTTACTGCCACTGTGTTGTCCTTGGCGACAACTTCTTTTTTGAAGAGAGGTTTCTGTTTCCCCTTTATCTGCGATGTTTACCAATTCCTTTGTTTTGAGATTCGGGTTGTCTGCTTTTAAACATCTGAAAATTTCGATAAGCGTGGAGTGAAGCCTTTCTACTTGGCCATTTACTTCGCTTCTTTGTGATGGGGTTCGGTAGAGTTGAATCCCTAAGGATTCGAGAAAATTTTGTATAATAGGGCTAATTAGCCCTCTTTCGTTATCAGTAACCAAAATTTTTGGGGTGGTGAAATAATATAGTAGCTTCACCATTTTTTGTTTTAGGTGCAAGGTTGACCTGTTTTTAATGTGGAAGAGTTTTGAAAATTTGGAAAATTTATCTATGCAACTTAGAAATTTTTCTCCTTGGATCTCGAAAATATCTACGTGGATTATCTCGCAAGGACGTGAAGAAATTGGTGTGCGCTGTAACTTGTTTTTAGAAATTGGGTTTTCTCTAAGTTAACCTTTAGGCCAGCGGCTATGAGTCTGGAAAGGATAGTTTCGATATCCTTTAGGTGAGTAACTTCATCTTTGCTGAAGATGATTATATCGTCGATGTATACAAAACAGATACGGCCTATAAATTCTTTGAGCACGTCGTCTATCATGCGTTGGAAGATAGAGGGTGCATTTTTTAGGCCGAAGGGGAGCCGCAAAAATTCGTATTTTCCATTCATTGTGGAAAATGCCGTTTTTGGGATCGGACTCTTTCATCGGAATTTGGTGGAATCCGGAAGCAAGGTCAAGTGTAGTGAAGTACCTTGCCTTCCCTAGGCTGGCGATAGTGCCGTTAATATCTGGTATGGGGTACGTGTGTGGAATCGTTACGATCAAGGGGAATGTGTGGTTCGATGCTTTTGACGTGCTGGGCTATCTTCCGCTTAAGGGGCAGCACCGTATCGGGTTTCAAAATTAGCAAGTTTAATTCCCTATCCAGGACTGCCCTAACTTCTGTTAGAGTGTCGTCTCCCAGGATTCCGTCGAAAGACGTGAGACCTGGAAGGACGAAGAATGTAGTTGGGGTATCTCTTCCCACAAATTTGAAGAAATTCCCGCAGACTTTTCTATCGATTTTGATTCTTTCCCCCGCTGAAATGACTTGGAATGGTTTTTCCACCGGTGTGGATTCTTGTATGACGCGCTCGCTTATATAGTTTTTGTTAGCCCCTGTATCTACTAAAAATTCGAGTGTGCCTTGATTAGGCGTAGCATACTCTAAATATGGAACGCCGGACACGAGGCCCCTATTGTAAAATTTATCTGATCGCCGTTGTTTTGATCCTGACTGTGTTCGGTTGCTTCTTCCTCTGCTTCCACTACTGGCACTAAGTGAAACATCTTTTGTTTTTTGTCCGGCCATCTGCTGGACTGCCCTGAAAAATTCCCTGAGCCTGAGCCCCTCTTAAAATTACTGAATTTCCGAATTTGGCTGGGGTTGTTGGATTGTCTAGTTTGTGAGGAAGGATCAGCATTCGCCCTCACTACCCCTGACGGACTAGAGTTGGTACGCCAACTTTGAGTGGACTGCTGTGAATTCCTTGTTTGTCCAGAGTTTGGGTAGTTCCGGTTTGGTATTGCCCTATCTTTGGACTGACCTGAAAAGTTTTGGCTTGAATATTGGCCAGATCCATTATAATTGTAATTGTTACCTGAGTAGTGCCGAGGTGCTAACGATTGAAAATTATTATTGAAAACCCTGTTATATGGATTTGGTGAACGAGACCGACTATGAATAGCATTCCTGCGGTCGACATTCATGAAGGTTAGACAGGCCGAGTATGCCTCAGGGAGCGATTTCGGTTTTTGAACTAGCAACAGAGTTGGAAGGTCCCCGTTAAGCCCCCTAATGAACACGTCTAGTGCTCTTCGTCGATGTGTCTCGGTTAATGCAAGGATAGTTTCACCATGGGCATATTTCTCCGTGCTAATGGTATTGATCATTAGCGATAGTTGTCTGTTCACCTGGGCGTAGAATTCAGATATTTTGAGACGACCTTGAGTCATCTGAGTTAGTTGTTGGTCAAGAGTTTCGATGTCTCTGACATCGGCATAGTGGAGGGAAAGGGTTTCTTTTATTTTCTTCCAATCGCTATCTAGGATATTGTGGGAGACCAGGTGGCATCGGCCGCGCCTCGAATCTTATACCTGATATGCCGTAGGATGGCTCTATAAATTGGTTTACCTTTGACTATGCTATAATCACTTATTATCTGTTCAGCACTATGTACCCAGGAAGAGTAATGTTCGCGGTTTCCGTCGAAAATCTGAAGCTCCTTAACACAATCTGGGAGTTTGGCTACCTCGTTTAGTTCAGCTTCCGTTCGCGGTCTTGTCAGAGGCTCTTCTAATTCTTGTGGCGGATCATCGTTTCTGGGTCGCTTGTCTACTTCCTCTACGCGGTTCTCCAGCTTTTTTAGGGTCGCATTTAGTTCACCTAATGCTTCCGAGCTATTCTTAGCCTCTATTTGCTGTAGCCGTTTATCGAATTGTTTCAGCTGCTGTAAGGCAGCGTTAATAGCGCCGGTCAATTCTGTAATATTCTTTTTCGCTTCTTCTAAATTCATGTCTTTGCTTATGCAAACTATGGGATAAAAAGAAAAGAGAAGAAAACTGGTTGGTTAGTTACTTACAAAAGCAAGGATTTCATTCGTATCCTTTTATTATCACTCGTGGATTTGCTCTGCATTCTTGGGTTTTATGCCCTTTTTTGTTTCTCTTGTCTTTACACTTTGGGCTCTTTTATAATAACTTTTCTTTTCTTGTTTTTCACTTTTTTTATGCCTCTTTTATAGCAACTTTTGACTTTTGATGTGTTATTTTTTCTTTTGCAACACTGGCTCTTGGCCTTTAAACATCCACTAAGGTAACCTCGCAACCCTCTCGGGCGCCTGTTAACGAGACCCACGTCTCGTTCTCTAAAAAATTAAAGATGCGGCGATCGAAATCGCCGATAACCAATTAATTAAAACACTAGCAGTTGGTTTATGACATTTAATATAGTGTCTGGCTTGACACGCCAAATTGAACTAAACTAAACTAATCGATATTCTTACCAGCTAACTTCTTAACCTAAGACTATAATGCTAAGGTTGCAGATCCCATTCATGCTTCCGGGTTTGTTAATTAGGTCAGCTGCGCGTGTTGGCCGATATTGCTGCGTTGCACTATTTGCCCATTCATTATAACTGTGCTTGGCCGATATTGCTGCGTTGCACTATTTGCTCATTCATTAATAATTGTGTCGCGCGTGTGCCGTGTCAGCGGAATTATTATACCGCACCATAATTGGGGCAATGCTGACCATTGTTGGATAACGAGAATACAGGGTGTGTGGTAATGTAGTACAGAGTTAAGTTGCATGTATGCGCATTTTATAAGACTTTAGGCATCGGGCCTAAACACTTGCAGTTCAACGTATGAGCCCGCAAAATCAAAATTTGAATCCTATAGAGTATCCAACTACTTCAAGTAAATCATTTTCACGCTTGGAAAGGCACATATGCGAAGAGATGATAAAGAGCTCTAGTTCGGTAGAAACAGACCAAAACATTCGGCAAAAACTAATTGCATTTTCAAATGGAAAAAAGTTGGGATTGGATACAAACGTTCTTTCATATTGGAAAACACATTCAAATAAGGATCTACAAAACCTCGCTAGTGTAGTTTTAGCTGTTCCAGCAACGCAAGTTTCTGTTGAGAGGGCATTCAGCGCATTATCGCTAATTTTAACGAAACAGAGCTAAAAATTGAATGACAATACATTAAATAATGTACTTATAACAAAATTAAATTTTGATTTGTTTAGTGTTAATGCTTTTGATATGGATTCGAAACACGTTCTATAATAAAATGTTATATCTACTTTCTGCAATGTTACCTTTTTTGTTTTTTAAATAAAGCACGTCTTCCCTGGAAATGGGAAAAAAACAATTACTTTTTCCTTATTTATAAGTCTAAACGCCTTTGAGCAATTGTCTTGTGCTTTGAGCAATTGTCTTGTACTACAGTTATTATGTAATTTTCTAGGCTATACAAAGTCCAATAAGCACACATACATACATATGTATGAACTGGGAATGAAAAATGCAAACAATGTGCTGCACACGTGTGTGCAATCCGAAGATTGTCGTTACACTACGCACAATTATGTGTGCAAGTGGTTTCAACATAAAACACACACTTGAGTGTATGCGTTCATATTTTCAATACCAAACACGCACATGTGCAAGAGCTTTTCTTCCAACTGCACACACGTGCTGTGTGCCCAATATTTTTTTTAAGCACACAGCTCATGTGCGGGAGCAATAAATTTTGTGTGTATTTTATTGCACGCGTGTGTGTGCCATGTGCGTGCATGCAAATTCGAACCCTGCAACGGAGTACTTGCTGATAGAGGTGTACAATCAGTTGTCTAAGGTTCTGTTGTCTTGCGTTTATAATCCCAATAGATGTTTTAGTGTAAGTGATTTTTTTAATACGTTGTCTGTCTTAGCTGTTGATTTTGACGAAATAATTGTCTGTGGTGATTTTAATGTAGATATGTTACATCGTGACACGTACAGCTCCCGTTTTCTGGATGATGTGGCAAGTGTTGGCTTTTCTGTTGTCAACTCCTCTGTACCGATAAGATATGGTAATAATTGTCTACTAGATTATTTCATCGTGTCTGATATATCTTCTGTCCAAAAATTTGACCAAGAGTATTTTGTTTCTGAGCATGATTTAATTTTTTGTTCTTTTGATATTACTTTTGACCATGATAATTTAGCTAATAGTCCTAATAGTTTTCCTTGCTATCGCTCTATTAATTTTAGCGACTTCACCTCTAATATAGTTTGTTTTGACAAGCTTAACTATCTTAATAATATATTGTTATCTCTTTTTAACACTCACGTACCGTTGCGGACCGCTCGAACCATGGTTCAATAAAACTGCTCGAGACATAATTAAAAAGCGTAACAGAGCCTATTCAGTATGGAAACCAAATCGAACTGATATTAACTGGCGCGCATATAAAAATATTCGGAATGAAGCTACTGCCACTACGATATAAGACATGAGAAGCGGGCATACTTTGTTAAATATTAAACTCTGAACTTCCTAACAATGTCTTGTGGCGAAACTTGAAAAATTTGTGTGTGCATGTTAAAGATAATCGAGATTGCTCGCTTGACCCTGAGGAACTGAATGCTGCATTTGCAAATAGTGCTAACTCATCCTACGTACCGAACACTCCGATGCTTTCTACTCCTGTGTCTCTCACTCAGCAATTCGAATTCTGTGCTGTGTCGGAGCATTATGTGTATTCCTGTGAAATTTATAAAAAATTATTCTCCAACAAATACTTCCAATCCTAACCCATATAGCCAACCACTGTATCACAACCTCGTGCTTCCCCGACGTGTGAAAGGTTGCAACTGTTCTTCCTGTAGCTAAAACTAAGGCTGCAAATTGTCCAGGCGATTTTCGTCCCATAAGTATTATTCCTGCTCTTTCAAAGGCCTTTGAAACCTTGTTATGAGAACAGATTCATGCACACCTCGATATATTCAAGCTACTCTCTCCATTCCAGTCGTTAAAATCTTGGATGACATACGTGTCCCCTATGAAGCAATCAAATAACATTGTTGTGCTTGCTTGACTTTTCTAAAGCGTTTGACTCAGTGAACCATAAGTTGTTACGCATGAAGTTAAAGTCTTATTTTGGTTTCGAGGACTCAGCCTTAAAACTTATGGCGAGCTACTTAGGTGATAGAACACAACGAGTCAAGGTGGGATCGAAACTGTCAACTGGTGTACCTCAAGGCTCAATACTTGGACCACACAGACAAACTTCCGAACTTTGTGCCAAGTTGAATAGTGACTTGTCATCTATATCACCTTGGGCACTAAGTAATTGTCTCTCTTAATTGTGATATGTCATATGTGTTACCAATATCAAAAAGGCAGATTAACTTTTAAGATCTCCCAGCTGTAAATGTCAATAATAAAAGTCTTAAATATGTATCAAAAGTAACGAATCTGGGGTTCGTTATTAACTCTAATCTCTCATGTGCTGATCATATTAACACCGTTGTTAGTAAAGTTTACTACACCGTACGTAATTTAAGAATGTCTGCGCCCTTCACACCGCTTGTTATTAGAAGACGACTTGCAATACAACTCATAACTATTACCAATTATTTGCTATTCGGAATGTGTATATAGCAAATTAGATTCCAACTCTGCACATAAGATTGATGTCGTATTTAATTACGTCACGCGGTATGTCTTTGGGTTATCAAAGTTTGATCATATTTCTGTATGGAGAACGCGTCTTTTGGGTTGCGAAATATCTGACTATCTTCAAGCAAGAAATTGTATTTTTCTGTGTCGTGTGATTTCTGATAGAATGCCCAATTACCTGTATACCAAACTAACATTCCCCAGATCAGCTCGAATAAGTGACTTGATTGTGCCCAACTACAATTATATAAACTCTAAAAGGCTATTTTTCGTCAATGCTATCCTCCTATGGAACTCTATCCCAAATTCGGTTCGCTATAGTCTAAGTAAAAGCAACTTTAAGAATTGTTATTCTTGCTAACCTTATGTTTTCACTTTATTCCGTTATTGTTGTTGTATTATTATTGTACCTGAGATTAACAAATTTCTAAGTTTTAAAGATTATGCGCACTTTTATGTAAATTTTTGTTGTACTATAAAAGACCATTAATTATTGTACTAATATATTTTGTAATAAATGAAATGAAATAATAAAATTGCTACTACACCGGTATTTTTTTAATAGAAAATTAACGTTTTTTTATAGATCAAATCCCAACTTTTTGTCCTCGACACAGATCTATATTATTGTTATTAAAAAAATGGAATTTGGGAATGTATTATATTGGGATGGGGAATCTTCCGCCCGAATTGTTATAGTGAAAGCGACAGAATCGTTATAAAAAACCTCGAAATAATAGTTATGAGTTAGTGAATTCCACCACAGATGAATGTGGGATTTTCGTTTAGGAAGCTTGAAATTTGAAAAAAAAAATTCAGAATATTATCTGTAAGAGATTATTCAAATAAATTAATTACATACATAGTTTGAGCTCACAAAATGGAGCTGTAAATGGTATTTTTCGTCCGTTATTGGATAAATATCTATTAGGGATGTTGCAAATATGTACGTATGTCACAAAACTTATAACGTTGTAATATTACTGGGATCCGGATATCCGTTAAAGCGTCAATTTATATGTTTTGGCTTAAGTTAATATGAGCGATGAACGAGTTAACGCCGTGAGTATATACACTAATGCATACATACATATATATAACCAAAGTACATCCATAGATATAACCATAGCACACACATATTGTTTACAAACAAACAACATAGTATAAACATGTTTAAATAATAGTCTTATCATCAAGCAGATGTTGTTTGAGAAAAATGTAAAATATCAAATAACACACTAACACCAAACAATAGTTTCTAGAAATAGTGTGAAAAGATATGTAAATAAATAAACTACATTCTTATCACTAAACAAGTATTATTTGGAGATAGGTACTGTAAACTGTAAACAATACTATTACCAAATAATTATTTAGAAATAGTATAAATAGGCATAAGCACTAAAACACTGAAAATAAAATTTCGTAAAAAGGCTACGAAAAAATTTCGTAGTCTTGATTTTCGTATAATGTACGAAATTTCGTTCATAATACGAATGAACTTTTGACAAATATACTAGATTTTACGAAGCCTTTCTTAAAATATACGAAATGACTTTCGTAAGGAATATTTTTAGTATAATTAACGAATTCGTGCGTACTATTTACGAAGCAATGTCGTAAACTATGATACAAATCTTTGTACGAATCATTTTGTATAATGTACGAATCATTTTCGTAAAATATACTAAATTGTTGCTACACTAGATTTTACGAAACCTTTCGTAAAATATACGAAATGATTTTCGTAGGGAATGTTACGAATTCGTGCGTACTATTTACGAAGTAATTTAGTAAACTATGAAAAAAAGAACCTTGTACGAATCATTTCGTATAATGTACAAAATACTTTCGTACATTGTACTAATTCAACAAAGTCCTTTTTACTATTCGTACAATGAACGAAAATTTTCGTAAAATATACTAAATTGCCGCCATTTTTTCAGACGCGTGTTATTGTGAAATTCTATTCAAAGAAACAAGTTGCAGAAAGATTAATTTCTAAAAAGAGTGCGCTGTAAGTGTGTTTTGCTAAACGTTTGGTTAAAATCTTGCAATTGCTAGTTTTGTGTGCATTCTTGGAATGAATTGCTTTATTTGCAGTGTTAATATGGACTCGCTCCATAGCATGTCCAAGCATTTTCGCCTTGTACACAACATGAATCAAAGAGATTCGTATAAGTGTACTTATGGTGGAAATTGCAATAAAGTTTTTAGCTTTTTAAACTACTTTGACAAGAGTGCGGAGCAGGGATTAAGGGTGAACACAGAAGAAACTCTTTTTAACTATGCAACCCCAGATGCCACAGATGAAGGTAATCACACAATTATTTAAATTTTAACCCTTATTTATTAAAATAATTTTTTACTGATTTCGCTTAGATTGCATCAATTCCATTGCTTTCGTTCTCCTGCAGTCACTACTACCGCGCTCTCGAATCAACAAAAAAGTTACCAACAATGAAAAGAAAAGAATTTATTCACTTAAAGAGTCACGAGAGAGTTTTATGGCTGTTTGCGCAACTGAAGCCGAATATAAGATAATGTATGATGGAAAAGTTAAAACGGAATCATCTGTTGCTCCATTTATATCCTTAATTGGAACGCTTACCGAACCACAGTCGTTTATGGTGGACTACGACAATATAACATACAAATTTTTTGATTTCGCTAAAGCTTTGGATGTGTGCTTTAAAACATATAATGTTTTTAATATAGCCTATCCTGAAGCATGCGCTGAGATGTGGGATTTTATTAACCGGCAATTTTATAAATTATCTTGCAAAGAGAAGGCCAAACCAGGAGTAGATGCTCTACTCCATGACATAAAAAAGTAAGTACATACATGCATATATACGTGATGTAAAAGATGTAGGGCTCTTGATAATCGATTTCGGCTTAAGTTGCAAACAGCCACCGACGTGTCTAACGGACGGTGGCGGTGGACGTACGCGAGCAAATTTGCGATTTTTTATGAACGTTGGGCTTACGTAGAAACATTCAATACAGTGTAACCATTCCTCAGTTTGCATGTATGCTTACCCAAACCTCTACTTTTGTATTTGTAATTTTTCATTTTGTAAAATGTCGAAAATAATATTAAATAACTACATATAGTATATTTATTTATAAACTTTTACATAAGTCAAAATTTTTGAGATATTTCGACAATATCTAAAACTTTTTTGGGTATTTTTGTAAAATAATTACAAACGGCCCAAGCTCAACATGCAAATAGTTGAATAGGCAACACTGTGTGGCGAAGAGCGATCAGCTGACACGTTTCCTACGTAAAAATCAGAAATTTTTTGGTTTGGACGTAGCGACGTGCGTAAAACGTACGTCACGAACGTCGGTGAAAAATCGCTTACACGCAATTCTCATAAGATAGATCGTGTCAGCTGACACGTCGTCCGTTTTTCCGTCGGTGGCTGTTTGCAGCTTTACAGTAGATATTTGCCTTCTTATTACCCGGGTAAAACCTGGAAACCCGAATTAATCAATGGTATTCGATTAGTTGAAATAGATTATCTGCTATTCGATTTTCAAACAGTACAAAAGTTGCCAGGCGACTATTCGAGTAATCGATTAAAAGCAAGAGCCCTAGTAAGAGGGCTATGTTTTTCTTTATTGTTTTCCTTTCATGCTTCTAATAACTTGTGTTTTATTTGTAGTGGAGAAGGAGATGAGAACTAAGGAAGCTGCCAAGTAGTAGTCAAAGTGACCTTAAGCGCCAAATACGTTACACAAAAACCTTGCGCAAGTACCGATAACAAAAAATTGTGCAAATAAAACTTTTTTACATACACAACTTATCCCCATGTATGGGCCGCCTTAATGATACCTGATTATTAATACGATTCGAAATACTTTGATTCCATGAGACTGTTTATTCAAGTTCTTTTGCTTGAGCATTAAAAATATGTATAAAATTATTAAATATACGTATTAAATTATTTTAAACCTTCATTTATTTTTTCTCACAGGGTATAACCGAGTAAATTCGTAAGTAAATAGTACAAATATATTCGTAGAATATACTAATTTACATTTGTAAATAGTACGTAAGAATTCGTGAAATGTACTAATTTACATTTGTAAATAGTACGCAAATATTCGTAAAATGTACTTATTTACATTCGTAAATAGTACGCAAATATTCGTAAAATGTACTTATTTACATTCGTAAATAGTACGCATATATTCGTAAAATGTACTTATTTACATTCGTAAATAGTACGCATATATTCGTAAAATCTACTAATTTTGTATCATGCCACATTTTCGTAGTATGTACGAAAACAATTTTGTAGTATTTACGAAATCTTTCGTGGCTCAAAACAACGAATAATTTCGTAATATGTACGCAAGTTTTCGTTATATTTACACAGATTTTATTTTGAGTGAATGTGAGGCAGTCCGAATATAGATCTTAAAATAAAAGAAGTTGGTCAGAGCACATGCTCATCAATATATTTATTCCATTTCAACTTTACTGCGACTCCATTAACTGGGAGCTCAACCGAACCTTAGCCTGAAATAAAGCAAATCCACGGGAAGGAAGACTTCCAGCACTAATCGTTGAAAAAAGTGCTTAAAAAATTACGAAAAATAAAATTCCTGAAAAAACGGAATAATTGAAAAAAGTGAAAAACTGGATACCTGGCAAAAGACTTACGACGACCAAAGAACATTAAATAAATCAACAATGGAGCAACAAATTGCCCAAATAAGTGCCCAATTGACCATAATGGCGAACCAGATGCAGCAACAAACAGCAAAAATAGCTGTGCTTAGAATTAGTCTTACACGAGGAAGTAAAACTAAATATTACTGACCCAAAGGATATCGACCTTGAACTATTCAAATCCCTAGAAAAATTCGACGGGGATAAAGATCAATACAGATTATGGAGATCTCAAGTTTGGACATTTATGGAAGCCATAAAAACCTTCCAGAAACATCCAAAGTATTATAGCGCCCAGTCAATAATGCGGACAAAAATTACAGGACCCGCTGCTAACGTTCTTACGAACCATAATACCCAATTGAATTTTTATTCAATCATAAACAGATTGGATTACACTTATGCGGACCAACGCCCACTGGATGAAATGAAACGAATCACACAAGGTAGAAAAACCCTTGCATAATTCCACGATGAAGTTTCTAAGGCACTTAATTTAGCCTTAACGAAAATTGAGAAGAAGCAGTGAAAACATTTATTCTTCGGTTAAACTCCAAATATACAAACGGGACATTGTACAGCCATAACCCAGGAAATTTTAAGCGGCATATGCGACAGCCTGCACCATTCTCCACGACAGTTTGGGCGAGGAGTTTGAAACACAATTAAGACCTCTAAATCAACGCCAAAACTACAACTAACACGGTTAGATAAAACGTTTCCTAGAATTAACCAATTACAAAGAGAAGATTTAGGGTCAGTAGATGTATCTAATTAAGTAAACGAGTAAACGGGTTGCCCTGCTTACAAACAAAGTGCGGCCTAACCGGCACACCCGTTACCTTATTAATCGACACAGGCTCCACTAACAATTACATAAATAAAAATTGTAATATAGGAAAATCTATTAAATTGAAACCATTTAAAACCAAAACCTTACATGGTTACACGATTATAAATTCTAAAAAAATTATAACAATGTACGGGCATCATTTAACTTTCTTTGAAATTAAGGAATTAAACGACTTTGACATGATACTCGGAGAAGAGGGACTACGCCAAATGAAGGCAGAAATGAGGTTATTTGACTATAGTTTGAAGTATCAAAAAAAGAAGACTTTGGAAGTAAAACCAAAGATTAATTTCACAATAAATAATGAAAAATTTAAAAATCAGGTAGAAGAGCTAATGAATAGAAATAACAATACTAATGGGAAATTGCCTTTTACAACCACAATCCAAGCATCAATCAAAACTGAATCAGAAAATCCCATATGGACAAAGCAATATCCATATCCCATGTCCGATCACGACTTTATAAAGAAAGAAATTGAGAAACTTTTAAATTACGGTATAATACAACCAAGCAGAAGTCCATATAATTCACCTATATGGACTGTTCCAAAAAAGGGCACCGACGACAAAGGGAAGCCCAATCGAAGAATGGTTGTTGATTTCTAAAAAATAAATTCTCATACGATTACGGACAGGTATCCAATCTCAGATGTTAATATGATAATACAAAATCTGGGAAAAGCAAAGGGTTTTTCAACAACAGATTTAGAATCAGGGTTCCATCAGATATTAATTAAAGAATCTGATCGAGAAAAGACAGCATTCTCTGTCAACGGCGCGAAGTATAAGAGAATATATTGGAAAGTTCGCATATGTTTATATTGATGATGTGTTGATTTATTCATCTGCTGCAGAAGAACATATGGAACACATCCAAATTATAATTAATGCACTTCACAATGCCAACATGAAAATTTCCGATGAAAAGTCACATTTTTTCCAAGATTCAGTCGAATACCTTGGACACATTATAGAATTACGGTAGACCCAAAAAAAATTGAAACTATAATAAACTACCCAAAACCAAAAAATTTGAAAGAACTGAGATCTTTCTTGGGACTGGCTAGTTACTACAGAAAGTTTATAAAAGATTTTGCAAAAATCACTAAACCTTTAACGATTAATTTGCGAGTAGAATTAGGAATGGTATCAAAAAATCAAAGTGCCAATACAGTTAGATACAGCAGCAGAAGAAGCCTTGGAAAAAATAAAAAACGCTTAACAAGAGCAAGTTGAACTTTTCCTACCCGATTTCTCTAAACCATTTAGTTTAACAACCGATGTTAGTAATTTCGCTATCGGGGCAGCTCTGTCACATAATCGACACCCAATCGCATTTATTTCACGCACTCTAAACTTCACAGAACAAAACTATAGTACTAATGAGAAAGAACTACTAGCAATCGTTTGGTCCTTGCAAAAGCTTAGAAATTATTTGTACGGTGTAGCAAACTTAACAATTTAGACGGACCACCAATCACTAATATTTTCGATTTCTGAAAAAAATCCGAATGCGAAATTAAAGCGTTGGAAAAACTTAATTGAAGAATACGGCGCCAAACTTGTATATAAACCTGAGCACCAGAATGTCGTCGCAGACGCACTTTCGCGTCAGCAAATAAATAATACAACAAACTGTTCCGATCATTCACAACAAAGTTCTCCTAGTGAAACTATAAAAAAAGTTAAACAACCACTCAACTCTTTCAAAAACCAAATAATTATATTACAAGATAATGAAAGGAGCGAAGTCCTTAACCAGACAACATTTCCCGGTCAATTTAGACACATAATATTTTATAAAGATACCCCAGATTTGCTATCTAAACTTAAAGGTATAATTAATCCAAAAATTATTAATGCAATAAAAATAGACGAGGAAATACTATTTCACCTAAAGCACCAAATACCCCTGGTGCTAGCTCAAAATGAGTGAGTTGACGGAATTTCTTTAAATGAGCATACGGAAATCGTTACACAGACACATAAACGTGCACATAGGAACTATAGAAATAACACGCAAGAAATATTATTGACCCATTACTGGCCGAACATTAAAAATATGTGCCACCAAGAAGCCGTAGCCTGTGAAATTTGCCTACAGCACAAATACGAAAGGCAACCAAATAAACAACCGATTGGAAAAGCTCCAATACCAACACATGTAAGAGAGTATAAACAAATGGATGTTTTCCATATAAATAATAAACAATACCTTAGTTCTACAGATAAATATCCCAAATACTGTTTCGTAAGAAAATTGGACACAAAGACAAACTGTCACGAATACATAGAAGAATTACTCACACAAGTCTACCCAAATGCAAAGTACCTGATGACTGATAACGAAAGTATATTTAAGAGCAACATAGCAAAATTCTTGTACAGCCGGCTACAAGTAACGCACTCCGTTACGCCTGTACATCATTCAACATCAAACGCTCAAGTTGAGCGAATACATAGCACCCTCATTGAACTTTGCCAAAGTCTAGCGGCAGAGAATAATACTGCTCCTGGTGATGAATTTATATAGTTCGGGACACTTCACTGCACTTTTGCACTCACTACCGTACTTTAAATAAAACGAAATAAGAATTAGGTTTTAAGACTTTGTAAATATATTTTGGCTCAGGCGATATGCGACCGTTTTGCACAGAAATTTACGAATTATGTTTTTTGTTTACAATATGTATGTGTTTTGTGTTGACAATTAGTTGGTGCGTGACTGTTTTTTTTTTTTTTTTTTTCAGAGGAGGAAGCATCGAAAGCCTCATAGTCAGTGTATGACTTTAACACACTAAACCTCCTACCGTCATGTACCGATCCCCCCGGTACTACCGTTAAGTATTCCGTCGGGAGGTGGTTTGAGCACATGTCTCAACGTCAGTTGGTCAGCGTTGCTGTACTATTTCAGTTCTTAGCTGGGGATCTTTTGTTAGATTTTTCATTCATCTAGTCTGGAGTATTGATCATATTGATCAAAGAAAGTCGTTTTTGTCCTACTACCAAAGATATGTATATAGATATAGCTATATAGGCATGTACATACTTACACTACATCTTCTCGCTTATTCTGTCTCACTAGCTCTTCTGCATCTAGCCGGTTGGAGTGGCCGTGTTTCCGGCCCGCATCTATAATAATTCAGTACGTTTATAAGTAATCAATTATACTCGCAACTTATTCAGTTACAAGGTAATGCAGTGGGGAGGCCGCGTCCCCAATCTGCTCCTTCTGGTTTGTGTCACGTGGACCGGGCGGTTGAAAGGCCGTGTTTCCACCCGCATCTGAGATACTTACGTACTCTTAAAATTTTGTTTGCAGGTCAATACAGTGGAGAGGCTGAATCTCCAATCTGCAATCTGCACCTCTGGTATATGTTTGTTAAACTAGGTGGTTGAAAGGCCGTGTTTCCACCTATGTACGTTTGAGATACTTACGTACTCTTAAAAATTTGTTTGCAGGTCAATACAGTGGAGAGGCTGAATCTCCAATCTGCACCTCTGGTATATGTTTGTTAAACTAGGTGGTTGAAAGGCCGCGTTTCCACCTACGTTTGAGATACTTACGTACGCTTAAAATTGTGTTTGCAGGTCAATGCAGTGGAGAGGCTGAATCTCCAATCTGCAATCTGCGCCTCTGATATAGGTTTGTTAAACTGGCCGGTTGGAAGGCCGTGTTTCCAACCCGCCTATTGTTTGTCGTGGTTGTTTGCTTTCCTTCAGTCTTCCCTGCTGCGGCGCCGCCGTTCCAAACTTCTAAGCCACTTCATGGCTTCTGCGATTACCTCGCACGCTGCCATCCATTTTTGTTTACTTCGTAGCATGTGACCAACCAGCGACTCGGGAGTGTAGTCCTCATCGGCTATGCTGCGTAGTTTACTTCTAAAGCTGTACGATCTGGGGCATTCGAAGAACACGTGGTAGACGTCTTCCACTGCCTCGCCTCCACAGTGATCGCATACGTTGTTGCTTTCGTGCTTAAACCGATAAAGGTATTCTTTAAAGCATCCGTGGCCGCTTAAGAACTGGGTCAGATAAAAATCTACCTCCCCGTGTGTTCTCGTTACCCATGCTTTAATATCTGGTATACAGCGGTATGTCCAGCGCCCCTTATTCGATAGGTTCCATCTGTTTTGCCAATTTTGAATACTAATCTCGCGTGCTTCGGACCGCGAGTTTCTATCCTCAAACGTTGTGGCTGCTTCCTTTGCCAATATGTCAATTGGGAACAAGCCAGAGATTACCAGTGCGGCATCGTCTGATACTCCATGGCGTGCTGCCATACCGGTGCCCCGTAGAGTAGTTGGCTTTTCACTACGCCTGCCAGTAGCTGACGCCGCCCTTACTTTGGACCTCGTGCGTTTAGCATTATCCTCGATAACGATGATATGGTTTTCGCTGCTTTCTCGTTAGCGTATTCTAAATGCGTTTTGAAAGACAGCCTCCTGTCTATCATGATTCCCAGATACTTAACTGCCGGCATTGTTTCAATGTCATGGTCTCCGATTCTTATCGTGACCTGCTCTACCTTTTTCCTGCTTGATACTAGCACCGCCTCTGTTTTGTGCTCCGCAAGCTGTAGTCCATGTTGCATGAGCCATGTTTGAACGCTGGCTATGCTTACATTAGTTTTTCCACATATATCACTTAAGTGTTTGGCAGTAACAATCAATACGATATCATCCGCGAATCCGATAATCTTAACTCCATTAGGTACTTTAAGTCGCAGCACTCCGTCGTACATGATGTTCCATAGTAATGGGCCGAGCACGGACCCTTGAGGAACCCCGCCTGTGACATGGAGCTTTTCCGTGCCATCTGCCGTTTCGTATTGCAGCAGACGTCCGTCAAAATAGCTGGTGCGTAACTGTGTAAGTGTGTGTGTGTAGTATGGTGAATGATGGCGGCAGGGTTGCACCCGCCAGTGTTGTGGCTAATCTAGCCAGAATTATTTAACGCAGTTCGCCAATACAACAGGACAATTCACTCCACAATAGGATATAAGACCGAAGACGTTTTTAACACCAGGGAAAAGTATCCCGATATCAAGGACATACTTAAGGATAGACAGGAGAAACTGCTCAGGTATCATAATAAAAAAAGAAAAGCCATTATATATAAGACAGGAGACATAGTTTCTAGGCGAACAGATCGGCGTAATAAACTGGCAGTAAAATATAATAAGCATAAAGTAAAAGAATATCGTGGGGACACAATCTTAACAGTGAGGGGGAAAATCATACACAAGGATAGTATAAGGAAAATTAGCACACCATGCAACGAATATGCTTCATAATTTTAGTAATAGTTACTTGCGGGTTGTGTGAAAAAATAACAGATTTGGCTGGTAAAAAATATGTAGATACTGTGTATACCTATGAGAGTTCATCATTTCTTTACCATTATCGAACTTATCTATAATATTAGAACCATATGAAAGAATTGTGCGAACTTAGTATGAATTAACTCAAACCCAGGAAAAAAGTATAATAATTGAAAAAATAGAAACTCTGAAGTCATAATTAATACCATCCGAGTATCGTGCCAAACGTGCCCTCAATTTATATAGTTTAGGGCACTGCACTTCACTCACCATTTAAAGATTTATGGTTTTTAAAAATTGGTAAATATTTATTCGTTTTGGCTCAGGCGATAGCTACCGTTTTGCACAGAAATTTACGAATTGTGTTTTTGTTTACAAAAGTGTGTGTGTTTTGTGTTGACAAATTATATGTGCGTGACTGTGTAAGTGTGTGTGTGTGGTGTGGTGAATGTTGGCGGCAGGGTTGTACCCGCCAGTGTTGTGGCTAATCTAGCCATCCCGGCCCCCCTAGGCGAGTGATCAGCCTAGAAGTCGTTGCAGCTGCTGCAGGGTCTCCACCACGTTGCTAAGCCCGGTTGGGCGACGTCGGCCTAGACTTGCTGGCTGTCTCCGGTGAGCGGATGCGGTTGGACGGCGATAATGGGCCGCAGAATGAGTCCGTATTCGTGGACGCTGTTGATGTGGCCAGGTAGCCCGATGTGGTGGTGATACGCGCGGTCGTTGCGCTGGAGGTGGCTGGTTTCTTGATCGCGCCTGTTGACGCCCAGCTTGGGTAAGGTGCAGGAGCGTATGGTGCGGTATAGTTTAACGTTTAGTTCGAGGAAACGAAAGTCGTTCGAGCTACCTCTTTAGGAGTGAGGTATGTATTTGTTTCGGATAGCAACATCGCTTCGTTGGATGAACTGCTCCGTATTTGATTTTATATTCATTTTAGGTATTTGCGCGATCGGTATTAGCGGTATTAGACTCGGTTGGTAGAAAACAAAGTTTTACGAGCGGTCGAGTTAGTTTGCCGTTTTGCGTACGTAGGTCAACTACTCGGATGTGACCGTCGGAACCGTAATGTACCTTTTCGATGCGGGCTAGCCGCCATTCGGTAGGAGGTAGACATTCGTCGTGAATTAAGACGCATGCTCCAATTTGAGGTGCTTCTTGAGTATTTTTCCACCGATATTGTTTGTGAAGGTCTTTAAGGTATTCTTCCTTCCATCGGCGACTAAACTCATGATGGAGGATTTTGATCCGTTCCCATCGATTTATGAGGGAGAGTGAGTCCACATTTTGTTCTGGTGTGGCCAGAAGTGGCGCTCCTCTAAGAAAATGCCCAGGGGTGAGGGCTGTAAAGTCGGAGGGATCTTGCGAGAGTGATGATAGTGGCCGTGAGTTTAAAACGGCTTCAACTCGAATGAGTAACGTAGTGAACTCTTCAAATGTAAATTTATGATTGCCAGCGGTTTTCTTAAAATGCGATTTGAAGCTTTTAACAGCTGATTCCCATAGTACACCCATATTTGGGGCACTTGGAGGGATAAATTGCCAATTAATGCCTTGAGGTGCGTATTTCTCAATGATGTGCGGAGAGACTTCTTTGGCGAACTGTATGAACTCCTTTGCGGTAGCTCGTTGAGCGCCGATAAAGGTTTTGCCATTGTTGCTCATGATTTTCGAGGGAAATCCTCGCCGTCCGACAAAGCGTGCAAATGCCGCGAGAAAAGCTGACCATAATTCTAAATGTACCGCTTTTGTCGTGAAGCATACAAAAACAGCCACGTAACCTTTCATTGTGGTAGAAGACCTTAACATCGAGGCCTTTAGCTGGAAAGTCCGGCAAAATCTACACCAGTAATGGTGAAAGGCATAGAAAAATTGCAGCGTTCGGGTGGTAGAGCTGCCATGATCTGCGTGCGCGTCTTTTGCTTGTGTAGCGTACAGACTTTACACATAAAGATGGATTTTTTGATCAGAGGCTTTAATCGAGGAATATAAAATTCTTGTCGGATCATTTGTTGCATTAGCCTGTGCTCGGCGTGTAGCATTAAGAGGTGGAGATAATTTATAAAGATTGTGGCAAATGCGGATTTTTCCGGTATTATGATTGGATGCCGCTCATTATAGCTCAGACGGGAGTTCGCTTTGATGGGCTTTGATGCCATTAACAGTGATCGTTCACTACTGTAATAGCTAGTTTGTGTGCACTCGATTAGGGCTATTTTTGCCCGTTGAAAGTCTTGATGCGTTAGCTCATAGCTTGCGTTATTGGGTATTCCTTGCACTTTATTCTTTAAGCGGTTCACAAATTGAAACATATACGCTATTACTATTAAGGCTCGGGGGAACGACGAAAATCGCTCAAGGATGTCTGTGTCCTCCAACGTTATATGAAAGCCTTCAGTTTTTAGGAAAAATTGATAATTGGAGAAAAGTTACAAAGTTAAATCAACGATTCATGCTTATCAGAACGAAAATGTTAATGTATTAAAAATCTTAAACTCTGAATCAGACTATAAATTCACTAATATACAAGAAATGTATAAATTATTTTTACCAATTGAAGAAAATCCTTCGAAATGTACCTTATATTTAATAATAATCATAATTATATTAGTTTTAGTCAAGCACTTAGTTATGAAGTTGCATACCCACCGACAACTGCAATGAAACATCAGACGCCAAAGAGAATTCGAATTAGTTTTTATAACCGAATTACAACGATTACAAAACTAGGCCCTTTGAAGTGAGGACATTCCATTTTTAACACAGGGGAGAGTTAACGCCGTTAGTACCCTGCAAAAAACCGAAATACTCCGTTCCATACTCCATAGAGTACTTCTTAAGGAGTATCGGAGTACTCCAACACTTATACTCGCTCATATAAAAAAGGTGGTCCAATTTACATGCCGATGGCCGGTAATTGGATCACCTAATCCGACTCGGAGTACTCCATTTCTTTGCTTTTGACTACTCTATAGACCACCCACATGAGAGTACTCCCAAAATACTCCTATTGGACTACGCTATGGAGTATTCAACAGCAAAGCGAGAGAGGGAGTAGGTGGTCCTCAAAAAGAACACATACTCCCTCTCTCACTTTACAGCAGAGTACTCTATAGAGTAATCTTTTGGGAGCATTTTCAAAGTACTCGCACGTAGGTGTTCAATAGACTATTCAGCAGGGTGCTCCGATATGGATTGGGTGATCCAATCACCGGACATGGGCTTATAAATTGGACCACCTTTGCATGAATGAGGATAAATGTTGGAGTACTCCCATACTCCAAGGTTTTTACAGGGTATAAACACTAATGCATACATATATATAACCAAAGTACCATCTTACCCATGTATCACAATTTCTCATCGTAATTTAGGAATAATACTTCGAAAAATGTCTAAAAATATTAAAAGATTAACATTAAAAGAATTCCATCGGGAGAACAGTGAGTACTATATACATTACATTCTTAAAGCACATACTATATGCACTTACACGTATCCTTTATATTTCAGATCCGCCACCCTCTTCCGAATGTACAAAATGTATTGAAATTTTAAGTTGCGTCAAAAATATTCAAGGTAACTTCTTTTTAACCTTTTTAATAAAGTTTCTGCCACAATCCGTTTGAAAATTTACGTTTTTGATGCTGATTTAGATTTAAAATCCGGTATATTGTTTCATTTAAGAGATATTTGCAGTTAGTTTTCTGTCATATTCATGTGGTTGTTGTAATGACACATTAGGCCGAGACAAAAAAATTAAAAAGTGTGTTCTTTATAGGTTTATTATCAATCATTATATGTTCATTATAACCATGAAGCTCCTTTAGATATGTATATCGTTTTTTAATAAATGTTTTTTTTCATTTTCAGAATCACTAAAAAAAATGGAGTCACAATTCTGCAATTTAGCAGACGTTACTACATCAGCATGGGCTGACCAAAAGGTAGCAGTTACCAAATTGGTCGAAAAAGAAAAGCAACGTATTGAGGTGGGATCGTTTTTCCCAGTTAACTCCTTCGAGGATTTAGGGAAAATTAACGAAGATATTTCTCCTGGGAATCGTCATTTATTTGTAAGCTTTAAATTAATTTTATAGGCCACAAATTTTATTTACAACATTCCTTTTTTTCATTTTTATTCCACTTTAGACAACTGCAATGTCCAAATTGCAGCAAAACTCTATCAAAAAACACCTCAAAAATATTGTGGGCGAGGGGATAGTAATCCCATTCAATATTGACGGAACCCACGGAAAGAAAAGGTTGAAGGACTTTAAAAATTTTTATGACGCGTTAATAGGTAATATAAAATTTGCTATAATGCCCTTATTATGAATATAACAAAAAAATTTTTCCTTCTAGAATCCATTAATGGTCAAGAACCTGAAAACCAGCTGAGAAGAGCCATGCAGCTTCAAAAAAAAAGACATTTCAAACGCAAGCTTGAAAAATGATTTTATGCCAAATCAACTAACATAAGAATTTGCTTTATTTATTTTAATTTGGTTTTTGATTAAACACCACTAAAACATATGTGAAATAATAAGAATAGAATGAATTTAATTGTTTTAAGTTTATAAAAGACTGAAATATTTTTTATATTAAATCAAACTGTAAATAAACGAAAATTTAAATATCACAATTAATGTTATAGTATATAAAATGAAAGTAGTTAGTCTTGTCTAAAAAATACTAAAGTTAGGAATTAATTTATGAGGTTTTTCAGGTATTTGTCCTTTTTCGGAACTATAGAAAAGCGGGGTTGGGACGTACTAGCTCAGAACTATAGCAAAACGGGCGTAACATCGTACTAGTACAATTGTGTGGTGCTTGGATCTGGTTTGGAACCAACGAAATAGTACCCATAAAGTAACTAGATCCAAACTGAAGAATTTGGAACTGGTTCGAAACTAGGGAAATAGTAGTATAAAGTCAACTAGTACTAACCTGTCCCATTTTTAACTGGTTGGGAACTATCGAAAAGGTAATGCAGAGGGGGACAATTTCCACCGCCTAGGACATCGCCATGTTAAATTCGCCAGTTGAATACATGGGAAAGAGATTGAAGCCGAACTACTTGTGGTTCGAAAAGCACTAGAAGCGCACCAGTTTTGAACTAGAGATTTTCCCCACAGGGTAGATATAACCATAGCACACACATATAACCATGGTTTACAAACAAACAACATAGTATAAACATGTTTAAATAATAGTCTTATCTTCAAGCAAATGTTATTTGAGAAAAATGTAAAATACCAAATAACACATTAACACTAAACAATAGTTTCTAGAAATAGTGTGAAAAGATATGTAAATAAATAAACTACATTCTTATCACTAAACAAGTATTATTTGGAGATAGGTACTGTAAACTGTAAACAATACTATCACCAAATAATTATTTAGAAATAGAATAAATAGGCATAAGTAAAATGTAAGTTAGTCCTATTATAGATACTAGTATATCCCGTGGTCGAAATTCGACCACCTTAAATTAGTTTAACTTATTAAATCGTCTGTTCGCATTTTTCTCCAGTACCTAATGCCTAGAGGCATAAATATTGGAGACATTTTTATTGCTGAAAATAATTATTTATAGTTGAGTTATTGAGAGTCGCTTTCATAAAAGCTGGTTTACTCTAAAGCCGGGTAATTTGACAACTAACCAAAAAAATCCGTCCATTAAAGACCAGTAATCATTAATAGGAGATGGCAAAAACGGTACTTAGTAATGTTTGAAAGTCCACCATCAGACCCACCACTCCTTTCATATTCCGTCAATACCTATTTCAATAAACAAAATTAAATTTCATGGGCATATACCAACAACATAGTTAGACTTATAATATATATAATGGTCACATAGAATGATGCCATATCGAACAAAATTGGCCATATGGATTGAAACGAATGAAAGTTCATTTTGAGATTCCGTTAACTTCTTAACATTTGCCGGTTTCCAAATTGTGTTTTTTTTTTGGTATACAGACAGTTTTCTCAATTTTTCTTTAAGTTGTACATTTTTTGAAGTCCGTATAGCGGGAGAATATTACAACTTAGACATATGATGGTTTTCTGGTTTTTTTCGTCAAATTCAACTCGGAAATATTGAAAACACATAACCTAACTGGCCCAATTTAATATTGGGGTATATGTCGACTCTTTTACAAATAAAAATATTTATGAAGAAAATAATTGATGTCTTTAGGAAAATTAACGCAATTTCAAACTATTTCGTGAATATAAAATTGAAGAAGCTACAAACTGCGTTTTTACTTTTTGTATATTAAATATGATATATTTCTCAAAAAATATATACTGATAAATTGAAATAATTTTTTAGCTTTTTTTTCAAAAAATTTGGTTTTTTCACTCGAAGATGGATGTCAGAAACAGAAAAATATTGAAATATTGGGTTATATGTCGACTCTTTTACAAATAAAAATTTTTAGGAAGAAAATAGTTGATGTCTTTAGGAAAATTAACGCAATTTCAAACTATTACATGAATATAAAATTGAAGAAGCTACAAACTGTGTTTTATTGAAGAATAGTCAATATGAAAAAAAAGGAAAAAAATTTTATGTTCGAAGTTGTGTTCGAACCATTAAACCCCACGCGTCCTACCCGAGCGCATTACACATGCTCTATTGGTACACATAAGTATGACGTGTCAAATGCTATACCTAAGCGCTAAAGGTTCAGCAAATATTTCCACCGCTAAGAATATATGTACATACATACATACCATATAGATTGAAACCAATGAAAGTTCATTTTGAGATTCCGTTAACTTCTTAACATTAGCCGGTTTCCAAATTATGTTTTTTTTTTTTTTGGTATACAGACAGTTTTTCAATTTTACTTGTAGTTGTAGATTTTTTGAAGTCCGTATAGCGGGAGAATATTACAACTTAGACATATGATGGTTTTCTGGTTTTTTTCGTCAAATTCAACTCGGAAATATTGAAAACACATAACCTAACTGGCCCAATTTAATATTGGGGTATATGTCGACTCTTTTACAAATAAAAATTTTTATGAAGAAAATAGTTGATGTCTTTAGGAAAATTAACGCAATTTCAAACTATTTCGTGAATATAAAATTGAAGAAGCTACAAACTGCGTTTTTACTTTTCGTATATTAAATATGATATATTTCTTAAAAAATATATACTGATAAATTGAAATAATTTTTTAGCTTTTTTTTACAAAAAATTTGGTTTTTTCACTCGAAGATGGATGTCATAAACAGAAAAATATTGAAATATCGGGTTATATGTCGACTCTTTTACAAATGAAAATTTTTAGGAAGAAAATAGTTGATGTCTTTAGGAAAATTAACGCAATTTCAAACTATTTCGTGAATATATAATTGAAGAACTACAAACTGCGTTTGTACTTTTTATATATTAACCCTCTGCAGCTGACGTGACAAAATTGTAGCGATATACCTGACGTGAGGTCCATCAGACCTCATTTTTAAAATGATTTTATGTGCTGAAGATTCTGATTGGAGCTTTCTTGGTTATATTTTCTTAAACAATACATATTTGGTAACCTAGCATGTTATTAAAGTTTTAAAGGAAATATTTTTTCAACAAATAGTATTTATTTCATTCAGTTTCATAAAAACAACAAAACAATACAACTCACTTAACAAAAACAAAAAAATGGCAGTATTTATTAAAATATTAAAGGATTTTTTTTCATTTTCTTTAAAAAAACATTATAAATAAATTCAGTCTCTATTTTTGGCCCATTCGATCGGTTCGATTTCTTTCTATGCAGTCTTGAAGTTTTAGATTTTTTGTTGGCAGTCTTCGCAAAGGGGACAAGAACATTGCAAGCAAACTGGTTTTATGCAACGACAGCAGCTGTATTTCGTTTTCCTTTTTATTTTAGGTGGACATATATGGCATAGTTTCCTACCACTAGTGGACTCCATCTGAGGTTTTGGAGGTGGTGGCGGTAAATCTTTTCCCAAGACTCGACTTATTGTCATGCGCAGTTCTCTTGGTAGTCTGTCATTATATGCACGGGATTTTAAATGATCTAGCACCATTTCTCGAGCCATATTTATTAAAAATTCTCCCCTCCTCATTTTTTGATCCATGTTTTCACAGGCTTGATATGCAACAAAACAGTTGATCCCTATCATATCCAGCATTCTATAAAAAATTGCCATCGGCCAACGTCGAGTTTTGCGGCTGCACGAATATACTGAGCACTTTTTGTCGATCTCATCAACGCCTCCCTTTGTTTGATTATAGTCTTCTATCATTTGTGGTTTGCCTGACTCAGTGTTGGATTCTTGAGTGTGATGCATGGAAGAAACTAAAAGAACGGACTTGTTTTTCTTTGGAACAAATGATAATAACGTTAAGTCCTTTGTGAAACCATAGAGTGAACTTCCTACTTCCCTCTCTTTATTAGGCAGAAAGCATGCCGGAATCTCTCTCTTATTCTTTTTCAAAGTGCCGAGATATGACAAATTTTTTTGCAGTAACTCCGTAATTAGTGGTATGGAGCTAAACCAGTTGTCAGCTGTAATGTTACGATTTGATCCTTCAATACCTTTCACAAGTCGTAAAACTGATTGCGATGGCACAGATAATTTTTTTTCTTCTTGATTTAGTCCAATTCCATCGGAGCCCTTGCCATGGTAGATATAAGCATTGTACGTATAAAAAGTTCGTGCGTCACTTAAGATCATGATCTTCAGCCCATACTTAGCAGGTTTTTGTGGCATGTAAACTACAAATTTGCAGCGACCTCTAAAGGGAACCAGCATTTCATCAATACACATACATATTACCTCCAGGTGAATACTGCATTTGTGAATTTGAGATGAACTTGTTAAATATATTTGATATAGGGGCTAGGGCGTCTTCTTTTAAACGTTCTTTTCGGCTCTGAAGGTCATCAAATCTCATACAGTTGACCAAACATGAAAATCTGTACTTTGACATAACGCAGCGAAATATTTCACGGCCTGTACCGTCATTCGCAAATATTGAATTTAGATCGCAATCGTTGCATTTTAAAACCGAGGTATAATATAAGAGTCCAATAAATGCCTTCATTTCATTCTCATTTGTATTCATAAGTTCTGCTCGGTTGCTATTTTTAAACCGCCTTCGATATATATCAAGCTTTTGGTTTGTATTTACTACCAAAATCGAAAGCATTGATTCATCAAAAAATTTGGTCCACAAATCGCAGTAAGTTTCAAACTTTGAGGTAGTTACAAGGTTTGGTAACCTTAAAATGTTATGAGCACGGACTCTAGAGTTGCGTGGACTTTCTTGATCAGACCATATAAAGCCATTTTTACCTTTATATAAATGCTCACTTATCAATTCTTTCGTAAATAAAATGCATTGCTCACGAACTTCTGCTTCCAAAGAAATTTCGTCGTCGTCATATGTTATTTCTTCTGGCTCGAAATTTGGATCTTCTATATCATCGTCGTCGCTAAAATCGTCGTCTTCATCAATCTCCTCGAGCCACTCAGTGATCTGCTGCTCACTGCTTTTAAATGTTCCGGCTGAAGTTCTTTTGAGGGAACTCATTTGTTCTGAGCTTAAATACTGCAAAAATAAAAACGATGCTATCAGTTGAAATACAATTTTGCTGTCTTGAGGTCTGAGAGACACTATGATAGTTTTGCAATGTAACTGACGTGAGGTCTGGAAGACACTATGAAATATAACAATTATACTGACCTGGTGGTCTGCTAGATACTTACACTAATACTGACGTGGAGGTATCACATACACTTTACTGCGAATCTAGACACGTGCGATGCGCTCGATCGCTCTTTTGGTACTGAACGACGTAGAAATAACAAGAGAAAAGGTATAGAGAGTATAGAGAGCAAATCTAAAATATTTTCTAAGATATGCTCTGAGTTGTTATTTGCGGTGTCTGTCAGACTACGACGTCAGCTGCAGAGGGTTAAATATGATATATTTCTTAAAAAATATATATTTATAAATATTGATAAATTGAAATAATTTTTTAGCTTTTTTTTTACAAAAAATTTGGTTTTTTCACTCGAAGATGGATGTCAGAAACAGAAAAATATTGAAATATTGGGTTATATGTCGACTCTTTTACAAATGAAAATTTTTAGGAAGAAAATAGTTGATGTCTTTAGGAAAATTAACGCAATTTCAAACTATTTCGTGAATATAAAATTGAAGAACTACAAACTGCGTTTTTACTTTTATATATATAGTATAAACATGTTTAAATAATAGTCTTATCTTCAAGCAAATGTTATTTGAGAAAAATGTAAAATACCAAATAACACATTAACACTAAACAATAGTTTCTAGAAATAGTGTGAAAAGATATGTAAATAAATAAACTACATTCTTATCACTAAACAAGTATTATTTGGAGATAGGTACTGTAAACTGTAAACAATACTATCACCAAATAATTATTTAGAAATAGAATAAATAGGCATAAGTAAAATGTAAGTTAGTCCTATTATAGATACTAGTATATCCCGTGGTCGAAATTCGACCACCTTAAATTAGTTTAACTTATTAAATCCTCTGTTCGCATTTTTCTCCAGTACCTAATGCCTAGAGGCATAAATATTGGAGACATTTTTATTGCTGAAAATAATTATTTATAGTTGAGTTATTGAGAGTCGCTTTCATAAAAGCTGGTTTACTCTAAAGCCGGGTAATTTGACAACTAACCAAAAAAATCCGTCCATTAAAGACCAGTAATCATTAATAGGAGATGGCAAAAACGGTACTTAGTAATGTTTGAAAGTCCACCATCAGACCCACCACTCCTTTCATATTCCGTCAATACCTATTTCAATAAACAAAATTAAATTTCATGGGCATATACCAACAACATAGTTAGACTTATAATATATATAATGGTCACATAGAATGATGCCATATCGAACAAAATTGGCCATATGGATTGAAACGAATGAAAGTTCATTTTGAGATTCCGTTAACTTCTTAACATTTGCCGGTTTCCAAATTGTGTTTTTTTTTTGGTATACAGACAGTTTTCTCAATTTTTCTTTAAGTTGTACATTTTTTGAAGTCCGTATAGCGGGAGAATATTACAACTTAGACATATGATGGTTTTCTGGTTTTTTTCGTCAAATTCAACTCGGAAATATTGAAAACACATAACCTAACTGGCCCAATTTAATATTGGGGTATATGTCGACTCTTTTACAAATAAAAATTTTTATGAAGAAAATAGTTGATGTCTTTAGGAAAATTAACGCAATTTCAAACTATTTCGTGAATATAAAATTGAAGAACTACAAACTGCGTTTTTACTTTTATATATATAGTATAAACATGTTTAAATAATAGTCTTATCTTCAAGCAAATGTTATTTGAGAAAAATGTAAAATACCAAATAACACATTAACACTAAACAATAGTTTCTAGAAATAGTGTGAAAAGATATGTAAATAAATAAACTACATTCTTATCACTAAACAAGTATTATTTGGAGATAGGTACTGTAAACTGTAAACAATACTATCACCAAATAATTATTTAGAAATAGAATAAATAGGCATAAGTAAAATGTAAGTTAGTCCTATTATAGATACTAGTATATCCCGTGGTCGAAATTCGACCACCTTAAATTAGTTTAACTTATTAAATCCTCTGTTCGCATTTTTCTCCAGTACCTAATGCCTAGAGGCATAAATATTGGAGACATTTTTATTGCTGAAAATAATTATTTATAGTTGAGTTATTGAGAGTCGCTTTCATAAAAGCTGGTTTACTCTAAAGCCGGGTAATTTGACAACTAACCAAAAAAATCCGTCCATTAAAGACCAGTAATCATTAATAGGAGATGGCAAAAACGGTACTTAGTAATGTTTGAAAGTCCACCATCAGACCCACCACTCCTTTCATATTCCGTCAATACCTATTTCAATAAACAAAATTAAATTTCATGGGCATATACCAACAACATAGTTAGACTTATAATATATATAATGGTCACATAGAATGATGCCATATCGAACAAAATTGGCCATATGGATTGAAACGAATGAAAGTTCATTTTGAGATTCCGTTAACTTCTTAACATTTGCCGGTTTCCAAATTGTGTTTTTTTTTTGGTATACAGACAGTTTTCTCAATTTTTCTTTAAGTTGTACATTTTTTGAAGTCCGTATAGCGGGAGAATATTACAACTTAGACATATGATGGTTTTCTGGTTTTTTTCGTCAAATTCAACTCGGAAATATTGAAAACACATAACCTAACTGGCCCAATTTAATATTGGGGTATATGTCGACTCTTTTACAAATAAAAATTTTTATGAAGAAAATAGTTGATGTCTTTAGGAAAATTAACGCAATTTCAAACTATTTCGTGAATATAAAATTGAAGAAGCTACAAACTGCGTTTTTACTTTTCGTATATTAAATATGATATATTTCTTAAAAAATATATATTTATAAATATTGATAAATTGAAATAATTTTTTAGCTTTTTTTTTACAAAAAATTTGGTTTTTTCACTCTAAGATGGATGTCAGAAACAGAAAAATATTGAAATATTGGGTTATATGTCGACTCTTTTACAAATGAAAATTTTTAGGAAGAAAATAGTTGATGTCTTTAGGAAAATTAACGCAATTTCAAACTATTTCGTGAATATAAAATTGAAGAACTACAAACTGCGTTTTTACTTTTTATATATTAAATATGATATATTTCTTAAAAAATATATATTGATAAATTGAAATAATTTTTTAGCTTTTTTTTTACAAAAAATTTGGTTTTTTCACTCGAAGATGGATGTCAGAAACAGAAAAATATTGAAATATTGGGTTATATATCGACTCTTTTACAAATAAAAATTTTTAGGAAGAAAATAGTTGATGTCTTTAGGAAAATTAACGCAATTTCGAACCATTTCGTGAATATTAAATTGAAGAGCTACAAACTGCGTTTTTACTTTTTCCATATTAAATATGATAGATTTCTTAAAAAATATAAATTTATAAATATTGATAAATTGGAATAATTTTTTAGATTTTATTCAAAAAATTGGAGTTTTTCACTCCAAGATAGATGTCATAAACATAATAAACAGAAAAATATTGGATTACAAATATAATAAATTAAAAAAAAAAAAAATATAATAAAAAGTTTTCGTATATTTTAAGGCAAATTCAATTTAGTAAAAAAAAAAAAAACTTTACCTGCCCTGAACACGTTCTTGAACATACGAACGCACGCATCATAGCCGGCACGCTCACCACCTGCGCCACTGCTATATGTACAACAAAAAAGTCAAATACTGTATTTAACAGCTTTGGGTTTTGGTGAAACCTTTGATGAATTATTACAAATTAATGAAGCATTTTTTGTTAAATATAATATGCCTATGCAAAGCTCCTGGCCCATGAAAACATATCAAAATATATAATAATTGGAGTTATGCATTGTTTTATGAGATACACTCTGGCAATTGATTGTATGGAAAAAATGTTATGGTTCAGTTATGCTTGCATAGCATGACAATACATTGCATGGGTTCTGTCATTTTCTATATCTGTTAAATGGGTTTTACATGTATTCGATTATACAACGCATGGCAACCCAGAGCATGGCATCGAAGTCTGTTGAATTTTGATCTCTATGTAACTTAACATACCTACTGTCGAATCTTTTGCTTATTATTCTTATAAATTTTAGTAAAAAACAAATAAAAGCGTTGTAATGGAAGAAGAAAAGCTGAAAGAATGTGTGCGAGCTCATGAAATTCTGTATGTTTCGCGAATATCTGATTTTGAGGGGCTGTGCGTTGTGCGAAGTATAATCAACATTTTCTTTTACGTGCTGTGTATTGCTATGCTATGCCCTGCTATGCAAGCTTAACTGAACCATTAACCTATTAATATATAGATAATGGTCACATAGAATGATGCCATATCGAACAAAATTGGCCATATGGATTGAAACGAATGAAAGTTCATTTTGAGATTCCGTTAACTTCTTAACATTTGCCGGTTTCCAAATTGTGTTTTTTTTTTTGGTATACAGACAGTTTTCTCAATTTTTCTTTTAGTTGTATATTTTTTGAAGTCCGTATAGCGGGAGAATATTACAACTTAGACATATGATGGTTTTCTGGTTTTTTTCGTCAAATTCAACTCGGAAATATTGAAAACACATAACCTAACTGGCCCAATTTAATATTGGGGTATATGTCGACTCTTTAACAAATAAAAATTTTTATGAAGAAAATAGTTGATGTCTTTAGGAAAATTAACGCAATTTCAAACTATTTCGTGAATATAAAATTGAAGAACTACAAACTGCGTTTTTACTTTTTATATATTAAATATGATATATTTCTTAAAAAATATATATTGATAAATTGAAATAATTTTTTAGCTTTTTTTTTACAAAAAATTTGGTTTTTTCAATCGAAGATGGATGTCAGAAACAGAAAAATATTGAAATATTGGGTTATATGTCGACTCTTTTACAAATGAAAATTTTTAGGAAGAAAATAGTTGATGTCTTTAGGAAAATTAACGCAATTTCAAACTATTTCGTGAATATAAAATTGAAGAACTACAAACTGCGTTTTTACTTTTTATATATTAAATATGATATATTTCTTAAAAAATATATACTGATAAATTGAAATAATTTTTTAGCTTTTTTTCAAACAATTTGGTTTTTTCACTCGATAAAAGATGTCATAAACAGAAAAATATTGAAATATCGGGTTATATGTCGACTCTTTTACAAATGAAAATTTTTAGGAAGAAAATAGTTGATGTCTTTAGGAAAATTAACGCAATTTCAAACTATTTCGTGAATATAAAATTGAAGAACTACAAACTGCGTTTTTACTTTTCGTATATTAAATATGATATATTTCTTAAAAAATATATACTGATAAATTGAAATAATTTTTTAGCTTTTTTTCAAACAATTTGGTTTTTTCACTCGATAAAAGATGTCATAAACAGAAAAATATTGAAATATCGGGTTATATGTCGACTCTTTTACAAATGAAAATTTTTAGGAAGAAAATAGTTGATGTCTTTAGGAAAATTAACGCAATTTCAAACTATTTCGTGAATATAAAATTGAAGAACTACAAACTGCGTTTTTACTTTTTATATATTAAATATGATATATTTCTTAAAAAATATATATTGATAAATTGAAATAATTTTTTAGCTTTTTTTTTACAAAAAATTTGGTTTTTTCAATCGAAGATGGATGTCAGAAACAGAAAAATATTGAAATATTGGGTTATATGTCGACTCTTTTAAAAATGAAAATTTTTAGGAAGAAAATAGTTGATGTCTTTAGGAAAATTAACGCAATTTCAAACTATTTCGTGAATATAAAATTGAAGAACTACAAACTGCGTTTTTACTTTTTATATATTAAATATGATTAATTCTTAAAAAATATATATTGATAAATTGAAATAATTTTTAGCTTTTTTTTTGCAAAAAATTTGGTTTTTTCACTCGAAGATGGATGTCAGAAACAGAAAAATATTGAAATATTGGGTTATATGTCGACTCTTTTACAAATAAAAATTTTTAGGAAGAAAATAGTTGATGTCTTTAGGAAAATTAACGCAATTTCAAACTATTACATGGATATAAAATTGAAGAAGCTACAAACTGTGTTTTATTGAAGAGTAGTCATAATGAAAAAAAAAGAAAAAAATTTTATGTTCGAAGTTGTGTTCGAACCACTAAACCCCACGCGTCCCACCCGAGCGCATTACACATGCTCTATTGGTACACATAAGTATGGCGTGTCAAATGCTATACCTAAGCGCTAAAGGTTCAGCAAATATTTCCACCGCTAAGAATATATGTACATACATACATACCATATAGATTGAAACCAATGAAAGTTCATTTTGAGATTCCGTTAACTTCTTAACATTAGCCGGTTTCCAAATTGTGTTTTTTTTTTTGGTATACAGACAGTTTTCTCAATTTTACTTGTAGTTGTAGATTTTTTGAAGTCCGTATAGCGGGAGAATATTACAACTTAGACATATGATGGTTTTCTGGTTTTTTTCGTCAAATTCAACTCGGAAATATTGAAAACACATAACCTAACTGGCCCAATTTAATATTGGGGTATATGTCGACTCTTTTACAAATAAAAATTTTTATGAAGAAAATAGTTGATGTCTTTAGGAAAATTAACGCAATTTCAAACTATTTCGTGAATATAAAATTGAAGAAGCTACAAACTGCGTTTTTACTTTTCGTATATTAAATATGATATATTTCTTAAAAAATATATACTGATAAATTGAAATAATTTTTTAGCTTTTTTTTTTCAAACAATTTGTTTTTTTCACTCGAAAAAAGATGTCATAAACAGAAAAATATTGAAATATCGGGTTATATGTCGACTCTTTTACAAATGAAAATTTTTAGGAAGAAAATAGTTGATGTCTTTAGGAAAATTAACGCAATTTCAAACTATTTCGTGAATATAAAATTGAAGAACTACAAACTGCGTTTGTACTTTTTATATATTAAATATGATATATTTCTTAAAAAATATATATTGATAAATTGAAATAATTTTTTAGCTTTTTCTTTACAAAAAATTTGGTTTTTTCACTCGAAGATGGAAGTCAGAAACAGAAAAATATTGAAATATTGGGTTATATGTCGACTCTTTAACAAATAAAAATTTTTAGGAAGAAAATAGTTGATGTCTTTAGGAAAATTAACGCAATTTCAAACTATTTCGTGAATATAAAATTGAAGAACTACAAACTGCGTTTTTACTTTTTATATATTAAATATGATATATTTCTTAAAAAATATATATTGATAAATTGAAATAATTTTTTAGCTTTTTTTTTACAAAAAATTTGGTTTTTTCACTCGAAGATGGATGTCAGAAACAGAAAAATATTGAAATATTGGGTTATATATCGACTCTTTTACAAATAAAAATTTTTAGGAAGAAAATAGTTGATGTCTTTAGGAAAATTAACGCAATTTCGAACCATTTCGTGAATATTAAATTGAAGAGCTACAAACTGCGTTTTTACTTTTTCCATATTAAATATGATAGATTTCTTAAAAAATATAAATTTATAAATATTGATAAATTGGAATAATTTTTTAGATTTTATTCAAAAAATTGGAGTTTTTCACTCCAAGATAGATGCCATAAACATAATAAACAGAAAAATATTGGATTACAAATATAATAAATTAAAAAAAAAAAAATATAATAAAAAGTTTTCGTATATTTTAAGGCAAATTCAATTTAGTAAAAAAAAAAAAAACTTTACCTGCCCTGAACACGTTCTTGAACATACGAACGCACGCATCATAGCCGGCACGCTCACCACCTGCGCCACTGCTATATGTACAACAAAAAAGTCAAATACTGTATTTAACAGCTTTGGGTTTTGGTGAAAACTTTGATGAATTATTACAAATTAATGAAGCATTTTTTGTTCAATATAATATGCCTATGCAAAGCTCCTGGCCCATGAAAACATATCAAAATATATAATAATTGGAGTTATGCATTGTTTTATGAGATACACTCTGGCAATTGATTGTATGGAAAAAATGTTAGCCTATTAATATATAGACTAGTATATCCCGTGGTCGAAATTCGACCACCTTAAATTAGTTTAACTTATTAAATCCTCTGTTCGCATTTTTCTCCAGTACCTAATGCCTAGAGGCATAAATATTGGAGACATTTTTATTGCTGAAAATAATTATTTATAGTTGAGTTATTGAGAGTCGCTTTCATAAAAGCTGGTTTACTCTAAAGCCGGGTAATTTGACAACTAACCAAAAAAATCCGTCCATTAAAGACCAGTAATCATTAATAGGAGATGGCAAAAACGGTACTTAGTAATGTTTGAAAGTCCACCATCAGACCCACCACTCCTTTCATATTCCGTCAATACCTATTTCAATAAACAAAATTAAATTTCATGGGCATATACCAACAACATAGTTAGACTTATAATATATATAATGGTCACATAGAATGATGCCATATCGAACAAAATTGGCCATATGGATTGAAACGAATGAAAGTTCATTTTGAGATTCCGTTAACTTCTTAACATTTGCCGGTTTCCAAATTGTGTTTTTTTTTTTTGGTATACAGACAGTTTTCTCAATTTTTCTTTTAGTTGTATATTTTTTGAAGTCCGTATAGCGGGAGAATATTACAACTTAGACATATGATGGTTTTCTGGTTTTTTTTCGTCAAATTCAACTCGGAAATATTGAAAACACATAACCTAACTGGCCCAATTTAATATTGGGGTATATGTCGACTCTTTTACAAATAAAAATTTTTATGAAGAAAATAGTTGATGTCTTTAGGAAAATTAACGCAATTTCAAACTATTTCGTGAATATAAAATTGAAGAAGCTACAAACTGCGTTTTTACTTTTCGTATATTAAATATGATATATTTCTTAAAAAATATATACTGATAAATTGAAATAATTTTTTAGCTTTTTTTTCAAACAATTTGGTTTTTTCACTCGATAAAAGATGTCATAAACAGAAAAATATTGAAATATCGGGTTATATGTCGACTCTTTTACAAATGAAAATTTTTAGGAAGAAAATAGTTGATGTCTTTAGGAAAATTAACGCAATTTCGAACCATTTCGTGAATATTAAATTGAAGAACTACAAACTGCGTTTTTACTTTTTCCATATTAAATATGATAATTTCTTAAAAAATATAAATTTATAAATATTGATAAATTGGAATAATTTTTTAGATTTTATTCAAAAAATTTGAGTTTTTCACTCCAAGATAGATGTCATAAACATAATAAACAGAAAAATATTGGATTACAAACATAATAAATAAAAAAAAAAAAAAAAATATAATAAAAAGTTTTCGTATATTTTAAGGCAAATTCAATTTAGTAAAAAAAAAAAAAACTTTACCTGCCCTGAACACGTTCTTGAACATACGAACGCACGCATCATAGCCGGCACGCTCACCACCTGCGCCACTGCTGTATGTACAACAAAAAAGTCAAATACTGTAGTTAACAGCTTTGGGTTTTGGTGAATGTTGATGAATTATTACAAATTAATGAAGCATTTTTTGTTAAATATAATATGCCTATGCAAAGCTCCTGG
The DNA here is from genome assembly GCA_951509765.1 of Sphenella marginata. Lineage (NCBI taxonomy): Eukaryota > Metazoa > Arthropoda > Insecta > Diptera > Tephritidae > Sphenella > Sphenella marginata. The sequence goes on along the minus strand of OX608078.1, from coordinate 62,850,512 downwards.
CCCATGAAAACATATCAAAATATATAATAATTGGAGTTATGCATTGTTTTATGAGATACACTCTGGCAATTGATTGTATGGAAAAAATGTTATGGTTCAGTTATGCTTGCATAGCATGACAATACATTGCATGGGTTCTGTCATTTTCTATATCTGTTAAATGGGTTTTACATGTATTCGATTATACAACGCATGGCAACCCAGAGCATGGCATCGAAGTCTGTTGAATTTTGATCTCTATGTAACTTAACATACCTACTGTCGAATCTTTTGCTTATTATTCTTATAAATTTTAGTAAAAAACAAATAAAAGCGTTGTAATGGAAGAAGAAAAGCTGAAAGAATGTGTGCGAGCTCATGAAATTCTGTATGTTTCGCGAATATCTGATTTTGAGGGGCTGTGCGTTGTGCGAAGTATAATCAACATTTTCTTTTACGTGCTGTGTATTGCTATGCTATGCCCTGCTATGCAAGCTTAACTGAACCATTAACCTATTAATATATAGATAATGGTCACATAGAATGATGCCATATCGAACAAAATTGGCCATATGGATTGAAACGAATGAAAGTTCATTTTGAGATTCCGTTAACTTCTTAACATTTGCCGGTTTCCAAATTGTGTTTTTTTTTTTTGGTATACAGACAGTTTTCTCAATTTTTCTTTTAGTTGTATATTTTTTGAAGTCCGTATAGCGGGAGAATATTACAACTTAGACATATGATGGTTTTCTGGTTTTTTTCGTCAAATTCAACTCGGAAATATTGAAAACACATAACCTAACTGGCCCAATTTAATATTGGGGTATATGTCGACTCTTTAACAAATAAAAATTTTTATGAAGAAAATAGTTGATGTCTTTAGGAAAATTAACGCAATTTCAAACTATTTCGTGAATATAAAATTGAAGAAGCTACAAACTGCGTTTTTACTTTTCGTATATTAAATATGATATATTTCTTAAAAAATATATACTGATAAATTGAAATAATTTTTTAGCTTTTTTTTCAAACAATTTGGTTTTTTCACTCGATAAAAGATGTCATAAACAGAAAAATATTGAAATATCGGGTTATATGTCGACTCTTTTACAAATGAAAATTTTTAGGAAGAAAATAGTTGATGTCTTTAGGAAAATTAACGCAATTTCAAACTATTTCGTGAATATAAAATTGAAGAACTACAAACTGCGTTTTTACTTTTTATATATTAAATATGATATATTTCTTAAAAAATATATATTGATAAATTGAAATAATTTTTTAGCTTTTTTTTTACAAAAAATTTGGTTTTTTCACTCGAAGATGGATGTCAGAAACAGAAAAATATTGAAATATTGGGTTATATGTCGACTCTTTTACAAATGAAAATTTTTAGGAAGAAAATAGTTGATGTCTTTAGGAAAATTAACGCAATTTCAAACTATTTCGTGAATATAAAATTGAAGAACTACAAACTGCGTTTTTACTTTTTATATATTAAATATGATTAATTCTTAAAAAATATATATTGATAAATTGAAATAATTTTTAGCTTTTTTTTTGCAAAAAATTTGGTTTTTTCACTCGAAGATGGATGTGAGAAACAGAAAAATATTGAAATATTGGGTTATATTTCGACTCTTTTACAAATAAAAATTTTTAGGAAGAAAATAGTTGATGTCTTTAGGAAAATTAACGCAATTTCAAACTATTACATGAATATAAAATTGAAGAAGCTACAAACTGTGTTTTATTGAAGAATAGTCAATATGAAAAAAAAGGAAAAAAATTTTATGTTCGAAGTTGTGTTCGAACCATTAAACCCCACGCGTCCCACCCGAGCGCATTACACATGCTCTATTGGTACACATAAGTATGGCGTGTCAAATGCTATACCTAAGCGCTAAAGGTTCAGCAAATATTTCCACCGCTAAGAATATATGTTCATACATACATACCATATAGATTGAAACGAATGAAAGTTCATTTTGAGATTCCGTTAACTTCTTAACATTAGCCGGTTTCCAAATTGTGTTTTTTTTTTTTTGGTATACAGACAGTTTTCTCAATTTTACTTGTAGTTGTAGATTTTTTGAAGTCCGTATAGCGGGAGAATATTACAACTTAGACATATGATGGTTTTCTGGTTTTTTTCGTCAAATTCAACTCGGAAATATTGAAAACACATAACCTAACTGGCCCAATTTAATATTGGGGTATATGTCGACTCTTTTACAAATAAAAATTTTTATGAAGAAAATAGTTGATGTCTTTAGGAAAATTAACGCAATTTCAAACTATTTCGTGAATATAAAATTGAAGAAGCTACAAACTGCGTTTTTACTTTTCGTATATTAAATATGATATATTTCTTAAAAAATATATACTGATAAATTGAAATAATTTTTTAGCTTTTTTTTTCAAACAATTTGGTTTTTTCACTCGAAAAAAGATGTCATAAACAGAAAAATATTGAAATATCGGGTTATATGTCGACTCTTTTACAAATGAAAATTTTTAGGAAGAAAATAGTTGATGTCTTTAGGAAAATTAACGCAATTTCAAACTATTTCGTGAATATAAAATTGAAGAACTACAAACTGCGTTTGTACTTTTTATATATTAAATATGATATATTTCTTAAAAAATATATATTGATAAATTGAAATAATTTTTTAGCTTTTTCTTTACAAAAAATTTGGTTTTTTCACTCGAAGATGGATGTCAGAAACAGAAAAATATTGAAATATTGGGCTATATGTCGACTCTTTTACAAATGAAAATTTTTAGGAAGAAAATAGTTGATGTCTTTAGGAAAATTAACGCAATTTCAAACTATTTCGTGAATATAAAATTGAAGAACTACAAACTGCGTTTTTACTTTTTATATATTAAATATGATATATTTCTTAAAAAATATATATTGATAAATTGAAATAATTTTTTAGCTTTTTTTTTACAAAAAATTTGGTTTTTTCACTCGAAGATGGATGTCAGAAACAGAAAAATATTGAAATATTGGGTTATATATCGACTCTTTTACAAATAAAAATTTTAGGAAGAAAATAGTTGATGTCTTTAGGAAAATTAACGCAATTTCGAACCATTTCGTGAATATTAAATTGAAGAGCTACAAACTGCGTTTTTACTTTTTCCATATTAAACATGATAGATTTCTTAAAAAATATAAATTTATAAATATTGATATATTGGAATAATTTTTTAGATTTTATTCAAAAAATTTGAGTTTTTCACTCCAAGATAGATGTCATAAACATAATAAACAGAAAAATATTGGATTACAAATATAATAAATTAAAAAAAAAAAAAATATAATAAAAAGTTTTCGTATATTTTAAGGCAAATTCAATTTAGTAAAAAAAAAAAAAACTTTACCTGCCCTGAACACGTTCTTGAACATACGAACGCACGCATCATAGCCGGCACGCTCACCACCTGCGCCACTGCTGTATGTACAACAAAAAAGTCAAATACTGTAGTTAACAGCTTTGGGTTTTGGTGAAAACTTTGATGAATTATTACAAATTAATGAAGCATTTTTTGTTAAATATAATATGCCTATGCAAAGCTCCTGGCCCATGAAAACATATCAAAATATATAATAATTGGAGTTATGCATTGTTTTATGAGATACACTCTGGCAATTGATTATATGGAAAAAATGTTAGCCTATTAATATATAGACTAGTATATCCCGTGGTCGAAATTCGACCACCTTAAATTAGTTTTTTAAATAATTAAATCCTCTGTTCGCATTTTTCTCCAGTACCTAATGCCTAGAGGCATAAATATTGGAAACATTTTTATTGCTGAAAATAATTATTTATAGTTGAGTTATTGAGAACCGCTTTCATAAAAGCTGGTTTACTCTAAAGCCGGGTAATTTGACAACTAACCAAAAAAATCCGTCCATTAGAGACCAGTAATCATTAATAGGTACTTAGTAATGTTTGACCCATCAGACCCACCACTCCTTTCATATTCCGTCAATACCTATTTCAATAAACAAAATTAAATTTCATGGGCATATACCAACAACATAGTTAGACTTATAATATATATAATGGTCACATAGAATGATGCCATATCGAACAAAATTGGCCATATGGATTGAAACGAATGAAAGTTCATTTTGAGATTCCGTTAACTTCTTAACATTTGCCGGTTTCCAAATTGTGTTTTTTTTTTTGGTATACAGACAGTTTTCTCAATTTTTCTTTTAGTTGTATATTTTTTGAAGTCCGTATAGCGGGAGAATATTACAACTTAGACATATGATGGTTTTCTGGTTTTTTTCGTCAAATTCAACTCGGAAATATTGAAAACACATAACATAACTGGCCCAATTTAATCTTGGGGTATATGTCGACTCTTTTACAAATAAAAATTTTTAAGAAGAAAATAGTTGATGTCTTTAGGAAAATTAACGCAATTTCAAACTATTTCGTGAATATAAAATTGAAGAAACTACAAACTGCGTTTTTACTTTTTGTATATTAAATATGATATATTTCTCAAAAAATATATACTGATAAATTGAAATAATTTTTTAGCTTTTTTTTTCAAAAAATTTGGTTTTTTCACTCGAAGATGATGTCAGAAACAGAAAAATATTGAAATATTGGGTTGTATGTCGACTCTTTTACAAATAAAAATTTTTAGGAAGAAAATAGTTGATGTTTTTAGGAAAATTAACGCGATTTCAAACTATTACATGAATATAAAATTGAAGAAGCTACAAACTGTGTTTTATTGAAGAATAGTCAATATGAAAAAAAAGGAAAAAAATTTTATGTTCGAAGTTGTGTTCGAACCATTAAACCCCACGCGTCCCACCCGAGCCCATTACACATGCTCTATTGGTACACGTAAGTATGGCGTGTCAAATGCTATACCTAAGCGCTAAAGGTTCAGCAAATATTTCCACCGCTAAGAATATATGTACATACATACATACCATATAGATTGAAACCAATGAAAGTTCATTTTGAGATTCCGTTAACTTCTTAACATTAGCCGGTTTCCAAATTGTATTTTTTTTTTTTTGGTATACAGACAGTTTTCTCAATTTTACTTGTAGTTGTAGATTTTTTGAAGTCCGTATAGCGGGAGAATATTACAACTTAGACATATGATGGTTTTCTGGTTTTTTTCGTCAAATTCAACTCGGAAATATTGAAAACACATAACATAACTGGCCCAATTTAATATTGGGGTATATGTCGACTCTTTTACAAATAAAAATTTTTAAGAAGAAAATAGTTGATGTCTTTAGGAAAATTAACGCAATTTCAAACTATTTCGTGAATATAAAATTGAAGAAACTACAAACTGCGTTTTTACTTTTTGTATATTAAATATGATATATTTCTTAAAAAATATATATTGATAAATTGAAATAATTTTTTAGCTTTTTTTTTACAAAAAATTTGGTTTTTTCACTCGAAGATGGATGTCAGAAACAGAAAAATATTGAAATATTGGGTTAAATGTCGACTCTTTTACAAATGAAAATTTTTAGGAAGAAAATAGTTGATGTCTTTAGGAAAATTAACGCAATTTTAAACTATTTCGTGAATATAAAATTGAAGAACTACAAACTGCGTTTGTACTTTTTATATATTAAACTATTTCGTGAATATTAAATTGAAGAACTACAAACTGCGTTTTTACTTTTTCCATATTAAATATGATAGATTTCTTAAAAAATATAAATTTATAAATATTGATAAATTGGAATAATTTTTTAGATTTTATTCAAAAAATTTGAGTTTTTCACTCCAAGATAGATGTCATAAACATAATAAACAGAAAAATATTGGATTACAAATATAATAAATTAAAAAAAAAAAAAATATAATAAAAAGTTTTCGTATATTTTAAGGCAAATTCAATTTAGTAAAAAAAAAAAAAACTTTACCTGCCCTGAACACGTTCTTGAACATACGAACGCACGCATCATAGCCGGCACGCTCACCACCTGCGCCACTGCTGTATGTACAACAAAAAGTCAAATACTGTAGTTAACAGCTTTGGGTTTTGGTGAATGTTGATGAATTATTACAAATTAATGAAGCATTTTTTGTTAAATATAATATGCCTATGCAAAGCTCCTGGCCCATGAAAACATATCAAAATATATAATAATTGGAGTTATGCATTGTTTTATGAGATACACTCTGGCAATTGATTGTATGGAAAAAATGTTAGCCTATTAATATATAGATGAAAATAAACGAAGTTGGTCAGAGCACATGCTTATCAATATATTTATTCCATTTAAACTTTACTGGGACACATTAACTAACGCGAACTTTACTCACCTGTGTGCAGTCTAGTATGTTGTTGAACGTGCGAAAGTTGTTTAAATCTACGATCACAGTATGAGCATTTGTATGGTTTTTCGCCCGTGTGAACACGGATATGCTGAACAAGTTGGTGATTGCTGGAAAAACTCTTCATGCACTGCTGGCACTGGTGAGGCTTACTTTCGGTAACCATACTACCAGGAGCGCTAAGGCCAACCCGAGGTACGTGATGTATCTGTTGCATGGCACTTTTGTGCATGAAAAGCTGAAGCCCGAATGAAGCAATTGACAGCCCATAAAAACAGTTCCGTAATGTTAGCATGAAAACGATAAAACAAGCAGATAGTGCGAACTTAATTTTTTGTATAGCTACGTAATCAAACTTCATGTGCTGTGTCCAATAAAGTTAACAGCACGATTTATTTTTTTTGTTAGTGAATATTTCGTTTACTTATACTTCTGAATTTAATAATAATACTGGGTTAAAACTTTTTTGTAGGACGATTTGGAGACTCACAATGTAAGTGCCTGAAGCAAACTATTTTCTGTCACCACTCACATTCAGATAACAGGAAGGGGTAGAAATTCGGTTTACATGTTTGTTAACGAGACCTTCCGAAAAGAACAATGGCTCGACCCCTTTCCGATAACTTCCACTTTTTTCCGTGAGTATGGTGTTGATTTGTTTATCTCCTTTTAGAGATATTCAGCCTAAAAATTTAAGTTTGTATGGTAGGCACCACATCGCCATAATATTTTCGCCTTATTTTCTAAACTTCTACCTATTAATTACGGACAAACTCCCAAATGGTGGCTTAACTATACCATTGCATGGAAATTTACAGAGTTCAATCCCCGTAGCAAGGCATAACAAAAAAAAAAAAAAAAAATTTACATCAATAAATGTTTGCACCCATACAACTGAAGTAAATAAGTGTGTTTTAATATTAAAAACGGTAACTTAGTTGCATAAAACACTTCAGCTAGAATTATCACTTGCCTTTAGAAACGATTAAAAACGTAATCAAGATTTATAGAAATTTAGTCAAACCACGATTCATCTTAATATATAAAAATCACGTGTCACATGTTCAATCAGGGTGAGCTCCTAAGCTACTCAACCGATTTTAATGAAATTTGCACATCATCTACAGTTTGATCCAACTTGAAAGATAGGATACCTTATATCTCAAGGGGGAGTGGAAATCGGGAAAAAACCATAAATTTTTTTGTTTACACAGCCACAAATCATAAACGGATCCACCGATTAGAATGAAACTTACTTGAAGTTAAACTTTGAAATATTTACTTTCGTTCTGCATCAAAAAAAATAGTTGATTCATATATTATTTAACCAAAATTGTTTAAACAATAGGAGCACCTTTTCTAAAAAAAGCTGTTTGTGTGTTTGTTCGCTGTCAACCAAATGAATCGATTTAAGTTAAGCGAGCGCTCGGTAGCGGTACTTCGCTTCGTACATACATACATATGTATGTATGTATGACGCTTTAAATAAAAACAAAATTAACATTCATATGTACATATGTACGTTTTCGCGTTGCTGAGGGATAAGTAAAAATCAAATCCATATATGTACATATTTTGTAGTGAACGCATTTTGTGAAACCCCGTTATTCGTATTTTATACAATTGCTTCATTGTTCAAAAATATTTAATTAAAATATATACATATGTACATGTAAGTATTATCACATAATTATATTATTAATTTCTTATTTCATATTAATCAATTCAAAAATGATAGGAAAAAAATGAGAACGGCTGGACAGATTTGACTCAAGTTTTTTTTCAGTTCTTCGTAATTGGTAACGCGGTGTTTCCACCAAACCAAACACCGTGTTTAAAAGGGTTTGGGTTATGTAGAAATGGTTATGTAGAAATGTCAAGTTTTTCTACTGAGAGTTTACCGGAAAATGGGTTTACACCCACTAAATCGGAACGACGATCATAATTAATTGTTTAGTGGGTGTAAACCCATTTTCCGGCAAACTATCAGTGGAAAACTTGACATTTCTACATAACCCAAACCCTTTTAAACACGGTGTTTGGTTTGGTGGAAACATAGCATAAGAGAAGGTTTGTGTGAGGGAAAATTTTGGGAAATATTTCCGGATTTTCAAGATTTATGTAATTTTGGAAAAGTGGGCGGTGCCACGCCCACATTTTTTGTATTCAGTACTTTGTTTGTACTTCCATAATGTCCAAAGTTTATGGTTGATCTGTTTTAAACTTTTCCAATACGTGAAAATCTTCGTGGGGTACGACATACACACATTTGTAAATTTTTTGGAAAAGTGGTCAGTTCTAAGACCACACCTAAGTAATATTTCAATTCGTTATATCCCTGAATGTATTTTCTTTAGTGACATTTTAACGTTCTTAAATCTTAATCAAAGCACTTAATTTTTTTGTTTGTTATTGCCGTTTATACATATCCAGAGTATTATAGGATTTCCATAAAATCATAATAGTGGCGTTAAGTGGTAGATATAGGATATAATTAAATAAATACTAACTACACATCTGCTCAGCAGCGCATAATGGTTTGTGTCATAGCCATTGAGTTCAAAAGATTCGTTTTTTAGTTGGACATCCAACAAATTTATTTGTTTATACCAAATACGTTAAAACCGGAAACATTGCATATACTAAAGCACTGCAATAAATGGAATGTTAAAAATTAATAGAAAAATAGTTGAAAATGAAAAGGCAGAACAACGTCTGCCGGGTCTGCTAGTATTTATATATAGACTAGCAGACCGGGCAGACGTTGTTCTGCCTGACCAGTGACTTCCGTAGAAATAAATTTTAAAATATTTTTCTATTAATTTTTAACATTCCATTTATAGCAGTACTTTAGGATATACAATATTTCTGGGTTTTCCCTTTTTGGTATAAACAAATAAACTTTTTGTATCCCCGGCTCGTGAAGATGCCACATATAGCTGACCATGTGAGAAACATGGATTTACGAGGTTTAATCCACAAACCTTAAGCGATTGTCCTTATGCTTTATTTAAAGTCATTGAATACGCTAGACGAACGGGAAACTGTAAACGTTTAAATTCTATAATTGGGATTCTCGAAACTTCTTCTCCTCTTGATTTTGTGTTGAGAATAGTCGCTTTAATTATATTGGGCATCAACCTTTTCTCAGCAAGCCTCGATCCATTGCACAATTGGGATGAATTTACATTTCGTAGAAGAATTACACAGTGCTACAAAAAAAAACAAATTAAATACACTTTTGAAGCGACTTAGCCGAGATTGTTTATCTGGTCGAGTTATACACGAAACGCCCTTTAACACCCCCAACACGCCCCTTTTTAACAAAAACTGATTTTCAGTTTCTTCTTGAAAAAAAATTTATAAAAAACCAATTTTTAACCGATTTCAAAATTCTCAACGGTTTTGGGTAGATAATTCATGACACTTTCGAAATATATATAGTGTTTTATTCATTTGAAAAAAGTATAATATGTTTTTTAAGATAAAAGTTGAAATTTTTGGAAATTTCCTTCGGTTTTCCGGTTTCGACGTCATTTTTTTGCCACTTATTGACATGAATGAACTTCTTTGGGCATATGTCATCGAGAGGCATTCACTACTTAAATAAACGAGTATTTTTTGGAAAGGAATTCAAGTTTTCAAGTTATGCAGCCTAATCCAATAAATGTTGGCTCTAAAATGGCCTAAAATGCATCTGTTGAAAAAAAAATTATTGTAAAACTTCATGGAATCGAGAAATTATGAATCAAACTATCGTCAAAAATCACTATTTGTTGCTTAAAATTATAATTGATGTCCTAACAGTTAGCCCATTTTTTCACTTACACAGGGTGCCCCTGGAAATGGAAATGTTAGATTTTTGATTATGCTTCATAACGTGAAAACTTGAAGTCCTTTTCAAAAAATAACAACTGGTGTAATTTGGTAGTGAATACCTCTCGATCCGGAAAACCGGACGAAATTTCCAAAAATTTCAACTTCTGGCTTACAAAACGTATCATACTTTTTTCAAATGAATAAAAAACTATATACATATATTTAGAAATTGTCAACAATTCTCTACCCAAAACCGTTGAGAATTTCGAAATCGGTTAAAAATTGGTTTTTTCAGGAATTTTGTTTTAAGAGGAAACTGAAAAATTGGTTTTTTGGCCTTAAAACCATATTTTGGTGGTGTTAGAAAATTTTAAAGGGCGTAGCGTGTATAACTCGACCAGATAAACAATCTCGGCTAGATCGCTTCAAAAGTGTTAAATGGCTGTCGCACTCTGTTATAGGTGAAACTGTTTTCAGCAACAACGTGTGTGGTGGCATCCCAGGAAGATCTAGTGAATTCAGGAATTCAAATGGGTAGTTAACAGCGTCATCTAAATTCATAATGGTCCACCGATATGTATGTCGTACACTGGCCAGAAATCTGCATTTGTATCAAGTTGTTGATTACGTTAAAGTCGTTGTTTTTCGCTGAAAAACAGCCGCGCGTAATATTTACCCGTGACTACCATCCGTTCCCGTTAATTCATAGGCGCGGAGACAAAGGAAATTACAATTTTTGTATCCTTAAACATTGCTGTACACACTGACCACTTAACTACCATTATGATTTTATGAAAATCCTATAATACTTCGGATATGTATGAATTACAATAACAAACAAAAAACAAGAAAGGAAAGGGCTGTCTTCGGCTGTGCCGAAGGCTTTATACCTTTCATGAATACGCATAATTATACCTTTCCTGAACATGAAATGGTATTATAACTTTGGTCCGATGTTTGTAAGTAGGAGAAGAAGAAGAGACAGACCCACCATTAAGTATACCGAAATGGTCAGGGCGACGAGCTGAGTTGATTTAGCCATGTCCGTCTGTCCGTCCGTCCGTCCGTAAGTCTGTCTGTTTGAACGCAAACTAGTCCCTCAATTTTAGAGATATCTCGATATTAATCATTTGTCGGAACCAGTAAGATCGGACCAATACAACGCATAGCTCCCATACAATCGATTGTTCCGATAAATAGGTTTTGGCCTATAACTCTTGCAATCAAAAAGCTAGGAGAGCGAAATTTTTTCAGGTTTAGTACATATTATTATTATTATTATTATTATTATTTATTTAGACTTAAAATAAATTTTAAGACTAACATAGTACATATTATATTTTTAACCTGTGTAGTGAAAATCACCCAGATCGGACAAACAAAACATATAGCTCCTATATAATCGATAGTTTCGATAAATGGGTTTGGGCTATAAATTTTAGGGTTAAGAAGCTAGGAACGTAAAATTTTGCAAGGTTGGTACTTATTATAAATGTGATCTGTGTAATGAAAATCATACAGATCGGAGTAACATAACATATACATAGCTTCCATATAACCGATTGCTCCGATAAATGTGGTTTGGCCATGTAGGACACTTAAAAAAGATATGCGTATTCATGAAAGGTATAAAGCCTTCGGTACAGCCGAAGACAGACTTTCCTTGTTTTTTTTGAGTGTCCGATCCCTACTTACAATTGGTACAAACTCTTCAGAAGACATTTATGGGAACAATCGATTATATGGAAGCTATATGTTATGTTGTTCCGATCTGGCTGTTTATCACTACACACATCACATATATAGTAAGTATCAAACCTGCCAAATTTTAACGGTAAAATTCGTAGCCCAAAAAATATTTCTCGAATCTATCGATTATATACGCCGACGTCCTCATTCTTCGTAGCAATATCATAGCAGCTTAAGCCCAACTTAATGCACTTGAAGGCAGCGCAGTCGAGACTGACTTGATTATTACTGGCATTCCTACAACCGAAAATGAGTGTTCGCCTGAAATATTCTCAAAAATATGTAGAGTAGCTGAGCATAAATCACCACCACTGCGAGATGCTTTTCGGTTGCGAAATACGAGAGGCAACAATCTACTCGGAAATATGTACAAATAATCCTTCTCCCATCTTCATTAAGTTGTTTTCTGCATCTGACCGCAACCACTTGCTGAAATCAGTTGCTGTGTCATGCAAAACAAAAAAGAGATCGCTTGCGCTCTCTGATGTTGATCTCCCGGGTTATGGTACTGTCTATCTGCATGAAAGTTTGCCAAAAAAGTTGCGAGAGGTAATGTCACATGCTTCGGCACTTAGGCGGCAGAAAAAGTTAGCGGCGGCGTTTTCAGTTCGCGACAGAGTTTTTGTGAGATTCAAGCATGGTGAAGAGGCCAAATTGGTGAGCAGCATATCCGAGGTGAATGCTGTAGTTGGAAGCTGAGCAGAAATGTACCTTTATATTAGTATGTAAGTTAAATTACATTGAGTTCAAACGATTAAAAAATATATTTTTTGGAGCTATGCTTTTTATTTGTATCCCTTCAACTTAGAACTAACTTAACAAAATTATTTTACTTAGCGCTAAACCTAAATCTCCTAATCTGCTAAGCTGCCAAAACTGCTGATGACGCGCTTCCCACGATTTGTGTTGCTTGATGGTTACACATACCGCACGTCAGCGTATTTGCCGTCTGCAGGTGTTCATTTGCAAATATGCAATCGGGATCATGTTGCCGACAGAATGGTGGGAAAAATATTTCCTATGTGTCGATATGTTGTCAACATCATGTGATGGTACAGATATTGTGCTAACAACTCCCCCCCTAAAATTCAAACATCCGCGTTTGAGGTGTTGGTTTTTTGAAAAGTCTGATTAAGTCCCTCTATTGCGGCTTCTGTCAATTCGATAGGCTTTTGGTGTTTGATCTCTTTTTTTAGTAGCATGGTTTTTGCTATGAACAAAATAATAGCTATTATTTTTATTGTAGTAAAACTTATATTTATAGCATGTTTTAATTGGCTTGCCGATTCTGCGTGATTTATCTGTTTAGTGTTGTTAACATTCAGTTGCTTTAACATCTCTAATGAAAGTGTCTCTTCTCTTCTATCTGATATTGAAAATGGCTGAAGTATAGCGGGTAGGGGTTTGTGTGATGATATTTCTTGATTGGAAAATTAATTTCCATTGATTTTATTTATGGGGTTGTTATAATGAATTATGAAGGTGCCATTAAGGACTGTAGGTTCTTCATTTACATATTTCTATTTCTCCTCTAAAATCGTTTAGGAATAATATGTCTGGTGATACTGCTTCGAATTCCGGGATGTGCTGGCTGTTGGTCACTGTGCAGTTTGGCTGGCGGCTTTTTAGAAGGTTACTTATACAGTACTCGCTACTTAAATCTACTAAATTACTTTTTGAACATACTTGTAATGCGTTATAATGTTTGCAATTGAGGAGTGAATAAACAAAAGGTCGTATTTCCATATTCAGGCTATATTCAAAAATCGCAAAAATCTGAGAAAAAGTCAAAGAAGCAAAATTATAAGTTTGTAAATGGTTTAATTAACACAAGATAGCTACTCTAACACAAGATAGCTACTCTAATCGTTATTTTAACTTTTTCTTGCCTCTAATACATCTTTTTTTAAACTTTTTAATTTGGAAATATGCCCTTTTGCTTGACATACTTTTGGAAATAAGCCTTTTTGAATAATTCATCTTCGAAAGAAAATCATCAGTATCGTGATTTTTTCCTCTTGTTATTTCGATAACGACCAGCCCTGCCATTCACAGAAGTCATTTTATCCTTCAGTCCTATTAAGAGGCATTATACACGATATGTATATGTCAGTTTTTTGTATGGATACAGAAACACCGAGTGAACACAAAAGAAAACTAGAAGGGAAGTCTAAGTTCGGGTGAACCGAACATTAAATACACAGCGTCAGTTTTCAGAACGAGATACAAATACCATGACTTGGCAATGATATAGGCAATAGAATCTTATTTGAAATTTTCGATATCGAAAAAGGGGGCGTGGTTATCATCCTATTTCGCCCATTTTCAATAGCAACCTACCTTGGCCAGAAAGTAACATGTATGCCAAATTTCATGCAAATATCTCAATTTTTACTCAAGTTATCGTGTACACGGACGAACAGACGGACAGACGGACGGACGTACATGCCTTAATAAATTCCTCTTTTCAACCTAAGAACTTTCATAAATGGAACTCTATATCTAACTCGATTACTAGTACTAGTACGCTGGGTATACAAAAAAAGTAGGGTGTTAACTACATACTTGTCCGTATATTTTGCGTGTTTGCTTTCCGATTTGCGTAATTTTTGGCAGGAGTATACTACATGCTATTGGGAAGCATCTCACAAAATTTCATTGAAATACATTCTTGAAATTCCAAGCAATCGCTTTTGGAAATAGCTGACCTTTTTTGCTGAAAAGTGGGCGGCGCCACGCCTACTTCACCAAAATCCACAACATTTTTTTACAGTTAAGTTTTGCTTTAAAAGCTTATTATGTGTGTAAATTCTTATTTATACAATTATGGAAATATCGCGATTTTAATTTTACAAAGAAATTTTTCAGTACTGTGTTTTTAAAAAAGTGGGCGTGTCCGTTAACCTATTTTGTTAATTTTCACAGCAAAGAGTAAGCTTTATATGTTGAACAATTTCACCAAATATCGTTTCAATAAATTAATTTTTACAGGAGTTATGGCATGGAAAGTTTTGTGGAATAATTCACCATAGAGGGGTGGGGCCACGCCCATTTTCCAAAAAGTTTGTGCATTCGACTTTCTTTGCCCACGAACACTTTAGAGGTAAAATAGAAATGATATACAGCTGGTTTAAGAAAAGTTATTGCATATTCAATATATCTATGATCCTTTTCAAAATATTTCGAATAAAATTGGGGGTGGACCTTACCCGATTTCGCCAATTTTTTTCGGAATATTGCCTGTATTAATATAAATAAGTGTGCCTTAACGCTAAAGTACACACCAAATATCTCAAGATTTACTCAAGTTATCGTGTTCACAGACGGACGGACGGACGGACGGACGCACATGGCTCAATCAATTTCTTTTTTCCTCCTGAACATTTTGATGTATATAAGTCAATATCTATCTCGATTTGTTTATGCCGTTACATACTACGTATGAAAATATGAGTACATATGGATTGAAAACTTGACAGGCAGATATGTCAATACATATCGCGTATAACAACCATAATCAGAGTTAAAATACATAATAATGATAAGAACACAATTTTATTCACAAGAGCATATATAACAAAAACAACGTGTAGTACAAAGTATTATAATAATAATTTTAATTATAACGATTTATATTTTTATACGTGTATAAATAACTCCGATTTCTCAAAATAGTCTTCATTTTTAAAAAGGCGCATCTAAATTTAGTGTTTTTACTTTTATGAAGGCATGGTTTTATGACGTTAATCCCTAATGGATCCTTGTCTACATATCTGTAAAGAAAGCGAAATCAAAATTATTAACTTAAACGAAAATATGGAAATTACAGGTCTTTAAATCAACCAAAAACTTTACTTACTCTTTTTTCTTTCGCACTTTTAAATTGTGCTTTTGTTTTCTTCCTCCGGTATTTAACATAGCCACAAGGGTTTCCTCCATTTTAAAATAAAATGTCAAGGACTTCCCACAATATTAATTCAGAGATACTTTGAAATTATTTTATGAAAGCACAATCTGTTCACACCTTAATTTTTCATTAAAAGAAACATAAAAATGACAGTTATACTATAGGCAATTTTTTATTGACAATTGAAGAAACTGTTGCTATACCTATCGATTTTATAAAAGTGGAACATATTTCAGTGGTTAAGTCGTTTATTTTAAAAACGCTATTTTATATGCAAATAAAAAATGCCCTTTTGTCTGATTGTTTACGACAAGGTAGCAAAACATAATGGGAAATAAGACGTTTTGATTGAAACAATGCAAACATTTTAAACCACAAATAAATGAAATGGAAATATGTCCCTTTTGGTTGAAACTTATTTTTTGACAGATATTTTTATATGGTAAAAACATATTTTAGTGGTTTCCATTGAAGACAACATGTGTAATTATGCCCAAACAAGCCGATTTCATCAAAATCTCCAATAGAGTGACGAATGGAAATAAGCCCTTTTGTTTATTCACTCCTCAATTGATCTTAATACCGAAAGTACGATTTTGACAACTGAGGATGGAACTAAATTTAATCTTATTGATTTTGTTGTTCTTTTTTACTGGTCTAATCTCAACTGTTTTACAAATTTGGTCTTCCACAGTAGGTAGGCTCGTGATATAGAGTATTGTTTTTCCATTTGTTGCTATTTTAACCTCTGCAAATTCTAAAGCTTCATCCAGATTAACAAAAGGAATATTATCTCTGTGAAAAATTTGTTTCACAATGCTTATTTCTAAATTACTTTTTGAACATATTTGTAATGCGTTGTTTAGGCCCGATGCCTAAATTCTCAAAAAATGAGCCACCCTAATGTCACTTTCTTGTGCCCTTCCAACCACACATACCAAACCACCCACCTGTATGTGCATGCATGCGTATGCATGTTTTGTCAGCAACATATACATGCATGTGGGTGTGCATGTGTAGGTTCACCTCCCCTTAAAACCGGAGGCTAAAATTTCTCGTTCAACGGTTGTCCTCGACTGGACAACCTCCCACTTTTTCAGCGATCGTCATCGAGTCAACACCTCACAGCCACCCCAGGAATTTCACTGTCAGCCAATATTCAAAAGGTAATATTTCAATTGTTAAATTAAAATCTTTTAATTCAATAAACGGCCAATATTTATAACGAGAATTCTCGTTCTTCTTCATTTCTTTCAAATCCCTATTCGAACGCGGTGCTTTCGAGCCACGGCCGTTCCAGGTAAGCACCACAGCCGATTTGTTCATGGTCCTTTCTCACCGTAGAAGCGAACTAAAAGCAACCGATACAGTCCACAACAACAACAAACACAATCGAAGATTTCAACATCTCAGCACAAATTATTTAATTTTACATTCATCGTTGGATAAATCCACTGAGCCACACACAGCCATATAACCACTGCCGCAAGGAAGCTGCCACAAACAACACAGAAAACATACATACAACATACGCGGCCGATCACCACATCAAAGCACGTATGTTGTATATTTCTTGCCACTTTTTTTTGTGCTGCGAACTACAGTTTTGTATTTTTAAAGTATCCGCGAGTGAAATCAAAATATAAGTGCGATAAGTGCATAAATTGAATTTGTTCTTTTCTAGTTAATTTCACATACATAGAAACTTTTAGACACAAGAGGTAACATAACCTCATTTTCATTGTAAAGTCACTGAGCCTTCGAACAATTGCTTTTGTTTTTGCTTTCCACTTTTTCTTTTTTGTAATAAATATTACATTGGTTTATCTTAGGCGAGTTTTTCTTTTCAACCCAAATTGACTGGGTTTTGTTTAAGCACAAGTTTAATTCTTTGCACAATTTTTCTTTTTTCACTAAATATTCACTTCATCGCTCATTTTGATTCACCGCGCACTTTATTTGTGGTTCTTTTGTTTACATTCCTTTGCGGCAATACCAACACATATATATATATAAATATATTCCCGGTAGCGTATGAGTGGCGAGTGTCAACAAATCTAATATAAACTTTCGGCGATTATAGCATATTTATTCAGACAATACGGCCAAGTCTGGAATAAGAATTAAGTTATTATCTCGTAAAAACCAAAATATGGAAAGCTTCATTAGGTTGGCTGACACGATCAGCGAATTCGAAGCTGACTATAATGAAATAGATGATTCCGCCCACACCAAGTTTACTCTTGGCCTTCAAGAAGAGGGCTTGAAGTCAATGTGGAGGAAAAAGAGAACGGCCCAAGATGAGTTGTTAAACTCAAATAAGTTGGAAGCTTCTGACATAGTAGCAGTGAAATTAAAATACAAAAAGGCATACGCCATATATTTACGCTGCATGTCAGACATGGCTACACGCCAAGCGACGTTCACAAAACCCGATTCCAAAACGGAAGAAAAGCCCGAATTTGAGCACAGTATCCGCCTGCCTCCTTGCGATACTGAAGTTTTCAAGGGCGATTACTTGTCATGGCCAACATTTCGTGACATGTTCACTGCCATTTATTTATTGAATAAGCGCCTAACACCTGTTGAGAAACTTTTCCATCTCAACAATAAAACACAAGGTGAGGCAAAAGATATTGTCAAAAAATGTCCGCTTACAAATGAGGGATTCGACACAGCGTGGAGAAACTTATGCGAGAGATACGAAAACAAACGTATACTAGTGAACTCGCAACTCCAAATTTTGTTTAACTTAAAAAAGGTAGAGAGTGAGTGTGGTAGCGCAATTAAAACATTGCAACGCGAAATAAATAATTGCCTTTCGTCCTTGCGAAGTCATAAAATTGACACTTCGAACTGGGACGCAATTATTACATACCTGTGTTCGACTAAATTGCCGGAAGGACGCTTGGTCTATGGGAGCAAAGCATAGACCATAAAGTGGAAATATCCAAGTGGGAGGATATGAACAAATTTTTGTCCAACCGCTTCCAGACACTTGAAACAGTGTCTGGGTTCATAGGGGCTTCTTCGAAAGCGCAGAAACCGCAACCAACGCGACCTGCCAACGAAACCCCTACAAAAAGACTTGGTGCATACCAAGCAAATGTAACAAAGGCACTATGCACAAAGTGCAAGTCAAATTCCCACAGATTGAGAAATTGTCCCCGTTTCCTAAAATTAACGACGGTGGAGAGAATCAATTTTGTCAAATCCACCAAGGGCTGCCTAAACTGCATATCCCCAGGACATACAGTGTCGAAGTGCAGCAGTTCGTACGACTGCAACAAATGCCACTCTCGACAACATACGCTCCTGCATGCGTAGTCTCTACAGGCGCAGGCAACTAGCAGTCCGAATCAGTACAATGCTGATAATGCTGCCTCTACTTCCCAACAGGCACAACAGAGACGGGAAGTTTCAAAATCAAAATCGGATTCTAACTGAAATGTAAAATCCTGCCATGTACATTCAAGTGCAGGTGTGCTGCTAGGGACAGCTCGAGTCAACAATTATCATAATGGTACAGACTTCCCAGCAAGAGCACTGATAGATTCTGGCTCAGAATGCTCGTTCATGACAGAACGACTAAAACGCCGAATCAACTTACCAGCCAAAAGGATGCATGCCCAAGTTTCGGGTATCACAAATGCTGTGTCGGGTCAAGTCAAGGAGGCCTCCCACATTGAACTCCGTTCACCAGTGGACCCTTGCTTTAGCCTAACAACTTCTGTGCCAATTCTAGCCAAACTAACTGGGAATCTGCCATCCTGCCATATCGACGCAACGACTATGCAGGCATTCCCAGACTTAGTCTTGGCAGATGAGATTCTACGTTAATGAAGAAGTAGATCTCATACTTGGCGGAGATATATATCCGCAAATAATACTGAGCGGACTGAAAAAGAATGTACTAAGTACACTTCTGACTCAAGAAACGGTGTTCGGTTGGATACTAACCGGGCGTGTAGACGCACCCAATCCAACCAGAAATATAGTGTCGTTTTACAGCGAAATTGCTTTGGACAAACAGCTTACAGCATTCTGGGAGTTAGAAAATCTGCCCAGAACTAAATGTCCAAACGCAGATGACAAATACTGCGAAGATTTATATAGGGCAACTACGAGTCGTAGAGAAGATGGGAGATATGACGTCTCACTTCCTTTCAGACAGGACTACCCGGATAAAATAAACATAGGAGGATCTCTTAGGAGAGCGTGTTCGCAATTCTTCCGGAATGAGACGCGTTTAGTAAAGAACCCGGAAATAGCTAAAGAATATTTGAGAGTCCTGTCTGAGTATGAGACATTAGGGCATATGCAAAAAATTAAGGATATGGTTCAAGCCGATTCGGCGAATAATTATTTTTTGCCCCATCACGCCGTAGTTAAGGCGGAGAGTACCACCACTAAGGTACGAGTCGTTTTTAACGCCTCAAGCCAAACAGCAAATGGTACAAGTCTAAACGACATTCTCCTGCCTGGCCCAGTACTGCAATCAGATCTTCCAGTACTTATACTTTGCTGGAGACTATATCGGTATGCTTTCAATAGTGACATCGAAAAGATGTATAGGCAAATATGGATGAGCGATGCTCACACAAAATTTCAACGAATTGTTTATCGAACATCGCTTCAAGAACCCATAAGCCTTTACGAGTTGAAAACAGTCACTTTCGGGGTCAATTGCGCGCCTTATTTAGCAATTAGAACCCTTTTGCAACTGGCAGATGATGTAGAAAGTTCATATCCTACAGCATCTAGCATATTAAGGGAAGGCATGTACGTTGACGACGTACTAGCGGGGGGACATACACTCGCATCGGCCATTAATGCGAGAAATTAAATTAGAGAAGTCTTACACTCCGCGGGCTTCCCACTACGGAAATGGACTTTGAATTCTGAAGAAATTCTCAACGACATCCCTAAATCGGATCGGCTGACCGAGGACTTTCTGGCGTTTGAAGATACCAGCACCGTTAAGGCATTGGGCATAAGATGTAATGCCCATTCCGACTTATTCTACTTTCAAGCAGGGTCACTGGAAGAAAGTGAAAAGATGTCAACTCGGAGTCGAATCCAGCAGGCTTAGGAAGCAGGGGACTACCTGCATCGGATTTGGTCGACAATTCTTTGTGGTGGCAGGGACCTTCTTGGTTACAAGAAGACAACTCACAATGGCCATCACAAGAAATAGAATATCACACTTCCGTGGAGGAAAAGAGAGCGCAGGCCTACGCAATATCAACGCAACAAGAAATCGATATTCTTGACCGGTTTTCGGATTTACCGAGGGCTTTGAGGGTGCCATCATATATTATGAGATTCTTTCGAAGAACTCATCCCGAAACAAAAGCTTCATTTCAAGAAAGGTCATGTTTAATCTCATCCGCTGAGATTAAGACAACGACTCAAATCTTGATAAAACTCTATCAGAAGCAAATCTATAATGAGGATTATGTGAATTTGAAGAAGGGAAAGTCTATTGAGAAGAAAAGCGAGATATTGCCACTCAACCCATTCATCGACAATGATGATATTATTAGGGCCGGTGGACGTCTTGGAGCATCTCAAGACCTAGCTTATAACGAGCGCCACCCAATCATACTGCCATATAATTCTAGGTTGACGCGTTTGATTGTACAAATGGTACATAAAATCTCCCTCCATGGAGAAAACCAACTAATGCTCTGTCTCATCCGCACCCAATACTGGATTCCGAATGTCAAGAACATGATTAGGGCCACCATCCATAATTGTAAAGTCTGCACCATCTATCGAAAACGAGCGCAAACCCAACTTATGGGTTATTGTGCCGGATTGAGGCATGCCTCAATGCGCGACCACTAAGTCCCGCCTCCAATGAACCCACGGACCTGGAACCCTTAACCCCTGGGCACTTCCTTACGGGAAGTCACCTTCTGGCTCCGCCAGAACCAGAGATGAATGAGAGCCCTGCCTCCATTATTAATAGGTGGCAGAAGCTCAAGGCTCTTCATCAAACCTTCTGCAGGCGATGGAAGTTGGAATACTTATCCGAACTTCACAAACGAGTGAAGAGGAAGCATCCAAAACAAAATATGAAGGTGGGAGATCTTGTTGTCATCAAAGAAGACAACTTGACTCCGAATGAATGGAGGCTCGGCCGAGTTACCCACGTACACCCCGGCGAAGATAACCGAGTGCGTGTAGTGGACCTCGTCACCGAAAAGGGTCAGATCAGAAGACCGTTGGTCAAACTGATTCTGCTCCCTACGGAAGGAATGGATGGCGAGAGGCCCGCTACCTCATCCTAACCATCCACTCCACCTCCAACCAAGACCCTACCATTTCCCATATCCCAAACTTCCACCCTGCACTCGCTACCCGTAACGAGGACAAAGAAAGCCTAACGCAGAAGGTCGAACCATTCTGCAACAGAAAACCTAATTGCACTCGAAAACGAGGCCAGAGAAAACCTAACGCAGAAAGGTGAACCTTTCTGCCACTGAAAATTAATCCACCTGCCACGACCAGTTGGCAGCAGATGGACCCACCCTCGTATACATACCCCAAAATACAATATAAATAAACATATATATATAAATTACCCATGTCACTCGCCCTGGAGGACACTTCCTCCATCATACCGCAATTTAATCATATATACCTGAAAATACGAAAAATTAGTATCGTTCTACAAGGATTTAAAATATGTCTATTCTAACTGAGGTAGGAAAACAATCGAACGATGGCAAACTTTTAATTGCAAATATCTCTCGACCTAACGAGATTACCGAACTTCCGCCCTCGAAATATTGTCACTAAGGCCAAACCGCGTCGTGTGACACCTTTCAAGACATTTTCGGAAGTGTTTTAGCAGTTGACAGTTGTGGCATACAATTACCGAAAAGGGTCAATAATCAAGGGAAGGAACTCTTGCCATGCGAATGGAACCCATTAAAACTCACGCCGTACCGAAAGAACGGAGTTAAGCCCACTTGTCATCCCATTCCCGCCTGACATTGATGGGCTGGCATAGCCACAACGCCTCCAAATAAACCGCGATATGTTAGCAAGAAAATATCCACTACCTGGTAGTATCTTATACATATTCAGGACCTAGTTTGGGCCCCATAGGTATCTAAAAATTTAGTCGGACAGACGGGCGGACATTCTGACAAAACATGATTATGGCTAGGTGTTCCAATTTTCGATCGCTTTCAACGGAACAACGGAAAACCAATCAAATACATACATAGGCACTAAGCTGTTCGTTATTTAAATTTTTTTTGCAAATTGTTAGTTCGCCGGGCGGAATATGATGCGTTATGCTGTAAAAATAAGCTGTGCAAAATTTCACTCGAATTGGATAACTCTTAGAACTGGCGCGTTGCATTTGAAAATTTTAAAAACCATATGCACTCAGGTTGCAGCAGATCATATAAAAAACTTGATAGCCGTAAACTTGGTTCACATTTATCACGTGAAAAAACTTGGAGATTGCGATTCTAAAGACAAAAATTTAAAAAAAGCCATAGGTTTTGAGATTTTGCGAAGTTATCGTTTCTTACAAAGTGGGAAAACGGCATTTTCGTATTGTTCAAAAAATCTGCAGTTCTACATATCCGATGAAAAAACTTTTTTCATCTTATTTAATATCTTTCATTGCCCTAACAACCTACCATATAAATCTTTCCAATTAGATTATGAGTTTAAGAGTTATTTGCAAATGCATTTCAGAAATCAGACACATTTTCCATCAGCTTCGTCATTAGCATTAAATAACACTTAGAAGCACTAACCTTTTTGCATTTATTTTGATGTCGTATTGGAGATGGATCTATTGCAAATAATATATGTTCAAACCATTTCCAAACCGGTTAACAAGTATAAAAGTTGTAGCAAGTTTATCAAGTGTTATTTTTTCATTCGGTATATCGATACTGTATTTTCAAAAATAATCGAAAAACTTGTTTGAATTCTTCAACAGAATTTTAACAAAACTTTCAAATAAATTTTTCGATTGGATCTGAAAATACAGCATCGATATACCGAATGAAAAAATAAGACTTGATAAACTTGCTATAACTTTTATATTTGTTAACTGATTTGGAAATGGTTTGAACATATATTATTTGCAATAGATCCATCTCCAATACTACATCAAAATAAATGCAATAAGGTTATTACTTCTAAGTGTTATTTAATGTTAATGACGAAGCTGATGGAAAATGTGTCTGATTTCTGAAATGCATTTGCAAATAACTCTTAAACTCATAATCTAATTGGAAAGATTTATGTGGTAGGTTGTTAGGGCAATGAAAGATCTTTAATAAGATGAAAAAAGTTTTTTCATCGGATACGTAGAACAGGAGATTTTTTGAACAATACAAAAATGGCGTTTTCTCACTTTGTAAGAAACGATAACTTCGCGAAATCTCAAAACCTATGGCTTTTTTTAAATTTTTGTCTTTAGAATCGTAATCTGCAAGTTTTTTCACGTAATAAATGTGAACCAAGTTTACGGCTATCAAGTTTTTTATATGAACTGCTGCAACCTGAGTACATATGGTTTTTAAAAATTTCAGATGAAACGCGCCAGTTCTAAGAGTTATCCAATTCGAGTGAAATTTTGCACATCTTATTTTTACAGCATAACGCATCATAATCCGCCTGGCGAAAAAAATTTTTTTTCTTAACGAACAGCTTAATAGGCACACTATAGCTTCCCTGCAGTGAAACACCAAACTAGTCAGACACCATACTAGTATTCAACTACAATTTTCATGTTCAAATGGTTCTAGTTTGAAAAAGTTCAAACTCTAAGTACCTTATATGAATTCTTTTAACTATCAAGTTAGTAAAACAAAGTTTGTTTTTTAGTTTTCATTGAGGTTTATAGCTATTATATGCATTTTTCAGTTGCATTGACCTTTTTCAATAAAATTTAAAATATATCTTCCAATTCTACTTTAACCTCGTGACCACAGTGTATAGGAATTCCTTCTAATGTGGAAAGGCATCGGGAATCTTGAATTTGTTACTAGTTCATGTCATTCCATTTTGAACTACTATGACACTGGTAGATTGCAACTATATGCAAAGTGGCATGTATGTATATACTAGTAGAGGCCTGGTATGTTCTGGTCGAAATCTGACAATTGAAATTAGTTTTAAAAATACTAACTACTTCTCAACGCGAGTCGAATAGAGAAATACACAGAACACAAGAACTTAATAGACGTATGCACTTATATGTAGTTAGCTCAACGAATAAAATACCTAATAAAACCTTTATTCTTACTCACCCATACCAAATATTGTACGCCCTTCGGCTATCAAAATAGGGTGACGTCCTTTGCCCAATGTAGCGGCTCAACAGAAATGTATCTTTAGCCTTCGTTTCAACAGCCGTTTGTATACGCTTAGGAGTGGTTTCGGTCAAATCATCACCACCAAGTTGAATTTGTGTAGCGGCAGTCATTGCCGACCAGGTATCCCAATGATCCTGATCGAAGGGATCTTCAATGGTCTACCTTGCTATGTTCATACGTACCCCACCTCAACTGTTTCATGAAATGCTACGTCTGCGCGTCGGTCTCATCATTCAGGTCATAGCGAAGGAATTATCACGCACATCCGAATTGTGATGGTGAATCTGCATCGGAACATTTATATACTTAGTGGCAAAGAATTTGCTGTAAGCAGCGTTGCACGCGGTAACCTTTCGATTGTTAGCTGTAAGTCAAGTCGTGTCAGCAAGAAAAGTCAAATTGGTTTGGGTGATCTAGCTGGTGATGATGCACTTATTGTAACGATTGATGATCGGCAAGGTCAATGGTTACGGCGTCGTCGTTTGGATGGCGCGCTAAATCGTGTACCCCGTGACTTTTATTCACGAGTTTGGAGCGTACTTGAAAAGTGTCAAGGATTGGCAATTGAAGGGCGTATACTACAACAGAGTTTAACTCAGGAAATGACACCAGGCGAATTGAAATTTGCGTTGGAAGTAGAAACGGCGCTCAATCAAATACCCCAACCCGAATATAGACAGTTGGTTGTTGAAGCTCTCATGGTATTAACACTAATGACCGAACAGGATATGGTTCCTTCTCTGGGTGGCATAATATATGTGGAGCATTTGGTACACAAAGCCAATCAATTATTTTTAGGAGATCAACGTAAAGTTCAAGGCGATGCCATGTTGTGTTGTGCTAAATCCAAAGAGAAGAAAAAAAGCCAACATTAATATTTGCACAAGCATATATGTCCATACAAATGTGTCTCAAAGCATGCGCCGGCCGCCACTGCTTTGTGACACATTTGCTACAACTCAGGGGCAGCAACATCCATACCAATTTCGACCTGGCTAGTGTAGCCACCCTTGGCAAGAGCATCTGGGATCAACACCAAAGCTTTTTTGTTCGATTGGGCGTTGGGCGCAAAACCACCCTCATCACCAAAATGCCGGCCCTGTAGCATCCAAACCTCTGTAGGAGTGACATAGAGGATATGGATATACTTTTTGGCAATGTGGTGGCTCCCACGACGGGCGATTCTGATCACCACGACACTTTATGCAAAATGTATAAATCCATGATTCTTCCAAATTTGTGTTCACCAAAATACGTTTTCTTCAAGTAGGCCCAATCTCTAAATGTCTGTGATATTTTACGATGTCGATTTTGTTCGAAATCCAAATTATCGTAACCACCAATGTGTCGACTCTCACGTGCCGGATCCGACACAATGCTCACTTTACGTCTCGGTTGACTCTCGATAGCGATGGAATTTTTGTAGGTGGAATCACTGGCTCCAAAATGATGGCCAACAAAATATTTTACCAGTCCAAGGCATAAAAGTGGGTCAAAAATGATAAAACCTGCAAAGAGAAAAAAAGGTAAAATATTAATCGCTGCACAAATATATATGCGTATATGTATGTCCATACAAATGTGTCTCAAAAGCATGTGCCGGCCGCCACAGCATTTGAGACACAATTTTTTCAAAGTAATTTGCGCTGCTACCGAAACGATACAGTATTTCGGGCAGCGCGAATGAAACTTACCCCAATCCTGCCAATATGCCCATGCGCCGTCCAGGCGATCCACCACATCTGCCTCCATGTGTCCATGCCGATCTGAAAAGAAAGAAAAATTAGTTTAGGCATCAAATTTTCTAGTAAATTATAAATTTACTTACCTCTGCAAATGCTGCGCCGGAAAAAATAAGAATAATGAATTGGGTCATTTTTCTCTACTACGCTAGCAGAGAAAAATGAACAATGAATTTTCTTTTTATTTTCGGCACTTCTTCTATTGCTAGAGTGAGTAAATGTAAATATGTATGTACTACATATTTTGTCGGTCGCGAGCTTTGCTTGACCACTCGCTAGCAAAGCGTGAGTAAACATATATGTATGTGTGGTTCAATTGAACCGTCGCTCAATGCGAGCGCCATACATATATGTAAATATGTTTGCCAATGATCACGCCAGCGCGCTAGTGATGCTACGGTTTTGGTCAACGGGCACCAAAAACCCGACTTGGCAAAAAATCGGGACCGCTTACTGCGGGCGAAGGGGGGACGAAATCTACGTTCGTCCCGCTCCTCGGCGACCGTGCCGAGGCAAAAAAAAATGGAAAAAGTCCAAATAATAAAAAGTTTTTTGCGTTTCGAAAAACTTTTTTGTTGGTTTTTTTTGATTTTTTATAAGTTTGGGTTGGTTTTCGTAGGGGCAGGGCTGTTTTGCCCACAAAACAACAAAAATAACCGAAACCGAATAAGCACAGACCCAAAATACCCTCACACTCTTCACCAGGCTCGGTACCGGATTCCGAGTTCCGCCGGGATTACAGTACCAGCCAAAGCGAAAACGTCGCTGTGTGCGCAGCCCTAACGCCAGCACGAATATAAGTACACAAATATATGTACATACAAACGGGCATAATGAACGCGAGAAAATAAATGCACTCTGCATGGCGAAACAAAATGCAGGGTGAATCAAGTAAGAAAATATAACCTTTCGTAGCAAGCGCTACGGTATTACGGTGACATACGCAACCGTATAAGAATAATAATTTTTGTCGCTCCTGGACTCATTTCGGGCATATAACGGGGCCTATTTATTATCGTTCCATATATTTACAGCTAGTAACTAAAAATAATATACATATATAATAATATATTCCTTTTAAATAATTATGAAATTCTACAAATAAGCAGTGGTGGGTTTCGTGATATTAGACCCATATAAACGGTCGCCGAATTACAGCGCTCTCGCCACCCACACGTACGGGTGTACGGCCGTCAAAATAACCAATCTTTGTTTTATTCTCCTTCCTTCCTCCAGAATGACACGTTTCGCATCCCTACGCCAGCGGGCCGAACGCTTAGCCGCCCGGTACCCGAAGCCATGCCCGCTGTGTGGCGACAGACATCCGCTTCGGTCGTGCGCCCAATACCAGGGGATGGCGCCCCTGCAGCGCTTGAAGGAGGTCATTCGGGCCGGCTATTGCGACAACTGCCTCTCCATGGTCCACTGTGCTAGGGAATGCACCAGCGACGCCAGATGCCGACGATGTGGTGGAAAACACCACACCACTCTCCACCTGCCAATGGACGACCCCGAGCCAACCAGCCCGCCTGCCGAGAAGAGTTGGGCGCAACAAGTGGCAGAGGCAGAAATGGAAGAAGAGATGCTGTCGACCCACGCCTCGGACGCAGCATGGGAGGTAGAGTCGGTACCGGACCCACGGCCGCTCCGACCGACGGAAGGGGCATCGGACTCACTGCCGTTCCGGCCCCTTCTAGCCCACGAGCGGCGAAACCTCGACCGCCACACCGACCCGGTCACCACCTCCCAACCGCGCGCACCGGAACAGCCGTAAGCGGAGACTGGCCACACTGCCGCGCCAGCTTCGCACCAACACCGGCCACGACGACGGGCGTAGACAGGCCTCCCAGCCGCGCCAGCTACGCACCACCAATATCGACGACTCACGCCGCACAAGCACGCACAATCAGCGTAGACTGGAATCTCAGCCGCGCCAGCAACACCGACGACAACCACGGTAGATTGGCCCTGCCGCCGCGCCAACTACCACTAGTATCCGGGTTCCGCGACGGTCTCAACCGCACCCTCTCCCGGGTGGGCCCTTCGGTGCGCCCCATGACCACCCTCGCGCCAACTGCGGTCATGAAGCTGGAAGCCGAGGGTGGATTGCTACGCATCCGTGCCCTCATTGATGCCTGCTCCCCCCGCACAGTCATCGACCGCTCCTTGGCGGAAGATTTAGGGCTCCGGACGACACACTCGGGCGCAGAGTGCGGTTGCTTCCTCCGCATCCGCGGTAAACACGGAAACAATGAGCGAATAACGGCGCACGCGCTGTGTGTCCCGCATTTTCAGCGGATCAGCCCAGCCCAAACATCGCCGCTCCGTATGAGCATATTCGGCTGGCTGATCTGCTATTTTATCAGGCCGCACCGCTCCGCTTAGTGCTCGGAGGTGACATATGCGCCGACATCTTCACCACGGGAACTTTCCCCGCGTCCTTTTGGTCCCTTCGTGCCCAGAGCACGATATTCGGGTTCGTGCTATCCGGCGCCACTAGCATGTAAGGTTAGGTTAAGTTTAAAAAATAATAATAAAAATGTTTATTTTTTTCGTTATGAAATGTGTTCCACCTTTTTTTATTGGGTCGAATAGATACATGGCAAGAAATATGCAACACGTATATTTTAACCTCTTTCCCCCTCTCTTAGCTCTAGGTATGATCCGGCCACGCTCCCACCCTCAAATTGGCGGAGGCTGCTCGAAGGCAGACGGCGGGACGGCGCCGTCCGGGATTCATCATTTGAATTTACTAGACTAAGTGAGGCATGCGTGAAAATCCTGCGGCGGTGCTCAGATGTTGCGTATCGCAAGATGGCCGCCATGTTTAGGCCCGATGCCTAAATTCTCAAAAAATGAGCCACCCTAATGTCACTTTCTTGTGCCCTTCCAACCACACATACCAAACCACCCACCTGTATGTGCATGCATGCGTATGCATGTTTTGTCAGCAACATATACATGCATGTGGGTGTGCATGTGTAGGTTCACCTCCCCTTAAAACCGGAGGCTAAAATTTCTCGTTCAACGGTTGTCCTCGACTGGACAACCTCCTACTTTTTCAGCGATCGTCATCGAGTCACCACCTCACGGCCACCCCAGGATTTCACTGTCAGCCAATATTCAAAAGGTAATATTTCAATTGTTAAATTAAAATCTTTTAATTCAATAAACGGCCAATATTTATAACGAGAATTCTCGTTCTTCTTCATTTCTTTCAAATCCCAATTTGACCGCGGTGCTTTCGAGCCACGGCCGCTCCAGCTAAGCACCACAGCCGATTTGTTCAGCGTTATAATGTTTGCAATTGATCTTAATACCGAAAGTACGATTTTGACAACTGAGGATGGAACTAAATTTAATCTTATTGATTTTGTTGTTCTTTTTTAGTGGTCTAATCTCAAATGTTTATAAATTTGGTCTTCCACAGTAGGTAGGCTCATGATATAGAGTATTGTTTTTCCATTGGTTGCTATTTTAAAATTTGCAAATTCTAAAGCTACATCCAGATTAACAAAAGCAATATTATCTCTGTCAAAAATTTATTTCACAATGCTTATTTCTTCATTCAAAAGCTAAAGTATAAAGTATACTTTAGCTTTAAAACAACTCTATTTCCTCATTTCTATTATTTTGTAACTTTTATGTAATGCGATTCGTTATATTTGTAATATCATTAATTTTTTCTATTGTAAGTTTGTTTACGAGGACCTGGTTGTTGTTATTCTCAAGGACATTGTTTAGTTTGTTTAAAACTATTTCGTGGTCTTCATGGTCCGGATTTCCGGCGATCCATTTCCACGCGCTACCCAAAATATTAATGATCTTTTATGTTCCTTGTGTGTTTTTAAATTGCTTATATGGTTTTTTATCTGAGATATAAGGTGGGCTATGAAAGGATAATTGGGGTTTTTGGATAGGCTTTCCGACTTTGCTTTTGCTTCAATGTGTTCGAGGATCTCGGCGTCGATTTCGTGTATTATTCGGAATGTTCCGGTTTGTAATTTTGCAAGTCCTTTTTCTATGGTAATTAGGTGCGAGTTCGAGTATTCTAGTATCTGTACTTCGGCGAGGCATGACTTTATTAGGAGTGTTCTGAAACGAAATGTTCCTGATCGTTAGTTTCGTATCCTGCTTTTGTGTATGACTTGTCCTCTTTCGGTAACTACTGTGCTATTGTGGTCCTCCTTAACTATTTCCTTAGTATATGGCTTACTTAATTTAGTCCCTAACACTCTGTTTTTCTTGACGTAGATTATTTGTCCTGGTAGGTATGATTTTAAGTTATGCTTTTTTTATTATGATATTCCAAGTCCTTTGCTCTGCCTACTTCTTTCTATATCTCCTGGGGTAAACTTGACATTTCTGCCAAAAAATAGGTCTACTGGATTTTTTTTCGTTACCGAATGGATAGTATGATTGTATTCTGACACTGCTCTTTCTAGGAGCTCCTCGTAATTTCTGTGTCCTCCATTCTCTTTGAGGCAACGCATTATTTCAACCAGTGTAGAGTGGAATCTTTCCACTTGGCCGTTTGCCTGGCTTGTGTAGGGTGGCGTTGTGAAAACTTCAATTCCCAGTTCGTCCGTCATCATAAATTTAATTGAGGGTGAATTTAATGAAGGTTCGTTGTCGACTACAATTAATTTTGGTACTCCGAAATAAAATATCAGGTCTCTAAAAGGACCTCTAACATCTACTGTTGCCCTGCTTGGAAGCTTCCTTGTTTGTGCGTATTTTGTAAATTTGTCCGGGGCAGTCATAATTACTTTTCCTTCCGTTAAGAATATGTCTATTTGCAGACAGTGCAGTTGGTTATAATTCTTTTTATTTTACTAAGCATTCCGGGAAAGTAGCTTTTTGCTAGGATTTGTATTTTGTTCTCATCTGCATTTCTTTGTGCACGTTTATGGGTGTCCAGAATGGTGTTTTCCTGGTCTTGTTCGTTAGTGACGTCGTCGACTAATTTTTGGGTTTGGCGTATCTTGTAATTACTGAAGTGGAGAGGGTAAATATTCTGAATCACACCCATTATCCTTTCATCCGTCTTAATTCCGTTTAAGACGGACGGGTTAAGGTATCGTTTGAGGTGGGTAGTGAGAATTTGTTCGTCGTATTGTGGCTCTGTGACTATATGACGATGGACAGTTGGAAACACTATCTTAAACTGATATGAAGATGTTTCAGCCTGCCTGAAAAATATCTGATTTTTAAAAACGTTTATTGGAACTTCAGTGCACGGTATGAAGTTATGTCCTGAACTCTCGTTACTGTGGATTGTTGGAGTAAGAGAATTTATTTGGGAGGTATTCTTGATAAGGCGTCTGCGACTACATTTGATCTTCCCGGTTTATATATCAATTCATGGTTATACTCTTCTAGTATTGCTTTCCATCATTTCATTTTGCTGTTTGCGTTTTTGTGGCTAAGGGAATATGTTAGGGGTTGGTGGTCGATGATTATCCTTACCTTCTTAGATCCGTACAGATAGCTTCTTAGCGTGCTTAGGGACCAGATTATAGAAAGCATTTCTTCCGTTTTGTTAAGTGTCCGTGAAATGTTAAGGGGCGATCACTCTGTGACAGAACTGCTCCTATAGCGAAGTCGGAAGCATCTGTGGTAAGTTTAAATTCCTCTTTGAAATTTGGGTGGATTAGGACTATGTCTCTTGAAATTAACGTGCCTTTAATTTTGTTAAACGACTCTATCGCTTCTTCACTCAATTGAACGTCTATATTTCTGGAGTTTCGTTTTGAGACGTTGCCGGCATCTCCCCTGAGGAGTGCTGTTAGGGGCTTAGCGATTTTCGCATAATCTCTAATAAATCTTCTATAGTAACCCGACATGCCCAAGAAAGATCTCAGCTCCTTCAGATTTCGGGGAACTGGGAAATTCGGAACAGCTTCCACCTTTTTAGGGTTGGTTTTAGTTCCTTCTGAACTGACGACGTATCCCAAGAATTCCACCTCTTGCTTGCAAATTCGCATTTGTTTAATTGCACTTTCATATTAGCGCTTTCTAAGGTTTTGAAAACCAGTTCCAGATTTTCTAAGTGTTCTTCTACGTTTTTTCCAAAAATTATCACGTCATCGATGTAAACGTAACATCGAACTCCTATGTGCTGCCTAAGGATATCGCCTAAAGCTCTTTGGAAAGTTGCCGGGGCATTCTTCAGCCCGAACGGTAGTCGAAGGAATTCGTATTTTCCGTTATTAACGGAGGATGCGGTTTTTTCTATGTCTGATTCGCGTAGTGGTATTTGGTGAAACCCGCTTTTTAAATCTATTACAGTAAATAGTCTATTGTTTCCGAGGTTCGAATGGACTTCATTTATTTCGGGAATGGGGTATTTGTCAGGTATGGTCACTGAGTTAAGTTTGCGATAATCGATAACCATGCGATCTTTTTGTTCGCCGGATTGCATCCGGTTTTTTGTTAACAATCCACACAGGTGAGTTGTTTGGGGTTTAGATTTTCTGATTATTCCATTTTCGAGATTCTCTTCTATTTGTCGTTTGTATCTCTCCCTTTACAAAGGCACCGCCCACTTATGAGTCAAGCCATTTTCAAATTCGACTGATAATAACTTCAGAACGGTGTGAGATAGATTTACGAAACTAGGTCACAGGCATGTTATGTACTAGAGTACTACCACAGAAAATAAGAAAAATCGGTGAATGACCACGCCCACTTTTGGACTAAAGTTCTCCAAACGAGAGTTAGGAAACCGGAATATCTGTTTAACTTATATAGATATAATGCTAAACTTTATTACACTCATTCACCTGATGATGTTATTAGTGTTGTTTAAAATGTTTTTTGGTAATATTTTGGAAAATGGGCGTGGCACCGCCCACAAATGAATAAACAAAATATCAACATTTCACTATTAACAAGCCACTGTGAAAGTATCATAAAGATCTCCAATAAAAACTGATCTTCAAATAGGGACAAACAACATAATAAATTTCGTGGGCGTGCCACTATCCACTTTTTTAAAATTATGTAAATATTGATTAATGGGCACATATATCCGTATGTAATATTGCTTAGTATAAATAATTGCTTTTTAGTTATTACTTTTTTAGTATTATTAATATATTAAATTTTTTTTTTGTTTTTTTAAACGTCTTGAAAAAGACGCGTTTGATTTTTGATCACAAAAAGCACTAAACTCTTTAAATAATTAGTCAGTAGTATTTCAGTATTTTATAACTAGTTAGATTCCGATTTATCACTATTATAGTTTAATTAATATATTAAAACTTTTTTGTTTTTTTAAACGTCTCGACAAAAACGCGTTTGAATTGGCAAGCGATCAAACAATAGATACTAAACTAAAAATTTACGTTTTCCTCAAAATATTGGGTCGCTCTTTAAACCTTTTCTTTTAAACGAAAATGAGTCCAGAATGAAACCATGTACATATGTATTACTGGCCAGGCTTTTAACACCATCAACTATACAAAACAAAGAATAACAGCATTTTATGTGCACAACTGGGTATGCAGTGTTCGGTTTCACCC
This sequence comes from Sphenella marginata, assembly GCA_951509765.1. NCBI lineage: Eukaryota > Metazoa > Arthropoda > Insecta > Diptera > Tephritidae > Sphenella > Sphenella marginata. The sequence goes on along the minus strand of OX608078.1, from coordinate 62,816,075 downwards.
GAACTTAGACTTCCTTACTTGTTATACCTAGTAGTGCTTCGCACACAAGGTATATTAACTTCATTCGCCTAACGGTAGTATGTAATGGCATAAACGAATCGAGATAGATATTGACTTATATATATCAAAATGTTCAGGAGGAAAAGAGAAATTGATTGAGCCATGTCCGTCCGTCCGTCCGTCTGTGAACACGATAACTTGAGTAAATCTTGAGATATCTCAAAGAAATTTGGTATGCAGGTTCCTTTTCACTTATCTCGGAACGCTATTGAAAATAGGCAAAATCGGTTAAAAGCCATGCCCACTTTCTATACATATAATATTTTCGAAAATACAAAAAGAGTGATTATTCATTCAGAGTAATTCGGTGTATACGTTAGCGTTAAGGCAAAAAGTAAATTTTTGAAGAAATTTTTAAAAAGGGGCGTGTCACCGCCCACTTTTGATTAAGTCAAATCTGGAAATATTATTAATCATAAATCAAAAACCGCGCGAAATCGGGTAAGGTAAATGCCCAATTTTATACTAAAGATTTTAAAAAGGATCATATATATATTGAATATGCAATAACTTTCTTAAACTAGTTGTATATTATTTCTGTTTTACCTCTAAAGTGTTCGTGGGCAAAGAAAGTCGAATGCACAAAATTTTTAGAAAATGGGCGTGGCCCCGCCCCTTAATGGTGGATTATTCCACAAAACTTTTCATGCCATAACTCCGGTAAAAATTAATTTATTGAAACGATATATGGAGAAAGGGTTCAACATATGAAGCTTACTCTTTGCTGTAAAAATAAACAAAATTGGTTAACGGACACGCCCTCTTTTTTATCTTCTTTTGTCTCTTCTTTACGCTCTCATTTTTATTAATTCTGATCACAAATTTACTAATTCTTATCATGCATTTCATATAATTATCACCCGTTGTAGTTATTCCCTCATATTCTGATGCACGCCTGCAGGAATTCTGCCTTCAGCATTTATGATAACCATAAGATACTTATTAATATTTTGCGTGAGCAGTATGAAGGCCTTAGCATTGTACACTTCAATGAACGTAGTCTAAGCGGTGATAAGCTCGATTATGTCAAAGATATATTTGCCAATTCGGAAGTTGACGTTATCTGCGTATCAGAAACTTGGTTTTCAAGAGAAATCCCTGATGTACATTATAGTATACCTAACTATAGTCTAACGCGGGTTGATCGTCTAGCAAAGAAGGGTGGAGGCGTAGCTATCTACTGTACATCTCCCTTAAAACTTGAAATTTTATCAGTATCAAGCAACACTTATACTGAAATATCTGATAGTGCAAAGAAAGTATTAGTGTCCTGCGTGTACAACCCACATAAGCATTCCTATTAGACTCATAAATATTTTAATGAGTTGTCACTGTTTCTCATTGATTTTGAGCGTTTTGTAATTTGCGGAGACTTTAATGTCAATATCCTTACAAATGACTCGTATACCAATAAATTGCTTGACCACGTCTCGTCCGCTGGTCTTACTGTAGTCAACAGAAGTATACCAAAAAGATACGCTCACAACAAAACACTAGCTTGCTGGACCTCATTATTTCCTCAATTTCCTTTATCTCTGACCATGACCTTATGTTTTGTACATTAGATGTAAAGCTTAATTGTCCTGCTGATGCTGTTAGTACTGTGTACCGTGATTTCAAGTCCTTGAATTTTGATGAGCTGTTCGTTAACCTGTCATGTGTTGATTGGTCTCTGTGTTGGTACAGTGCTAATGTTAACGAAAAACTTAACTTTTTAAACAACATCTTACGCGAACTATTTGACTCCCACGTCCCTTTGCGCAAAGCTCTAGTCTTGAACAACATCTGCCCTTGGTACAACAGCAAAGTAAGGTATGCTATAAAGTATCGTAATAGGTTATACCGGAAGTGGAAAAGCATATCGCTTGGTCAGAATACCAAGTTCAGACGAAGGATCAGCAGTACATTTAGATATTGCATTTGCCCCTGAGGAAAAATTTGAATTTACAGCAGTAAGCGAAGAAGAGATCTTTGCCTCTTTCATGCGGATAAAGTCGAATGCCATTGGTGAGGATGGGATATCATTGAATTTTGTAAAAATCGTGTTGCCATTTATACTACGAACTCTCACACATGTTATCAATCATGCTTTTACAACGTCTTGTTTCCCAATGGAATGGAAAAAGGCCCTTATTATTCCGGTTGCTAAAAATAATAGCGCAACGGAACCGTCGGATTATAGGCCTATCAGCATTGCTACCGTATTTGCTTAAGTGTGTGAGTCTCTAATGGCAGCTCAAATTTCATCATACGTTCAGAAGCACAAACTGTTAAGTCAGCTACAATCAGGGTTCAGACCTAAACATAGTTGCTCCACTGCCATGGTCAAGATATTTGATGACATGAGAATGAGTTTTGACAATGGGGAGCTAACCCTTCTTTGCCTCCTAGATTTTTCTAAAGCATTTGACTCCGTTAATCATAGCCTTCTGTGTAAAAAGCTTAAATGTTTCTTTGGATTGTCTGATAACTCTGTTAAACTTATGGCCAGCTACTTAGCGGAAAGAACTCAAAAAGTAGTCTGCAAAGGTTCTGCATCCTCATCATGTATTATTTCGTCTGGTGTGCCGCAAGGTTCTGTACTTGGTCCTCTTCTATTTAGTATTTTTGTCAACGATATGTTCTCTGTATGTCATTATGTATGTAAATGTACATGCTTATGCAGACGACATTCAGCTGTATCTGTCTAGTCGTGTTGGGCTTGTTAATGATCTATGCCATAGAATAAATAGCGATTTATCTGCGATCTCGAAATGGGCTTGTGTTGCCTGTTAGTAGCTGTGTTTTGTGTTTTGATGATATACCTAAACTATTCATTGGTAACAGTACTTTCTCGTTTACTGAAAAGATAAAAAATCTAGGATTTTTGATCAATTCCAAGTTGAGCTGTATCGATCATGTGAATAATATTGTGAGAAATATATACTTAGTTTTAAGGAGACTGGGACTGTCTTCATCGTATACACCCTTAGAAACTAGAAAACAGCTAGCCATTCAACTAATCGTACCACACATAACTTACTCTGAGCTTTTATATATCCAACTTGATGCTGCTTCGAATCGCTGCTTGGAAAGGCAAGGTCCTCGGGTGCACTATATTTGAGTACATTGCGGCTAGAAATTGTATATTTACGTTTAGAATTCATTCATTGAATCCAAAGCACCGCCCTATCTATATGATAAACTTCAATTTTCAAGATCCAGTAGGCACCGAAACTTGATAATTCCCAGATATGCATATTTAACATCCTCTAGACTTTTTTCGTAAATGCTGTAAGGCTCTGGAACTCTATGCCGGATTCAATTAAGGGTAACTTGAGTAAGAACAATTACAAGGGTTTGATTTATGAATAGAAGTTATGAAGCAGAAGTTATGCGGTATGGACACAACTTATGCACAAATTGTTCACGAAAAATGACCAAGAACAGTTGTTCATAATCCATGCACACTTGTCCATAATTTATGTTCAGCAATATGAACATGTTTTATGAACAAGAGCATAGATTATGAACAACTGGGATAGACTATGAACAACTGAGCATTCGTTCTGAACAACTAGGACAGACTATGAACAACTGAGCATACGTTCTGAACAACTGGGATAGACTACGAACAACTGAGCATACGTTCTGAACAACATTTTCATAGATTGTGAACAAAATAATTTTATTTTCAAATGTCTTTATTAAAATACAATTAATCATATACTTCAGTATTTACATGTTTATTTTACTAATCTTCCTAACCTTTCACTATTGTTTCTGAATGTGTTTTCTTTCCACAGGCTTAAAAATTGCTGCCAGCACCTTGGAGACTTCAATTAGTTCTAAAAATAATAATTAAATTAGCTCTTCATCTCATAAGATTAGATTGGTTTTTTACCTTTGTTTGTTGAACATTATTTATAACTTAGCAGCTGGAAATTAAGTAAGGTTTTTGCATACCGGGTACAAATTTTGGAAGTCAATATCGATCTACATAAGTATAATTTTAGTAGATGGTGCAGAATCTATACAAAGGGCACAACTTATGAACAATAATTGTTTATAGTCAAATATTATGCACAATGTTAACATATTATGATCAATTGTGTTTGGTTTTCAAATAATTAAGCTATGAACAATGTTCACAAACTGTGCACATTTTTTGTGTATAACCTATGCACAACTTCAATAGATTGTGCAGAATTCATGATTAGTGAGCTAAATTTATACGCAAAGTTGCATATTCAAAAATGTTCCTAAACATTTTATAGTTAGGAACAGCTTGTGCATAAATAATGCACAGCAGTTTTCTCCGTGTGTTGTTTCAACGAAAATGCATATTTCGTTTCTTTTCTTTCTTTCCTTTGCCCTATGCTATAAAAAATATCTCTCTTCTTGTTAGATGCAAAATAATATTAATTTAATTATAAGTACTTAAATACTCTGTAATCAAACTGATGATGTGCTTTAAAAGACTATGTCTTACAGTCACAACCACTTTAATGAATAAATACAAATACAAATACAAAAATATGGGGGATATATGTTATGTTGGTCCGCTCTGGGTGATTTAGACGGACGGACTAACAGACGCATTTGGCTAAATCAGCTGAGCTGAACGTCCTGATCAGTTCGGTATACTTAATAGTGGGTATATCTCTTCTTCTTCTCATACTTACAAACATAGGACCAAAGTTATAATACCATTTTATGTTAATGAAAGGTATAATGAGGTGAATTAATTAAGATCTTTAAGATTTAGATATATTCATTTTCTTTCAAAACACCATATATGTATATGTACAAATAAATCCAAAAATTAAATCAGGAAGGGTTTTGAACATTTGAAGATTACATAACAAATAAAAATTTTGCCGAAGACTGCGAAAGTTTAAGTGAATAGCAACAAACGCATCATTATAACTATACATCAAATTAAGATCGTTAATAGGACTGATTTTGCGCGGTTGTTCGTGTTTCAAAAAAGAAAAATTAGTTAAATTAAGTAACTTTTTACAGACCGTCTAAAGTCATTCATAAAAACAACCTCGAAATTTTCATCCTTTTGCACTGTTATAGCCAGTGAGATTGTCGTTAATATACATAAATGTTGGATTTGTTGTCATCACTTTTCTCTTAATATCAGAAGAGGCAAAGTGTAAAATCTGGTTGCCTTTTCTGCAGAAACAGACAGGTTCAAAGCAGTGCTTATAATTTCCTTTGTTCACTCTTTCGCATTTTCACTTGTTATCGCTAGTACGCCAACGACGTCGACTGCACGACTAAATTGCCACGATAGCTGGTTCTAAGTACCGGAATGACTCGGGTTTTCCCCGACCAAGAGCTGTTATTTCTCACCCCCCTGCCTAAACCGTCAGTTATCCCCCAATAATGTCATCCTCCGAGCAGCTCGTTGCAGCAGGGCTGATCAATATTCCCTTGCTGCGGGCTGGCCTTGAATACAACCCGGGCCCAAGAGAATGGATCTCCTGCATATGCTGGAAGAAAATTTTTGTGAAACGTTCACATTCCATACAACGTTCTAATTGTAAAAGATGGTTGCACATAACTAGTTGCTCCGGACTAAATCCCTCGACACATAGGCCGGCTAGTTTCTATAGAACTTTTCTGGCCCCTTTCTGTTCACGTCCTAGGACGTTCAGTGGCCATCGCCGATCAAGCGTCGCTCCGCACATATTTCTGAACCTGTCACTTCAGTCTGTACGACTAGCACAACAGCAAGTACACTATTCCAGCGGTCACTCACCCCCTGCGGCATCAGTCAAGTGCAATACCTGCCTTGGCCTATGTCACCGCCTAATATGCTCTGGACTTGGAAACAGGAATCTATTGACTCATACGTACGTAGCGTCTTGCTGTGGAGCTACGCAACCTTCAACGTAGTCTGACCCGCCTTCAGCTTCCGGTAATGGGATTCCTTCGACTTCAAGAGTGCGCCGTAGTGTGCGAGTCAGCCTACTACCACATAGGCATGCGCACCAGTCCTTGACCCCAAGCATCAACCCCTTCGAATTTCAGCATCCTGCAGTTAAACTGCAACGCCCTAACGGGGAAAATGACTGAGATTGTGAATTTTATGAAGGACAACAACATTAAAATTGCTGCGATTCAAGAGGCAAAGCTCCGTGAACTGTCCGTCCTTAGGATCTGCAACGGATTCAACATCCACCATTGTGATCGTGAGGGAGGGCTTGGGGTGGTCTGGCATTCATAACGCATCAATCAGCCTGTCGTCGACCGACCCTCGCAACGTCAAGGTATGATAGTCCGGTCAGGCGATGTCGACCTTGAAATCATCAACATCTACATACCTCGTGTCACCTGCATTCCCAGGGATTATAACCCCTACATTCGTGCGTTACTCAGAGGTGATAGCCGTGTTATTCTTGGTGACTTCAACGCACACTATGACCTGTGGCACTCTAGTCTACCGGCCGATGGTAGGGGACAGGAGCTGGCTGATCAAATACACGATTCGACGTTCTGCACTGTAAATGGGGATGCCCCCACTAGAGTGGCGGTAAAGTGCTCGAGCTCTCCAGATATCACCATAGTCAGAGCTGGTCTTATGAACTGCATTGACTGTCGACCAATGCTAACGCTTGCTTCAGATCACCTACCCTCTTTATCGATCGCCCGACCGACTTTGTCTCCGCCGAGAACCGCACATTTACCAATTTCAGTAAAGCCGACTGGGACAGTTTTCCATTACCACAGAGAGCCCCTTCGCTGGTCTTCCCGATCCGTCTGACGTACGAGAAGGGGAAAAGGCGTTTCGCATGACCTTAACTTCAGCCTCTCATCAACACATTCCGTCAGGTAGAATAAAGGAAGTGCGTGCATTCTTCGTCGTCCCTGGAAAATGAACACGACCATGTCAGACGCCTGGACCATACGGATCTTCAAATTAAGGATCTCAATGCGGAAATCAGACGCCTAAATAGTATATAAACGCAAACGTGCTAAGTGGGAGGAGCATATCAGGTCTTGTAACCTCTCTTCTGGGGTTGACAAATTATGGTCTTCGGTGAAATCTCTGTCCAACCCGGACTAAACCGAATGACAAAATATCTATCGTAAGGTACCGTCGTAACCAAATAACTAACACACATTTTCAACCTTTTCTTGTCCACCTTTGTCATTCCTGAAAAATAGAGACAAACAAATGTGGTCCCACTGGATATCACTCCTCCCGCCAGTACCGAAAGTGTTGGAATCGGTCTTATTACCACATTTCGCCGAGCATCAGCATGGTTTTCGCAAAAACTAGAGCACCACCACCGCGCTGAACGGACGGACGAAACCAAAAGCGCCCAAACCACAGGACAGTGCTGGTTGCGCTTGACTTGGTCAAAGCTTTCGACACGGTCAACCATGCGCAACTATTGAAAGACCTGGAAGATTCGTCCCTTCCCCCCTGTCTTAAACTATAGACATCAAACTATCTGAGTGGCTGTAAATCGTCGTCATTGAATTCAGAGGCGCTAGATCGAAACCCAGAATAGTTAAACAAGGGCTACCACAGGGTGGTGTCTTATTCCCGTTTCTGTTTAACTATTATAACGGGTGGCGAAAAATACATCCTCCTATCAGAAAATGCCATAAATTTTGCGATTGTCCCCTAAAGTCAATTATGTTTTGACATTTGTGTAGTAAACACATGCCAAATACACATTAATAAACAATGTTACGCTACACAGCAGAATATTGCTGACTATTCCCCCGATCTTCCGTTTAGGCGATTTGCACTGGCCAGCAAGATCGCCTGATTTGACCGCTCCAGACTTCTTTTTGTGGGGCTTCTTGAAGTCGCCGGTTTATTTCAACAAGCCTCAGACTCTTCTAGCTCTTAAAGACAATATCCGTCAAGAATGTGAGGACCTAACGCAGGACGTTTTGGCCAAAGTGCCATAAAAAGGGTTCAAATGACAATCAACTGCGGTCGGCGGTTATTTACATGACACCATATTCTCGACTTGATGTAAAAAAAATTAAAAGACCAAATAAAAATAATCCACAAGAAGGATCAAAGTTTTTCATTTTTTTTTTTTAATTACAGCCAAAAAACATCGGTCGGAAGCTTACTTTTGCTGCAACCGTTATATCGAGACTTCCAGCCTCACCAGAGGGTGTCTCGATCGTCCCTTATGGCTACGATTGTACGATACTGGCAACAGGCCCCTGCGTTGAAGAGCTCTGTTCTCGCATAAATACATACCTCCTAGCCCTGACCGAATTTTTCGCAGGGACAAACCTGACATTATCACCGCACGAATCCTCGGCGTCACTATTCACGACGTGGACAACGCAGGTGAACATGGAATCAGACGTTTACGTTGATGGCGTTAAGCTACTAACTGTCTCACAATCCAAAATCTTAGGGTCACGTTTGATAAAATGTAACCGCAATTGTCAATAAAGCCCAGAGGCGTAACAAAATTCTCAAGTCACTAGCTGGCAGCACTTGGGGTAAAGATAAAGAAATTTTTCTAGCTACATATAAGGCAATTGGTTAGCCGGTGCTGAGTTATGCCACGCCAATATGGTCGCCGGGGCTTGCTGATACACACTGGACGTGGCTTAAGGTCTATGAGAACACCGCCCTTAGACCCGACACTGGATGTCTTCTTATGTCTCCTGAGCATCATCTTCATAATGAAGCTAAAATGCTCGGGGTAAAAGAGCATAGCGAGATGTTGACCAGACAATTCCTGTTCAACTGCTCTAAATCGTAGCACCCGAACAGGCACCTGGTCAACAAAAATGCGCCCCCCAGGAGAATAAGAAGCCATCTACGCAAACATTTTGATAAGATCTGGTACCTGATTTCCACGCCTTTTGATCCTAAGGTGAATTGGTAAGCTCCTATGTCAGCTCTCTCCCAGCGAATGCCGTCCTTCATGCAACAACTATATCAGTTGCCGTGAACTGCCTAGAGAGACAAGGATGACGTTGGCCACCTCCGCTCTGGATATTGTAATAGGTTAAACTCTTACTTATCCAGACTGAACCCCAACTTTTCGAATGTCGGTCCGGCATGCGGCCTGTCCCCACACGACACTAACCAGAGCCTACTATTTTAACACCCATTTCCCTCTGGCCCATCCCTGACGAAGCCTTAAGGTTTCTAGGACTGCCGTTAGAAGAGTTCGATGACACTACTGGGTAAGATACTGACTACCTAGATAGGGCAAAGTAACGCTGCAACAACCACAACAACAACCCTGCACTGCTTAAAGTTTCTGCTCTCGCCAGTTGAAAATATTTTGAATCTTTAACACCCCCTCACTCAGCCTATAATATTTATCTTCTAGATGCTTTATTGTGCTTTAGAAATCACTATTCACTTTCTTTAGACTCACAATCATACTAATATTGGGTCAGAATTTGTGAAATCAGCACAAAAAATGGACCTCTTAATTTTTTATCATTATACAGTAAATATGATTATATTTCATCTCAATAACTTTTCAGCATTTTTCGATTATTTATTTTTTTTTATCGAAGTTCTAGTGATGTGAAAATTTCGATAACTTTTTAAACAAACCGTTGTAACTTCCAAGCCGATTGACGGATTTGAACGAAACTTTGGGATATTGTAGGGAATGAATCAGGCTTTAGATGCCTAAGCTTAAATTCTTATTTTTCTTAATATTGCTATTATTTTTAAATATAAATATTTTAAAAGAATTTTTTTTTTATCTGTTCTGCCCCTTATAAAAATTTCAAAAAATATGTGTTATGACAGCACACATCCAAGAATGTTAAATCCACAAAAAAATTTTCCGAGCCACCTTTACTTTAGGACTTATAACCAAAATAATGGCGATACTCTGTATGATAATTCAGGGCGTTCGCAATTTTATGGCACACACTTTACTCTAAATTGAATGAAAACTAAAATAAGTCATCGAATCTGTTGTCAGATGACATTAATTTTTATATTCAAGTGCAAATATGTACATACAATCAATTCAAATAAGTCATGGACTATACAAATTTCAGAATCTGAAGTCTCTCTGCAGTCAATTTGCCAATAGGTTTAAAAGAATGATACATCCGCGTTCCCTTTATAGTCTTCGCTTTTTTAAAACGTGTTTCGAGTTGTCTTTCTTGTGCCTCATGCTCAATTTTGGAAGTAAATTCAAACACAATGTTATCAAAATATTGAACAATTGATGCGGTGTAGTGATTTGGTAATTAAGAGGCCTTTGCAAACTTGTACGCGATGCCAACCTTTGCACAGTGCCTCCAACCCCATCACAAGCACCTTTTCCGTGTGAGGTGTACTCAAACGATCTATTCAAGGGTTATACCATGTCATATATGTATATTACTTCGGAAAAGAAGGAGTGCCATGCCCATAACTTTTAACGTATTTTGTGAAATTTTTGATATACGGATATATGTGTCCATTAATCAATATTTACATAATTTTAAAAAAGTGGGTGGTGGCACTCCCACGGATTTTATTATGTTGTTTGTCCCTATTTGAAGATCAGTTTTCATTGCAGATCTTTATGATACTTTCACAGTGGCTTGTTAATAGTGAAATGTTGATATTTTGTTTATTCACTTGTGGGCGGCGCCACGCCCATTTTCCAAAATATTAAATAAAAACCTTTAAACGTCGCTAATAACATCATCAGGTGAATGAGTGTACCAAATTTTAGCATTATATCTTAATCAGTTAAACAGATATTGCATATTCCTGTTTCCTAACTCTCGTTTAGAGAACTTTAGTCCAAAAGTGGGCGGTTCACCGATTTTTCTTATTTTCTGTAGTAGTACTCTAAAATCTATCTCACATCTTTCTGAAGTTATTAGCAGTCGAATTTGAAAATTGCGTGACTCATAAGTGGGCGGTGAAACGCCCACTTTCCAAAAATTTTCGAAAATAATGTAAAGAATATGAAAATTGATGAATGTACCAAATTATTTTATTATAGCGGTATCAGTTAATTAGATATGGACTTTTCAATATTTCCACCTCCTTTCAATATAACTTTTATGAAATGCTGAATTTAACACAACAATAGTATGCCCTCTACTAAATTCCGTTATACTAGCACAAACTGTTCTGAAGTTATGAGAGTCAAAATTTGAAAATTTCTTCAAATATATGTGGGCGGTGCCACGCCCCTTTTAAAAAAATTTGATAAAATCGGCCTTAGAACATCAAAATCAATACATATTGCAAATTTTATCATTGTATCTGCTTCTAATATTGAATTAACCCGATTTATACGTTTTTGGAAAATTTCGATATCGAAAAATTGGAGTGGTCCTATTTTACCCATTTTCAATACCAATCTATTCTGAACCCAAATAAGTGCGCATGCCAAATTTAGTGAAGATATCTCATTATTTGCTCAAGTTATCGTGTTAACGGACAGACGGACGACCTGATCATATTAATATATGGAAGTATATATCTATGTCGATTCCTTTATACCTGTACAACCAACCGTTATCCCAACAAAGTTATAATACCCTTGTACTAGTACTAGTACGCTGGGTAGAAAAATGAATATAAACAAGTAATGAAAGGGCTGTCTTTGGCTGTGCCGAAGGCTTTATACCTTTCATGAATAGGTACGCATATCTTTTTTAAGTGTCCTACATGGCCAAACCACATTTATCGGAGCAATCGGTTATATGGAAGCTGTATGTCATGTTACTCCGATCTGTATGATTTCCATTACACACATCACATTTATAATAAGTACCAACCTTGCAAAATTTTACGTTCCTAGCTTCTTAACTGCAAAATTTATAGCCCAAAACCCATTTATCGAAACTATCGATTATATGGGAGCTATATGTATTGTTTGTCCGATCTGGGTGATTTTCACAACACAGGTTACAAATATAATATGTACTAAACCTGCAAAATTTTGCTCTCCTAGCTTTTTGATTGCAAGAGTTAGAGGCCAAAACCCATTTATCGGAACAATCGATTGTATGGGAGCTATGCGTTGTAATGGCGGCTTCGTACCAAATTTCATCGCGATATCTCTAAAATTGAGGGACTAGTTTGCGCTCAAACAGACAGACGGACAGGCGGACATGGCTAAATCAACTCAGCTCGTCGCCCTGACTATTTCGGTATATTTAATGGTGGGTCTATCTCTTCTTCTTCTCATAGTTACAAACATCGGACCAAAGTTATAATACCATTTCATGTTCATGAAAGGTATAAAAAGTGTCCGTAAGCGAACTCCTCCCAAACGACTCTACCCACAAACCTCGTTTAACTTCTATTTTGTTACCTTCTTCTTAAGCTCGGTTTAGAAAAAAAATAGTTTTAAGGGTTACCAGATATCCACAATAACATCCTTTTTTTTCTTCTTTATAAACCGCAACATTGGAATTACACAAAAAGTTTATGAAATAATTTGAAATGAAAAACGAAAAAATGGTGTTGCCAAATAATAATATGCTGACATATTTGCAAAAAAAAATTTGAATAATATTATTCGCCTTATCGGCTCTCATTCATGAAAGTTCGCATTTCCTAAGAGTGCCGCTACAAAAATTTCAAATGTCGTATTGATTACTACATACAAGTATTTTCCATATCTTATATATAAAAATGAATCCAAAAAAGTGTCCGTAAGCGAACTCCTTCCAAACGACTCTACCCACAAACTTCGTTTAACTTCTATTTTGCTACCTTCTTCTCAAGCTCGGTTTAGAAAAAAAATATTTTATAGGGTTACCAGATATCCACAATAACATCCTTTTTTTTCTTCTTTATAAACCGCAACATTGGAATTACACATAAAGCTTATAAAATAATTTGAAATGAAAAACGAAAAAAATGGTGTTGCCACCTAATATGGTGTTGAGAAGAAAATAATATGCCATATCGGCTGTCATTCATGAAAGTGCGCATTCCTAAGAGTGCCGCTACAAAAATTTCGATTGTCGTATTGATAGCTACATACAAGTACTCTTGCATGTAGCTTGTAGCGAATTCCTTCCAAACGACTCTACCCACAAACTTCGTTTAACTTCTATTTTGTTACCTCCTTCTCAATCTCGGTTTAGAAAAAAAAAATTGTTTAGGGTTACCAGATATCCACAATAACTTCTTTTCTTTCTCCTTTATATACCGCAACATTGAAATTACATATAAAGTTTATGAAAAAAAATATTTTTTAATGTTACCCGATGTCCGCAATAATTTTTGTAAACCGCAACATTGGAATTACACATAAACTTTATGAAATAATTTCAAATGAGGAACGAAAAAAATGGCGTTGCCACCTAATATGGTGTTGCCATATTGGCAAAAAAAATTATATTAATATTATTCGCCATATCGGCTCTGATTCATGAAAGTACGCATTTCCTAAGAGTGCCGCAACAAAAATTTCGAATGTCGTATTGATTACTACAAAAAAAAAATGTATAGTAACTCTTCAATTGAGAACGGCTGGACAGATTTGGCTCAAACTTTTTTCCAGTTCTTCGTAATTGCTAGGAGAAGGTTTTTACGAAAGAAAATTTTGGGAAGACCCCGCGGAAAAGTCGGAAAATTGGAGAAATCGGTCCAGCCGTTCTCAATTGATTGACGAAGTCACATGCTTTAGGCGAGATGGCGTCCAAAGTACTCAACCGATTTTTATGAAATTTTCAAAGTATATTCTTGGGATCATGGGTTAAAGCATAGGCTATCTTAATTTTTGGGAAAGTGGGCGGTACCACGACCCAGGCTATAGCAAATTTTAATTCTTCATAACTCTGAACATATTTGGTCCAAATTAATGGTTTTTGGATATGTGTGTCTTTTGGTCAACATTTATATAATTTTGGAAAAGTGGGCGGTTCCACGCCCATATATTTTGGTGTTTTTTTGTACTTCAATATTGTCCAAAGTTTATGGTCGATCTCTTTTAAACTTTCCAGATCGGTTCAGAAAATTGTTGTGTACGAGTTAGCCTATATTAATTTATGGAAAAGTGGGCGGCGCCACTCCCCCAGGATATTTAAAAATTTAACTCTTCATAACTCTGAACATATTTTGCCTAAATTAATGATTTTTGGATATGTGTGTCCTTCGGTCAACATTTATACAATTTGGAAAAGTGGGATGTGCCACACCCAAATTTTTTGTGCTTCAATTATGTATGTCCAAAGTATATGGTCGATCTCTGTTAAACTTTCGCAATACGTTACAAGCTATGAGGGAGCGAGAAGTTTTTTTTCGAAAAGTCAAAAAACAACATGGTTTCTTACTGACTAAAACCTAAGTAAATCTAATTACAACAACGAGTTAAGTAAGTTATGAAAAACAGATTTCGAAGAAGATATATCAAAAGAAATCGAACTCCAGATCTCGTTCAACTCCCGCAAAGACCTCACTAACGGAGCATTCCTCGCATAGTTGGTAGACGCGTGCTTGATATAAAAAGGATAATGAGACCGAAGAGACCTAGAAGGAATCAGAAAATTAATCGAAATTAGCAAAGAGGGGCAATCAATATCGCCACTGATCAGCCCAAAAACGAAGGACAAGGAAAGAGTTGTTCTTCTGATTTCCAGCGATTTTAAGTTTATCAGAATCTTAGGAAAACCTTTTGTACTCGCTCAATCCTGTCGATAGCAAATTTGTGATAAGGTCTCCAAATAAATGCAGCGTACTCAAGTTTGGAACGAACAAACGAGGAGTAAAGCAGTTTCAGGGTATACGGATCCGAAAAGCTGACGCTGTTACGCCTCAGGAAGCCTAAGACAGCATACGCACCTGAGATAATATAATTAATATGATTACTGAATGAGAACGAAGAGTCAAAGATGACACCTAGGTCCTTGATCTCAACTAAGGACTGAAGAGGAGCCCCCGAAATACTGTATGCCGTCGGCAGTAAATTTCGAGATTTAGAATAAGTAACATAAGAGCACTTGTTCAGATTAAGAAAAAGGTGCGAGTTAAGACACCAAGTAGCTACTCTATTCATGTCCTCCTGGAGACACTGTGCGTCAACCGAGTTTTTTACAATGGAGAAAACTTTAAGATCGTCCGCATATAGTAAAAACTTTGAAGACATAAAGCAGCTACCGATATCATTTATAAATAAAATGAATAAGAGAGGACCTAAGACACTCCCTTGGGGTACGCCCGAAGTGGCCGTGAAAGTATCAGAAGCTATCCCCTCGATTAAAACCTTGCAGCATCTATTGGATAAATAGGAGAGCAACCACCTCAGAAACACCGAATGGAAACCCGCCAATGAGAGTTTGTAAATCAACATATTGTGCGATACCTTGTCGAAGGCCTTAGAAAAGTCGGTATCGTATTGATAGCTACATAGAAGTACTTTTGCATATCTCTACATATAATCAAATTGTATCAAGTCCGATGTCTGTACATTGAAGATATTTAAAAGAAATGATGTCAGGGGTCAGTATTAAGCCTCTAGAACCCAAATCAGCCGTTTTTAGAATTTTTGTCTGTCTGTTACCACTCTGTCACTTAACCTCTAACTTAAGATTTAGGATAACTTTCAGTTAGATATCTCATCCAGTTCCCGAAATATTGACCAAAATGTGGGTCCGGGTGACCAAAAATGTGCGTTACAATGCTATAATTATGCCCACTACACATAAAAACTATGAATAAAAATTTCACCATTATAATACTAGACGTCTATCCTAAAATTTAGGACATCTTCCATCAGGATATCTAATCCGGTTCCAAAGATATTGACAAAATGTGACCCAAATTTACTTTTTCAACATGGGTGTCAAACGAAAGGTAGAAATGAATACTACATAGTGATGTGAGTTTTATTTCAATATCTCAAACGATTTCGGAGATTTCACTTCGACTTAAGAAATAAGACCAGTTTAAATTTTTACTGGCAATTTTGAATAGCAACATCGAGACATTTTGCAAGACTATCATTGTTATATTATTACTTTGTTTATAAACAATTAATCCAATATGTTTGCCAAAGTTATAATTCATATTTAAGCTCAGCTGCTTACATCTCTACATATAATAAAATTGTAACAGGTCCGATGTCTGTACATTAATGATATTTAAAAAAAATGATGTCAGGGGTCAATATTAAGCCTCAAGAACCCAAATCAGCTTTTTTTTTTAGAATTTTTGTCTACTGTCTGTATGGTTGTCCGGGCATCACTCAAAAACTACTGAACAGAATTGAATGACACCTCGCTTCATCGGGTATTGCTGCCACTCTACTCCTTGGAGGTAAAACTGCTCACACTATGTTTAAGATACCCTTCAAAATTGACGCTAATGAAACCCCAGTTTGTGCCGTATCGCGAAATAGTGACAAGGCGAAGGTTTTTGCAGAATGCAGCCTAATTGTTTGGGACGAGTGTACGATGGCACACAAGAAAGCTGTGGAAGCTGTCAGTCGCACTATGCAAGATATCCGGCAAAACGATTCAGTCATGGGAAAGGTAGCAGTTTTATTTTGAGGAGATTTCCCTCAGACACTTCCCGTTATAACTGGGGGAACAAGGGCTGATGAAGTCAGTGCATGCTTCAAACGCTCGGTGCTCTGGCCAATGGTAAATAAATTAAATCTAACTCGCAACATGAGAGCGCACATAGGTGGCAACCCGTATGCGGAAGAATTTTCGGATATTCTGCTGAAAATTGGCCAGGGTTTACCTCCCGAATCGAATGGATTAGTAACTCTGGAAGAAAATCTTTGTAATATTGTGGCGTTCAGTGGAAGAACTTATTTCTTCTGTGCTCTGGCCTTAAAGTTACTTCTCTTCGAAATAATATTATAGAAGCAGAAATTCTTACGGGTTATGGAGCAGGCGAACTAGTTTCCATACCACGTATACCCATACTACCAAACAATTTTCCATTTCATGTGAGTGTGTGTTTGCCTATGACAATTAATAAGTCGCAAGGCCAGACACTCCGAGCAGCCGGTATCGATCTTAGGACAAACTGTCTCTCACACGGACAATTGTATGTTGCTTGCTCAAGGGTTACTGGCCCAGAAAATTTGTTTCTACTTTGTAATATGGGAAGAACATCAAATGTTGTATATAAAGAAATTCTTTAGACTTTAGAAAATGTAATTTTTATTTATTTAACTAAATACAGCTGTAAATAATTGAATTACATTTGAAGCCCTTGCTACATGCGTTATAGAACTATTAAAATAAATTAATAAAATAAAGTTAGTCCCAGTGTTTTATTCAAACGCTTTCAAAAAAATAATTATGCTGATCCTTCATTATAACTTTTACGCATACGAAGTCGCTGGCATCAGCTAGTCTTATATAAGTACATATATAAAAATTAATCCAAACTAGTAAGGAAGTCTAAGTTCGGGTGTAACCGAACATTAAATAACTAGTAGTGATCTGTTTTGGTATCCTAATTTACTCAGGTCTATTTTAATACATACCTGAAAATTTGTTATAAAGGCAACTGATTGTTTTCGATAAAAACATTTCTATTGTAAGTGGTAAATTAAACTATCACTAAATAACAAAATATAAATAGCTTTCCCCATGTTCGTGAAAGGTATGAAAATAAAAAAATTTATGAAAACAAGTAAGGAAGTCTAAGTTCGGGTGAACCGAACATTAAATACCCAGCGTTAGTTTTCAGAACGAGATACAAATACCATGACTTGGCACAGGCTCGTAATAATTACTCTATTTGGACAGATTTGGTTCAAATTTTTTTCCAGTTCTTCGTAATTGCTAGGAGAAGGTTTTTACGAAAGAAAATTTTGGGAAGACCCCGCGGAAAAGTCGGAAAATTGGAGAAATCGGTCCAGCCGTTCTCAATTGATTGACGAAGTCACATGCTTTAGGCGAGATGGCGTCCAAAGTACTCAACCGATTTTTATGAAATTTTCAAAGTATATTCTTGGGATCATGGGTTAAAGCATAGGCTATCTTAATTTTTGGGAAAGTGGGCGGTACCACGACCCAGGCTATAGCAAATTTTAATTCTTCATAACTCTGAACATATTTGGTCCAAATTAATGGTTTTTGGATATGTGTGTCTTTTGGTCAACATTTATATAATTTTGGAAAAGTGGGCGGTTCCACGCCCATATATTTTGGTGTTTTTTTTGTACTTCAATATTGTCCAAAGTTTATGGTCGATCTCTTTTAAACTTCCCAGATCGGTTCAGAAAATTGTTGTGTACGACTTAGCCTATATTAATTTATGGAAAAGTGGGCGGCGCCATTCCCCCAGGATATTTAAAAATTTAACTCTTCATAACTCTGAACATATTTTGCCTAAATTAATGATTTTTGGATACGTGTGTCCTTCGGTCAACATTTATACAATTTGGAAAAGTGGGATGTGCCACACCCAAATTTTTTGTGCTTCAATTATGTATGTCCAAAGTATATGGTCGATCTCTGTTAAACTTTCGCAATACGTTACAAGCTATGAGGGAGCGAGAAGTTTTTTTTTTTTTTAATTTTAATTAATTTATATTATATTATTTTTTGGGGTGGAAAAGGGGGCGTGCAGAGCACATATTTACTAGGGAGCCCTTTTCTATATACAACTGGGACGATGCAGAGCACCTGTTACACCTTGTATGTATTCATTTTGGGCGAGCACTGTTGGCTCTGAGGCATTGCACGAGATTGGCTTCCTCATTTTCGTTTGGAAAAACCCCATTTGGGTTAGCCAGCCAAAAACAATATCTTCAGAATATTTCATAAGCTGGGTGAGAATTATAAAAGGGTTGCAAATGAAATAAACGAAAGAAATTGTTTAAATCGCTTAAACAGTATGGCTATATGTACATTTTTTTGGAAAATTTGGCAGTTCCAAGCCTACAACCTAAGTAATATTTCAATTCGCTATATCTCTTTATATCACTGAATGTATTTGCTTTAGTGAAATTTTAACGTACATATGTTCATTAATCTTAATGAATGCACCTCAATGTTTAAAGACAGTCTAAATAGAATAGGATAGAACTACATAAATAAATACTAGCTATACATCGGCTCAGCAGCGCATATCGGTTTTTGTCATACTCATTGAGTTAAAAAGACCCGTTTTTTGAGTAGGGTATCCAAAAAATTTATTTGTCTATACCAAAGACGGGAACCAGGGAGAAGGCGAGTTGTTTTTTAAGTTATTATTATTTTTATTTTATTTTATTATTTGGCTCAGGTGCTATGTGACAGTTTTGCTCAAATTGTATTTATTCATTTGGCTCAGGTTCTGACGACCATGTTTGCCTAAATGTTCAAAATTGTTCTTTGGAGAACGATAGGGTATGTATGTATTATTGGTGGCGAGCACTGTTGGCTCTGAGGCATGGCGCGATTGGCTTCCTCATTTTCGGTATGAAAGACCACACTTTGGCTTTCGAAACCATAAACTATATCTTCGAAATATTTTATAAGCTTATTGCGAATTACAATAGCATGCAATGCAAATAAAACAAACGAATGAAATAACATATCTTATGTCGCTTAAACAGCTTAGACAATTGTATTTGTTTCTAGGGAAGTCACTGGTCAGGCAGTACAAGGTCTGCCGGGTCTGCTAGTCTATATATATAAAAATGAATCCAAAAAAATGTCCGTAAGCGAACTCCTTCCAAACGACTCTACCCACAAACTTCGTTTAACTTCTATTTTGTTACCTTCTTCTCAAGCTCGGTTTAGAAAAAAAAATATTTTTTAGGGTTACCAGATATCCACAATAACATCCTTTCTTTTCTTCTTTATAAACCGCAACATTGGAATTACACATAAAGTTTATGAAATAATTTAAAATAAGAAACGAAAAAAATTATGTTGCCACCTAATATGGTGTTGCCATATTTGCAAAAAAAAAAAGAAAATAATATGACATATCGGCTCTCATTCATGAAAGTACGCATTTCCTAAGAGTGCCGCTACAAAAATTTCGAGTGTCGTATTGATAGCTACATACAAGTACTTTTGCATATCTCTACATATAATCAAATTGTATCAAGCCCGATGTCTGTACATTGAAGATATTTAAAAGAAATGATGTCAGGGGTCAGTATTAAGCCTCTAGAACCCAAATCAGCCGTTTTTAGAATTTTTGTCTGTCTGTCTGTCTGTATGGTTGTCCGGGCATCACTCAAAAACTACTGAACAGAATTGAATGAAATTTTTACCACTCTGTCACTTAACCTCTAACTTAAGATTTAGGATAACTTTCAGTTAGATATCTCATCCAGTTCCCGAAATATTGACCAAAATGTGGGTCCGGGTGACCAAAAATGTGCGTTACAATGCTATAATTATGCCCACTACACATAAAAACTATGAATAAAAATTTCACCATTATAATACTAGACGTCTATCCTAAAATTTAGGACATCTTCCATCAGGATATCTAATCCGGTTCCAAAGATATTGACAAAATGTGACCCAAATTTACTTTTTCAACATGGGTGTCAAACGAAAGGTAGAAATGAATACTACATAGTGATGTGAGTTTTATTTCAATATCTCAAACGATTTCGGAGATTTCACTTCGACTTAAGAAATAAGACCAGTTTAAATTTTTACTGGCAATTTTGAATAGCAACATCGAGACATTTTGCAAGACTATCATTGTTATATTATTACTTTGTTTATAAACAATTAATCCAATATGTTTGCCAAAGTTATAATTCATATTTAAGCTCAGCTGCTTACATCTCTACATATAATAAAATTGTAACAGGTCCGATGTCTGTACATTAATGATATTTAAAAAAAATGATGTCAGGGGTCAATATTAAGCCTCAAGAACCCAAATCAGCTTTTTTTTTTAGAATTTTTGTCTACTGTCTGTATGGTTGTCCGGGCATCACTCAAAAACTACTGAACAGAATTGAATGACACCTCGCTTCATCGGGTATTGCTGCCACTCTACTCCTTGGAGGTAAAACTGCGCACACTATGTTTAAGATACCCTTCAAAATTGACGCTAATGAAACCCCAGTTTGTGCCGTATCGCGAAATAGTGACAAGGCGAAGGTTTTTGCAGAATGCAGCCTAATTGTTTGGGACGAGTGTACGATGGCACACAAAAAAGCTGTGGAAGCTGTCAGTCGCACTATGCAAGATATCCGGCGAAACGATTCAGTCATGGGAAAGGTAGCAGTTTTATTTTGTGGAGATTTCCGTCAGACACTTCCCGTTATAACTGGGGGAACAAGGGCTGATGAAGTCAGTGCATGCTTCAAACGCTCGGTGCTCTGGCCAATGGTAAATAAATTAAATCTAACTCGCAACATGAGAGCGCACATAGGTGGCAACCCGTATGCGGAAGAATTTTCGGATATTCTGCTGAAAATTGGCCAGGGTTTACCTCCCGAATCGAATGGATTAGTAACTCTGGAAGAAAATCTTTGTAATATTGTGGCGTTCAGTGGAAGAACTTATTTCTTCTGTGCTCTGGCCTTAAAGTTACTTCTCTTCGAAATAATATTATAGAAGCAGAAATTCTTACGGGTTATGGAGCAGGCGAACTAGTTTCTATACCACGTATACCTATACTACCAAACAATTTTCCATTTCATGTGAGTGTGTGTTTGCCTATGACAATTAATAAGTCGCAAGGCCAGACACTTCGAGCAGCCGGTATCGATCTTAGGACAAACTGTCTCTCACACGGACAATTGTATGTTGCTTGCTCAAGGGTTACTGGCCCAGAAAATTTGTTTCTACTTTGTAATATGGGAAGAACATCAAATGTTGTATATAAAGAAATTCTTTAGACTTTAGAAAATATAATTTTTATTTATTTAACTAAGTACAGCTGTAAATAATTGAATTACATTTGAAGCCCTTGCTACATGCGTTATAGAACTATTAAAATAAATTAATAAAATAAAGTTAGTCCCAGTGTTTTATTCAAACGCTTTCAAAAAAATAATTATGCTGATCCTTCATTATAACTTTTACGCATACGAAGTCGCTGGCATCAGCTAGTCTTATATAAGTACATATAAAAATTAATCCAAACTAGTAAGGAAGTCTAAGTTCGGGTGTAACCGAACATTAAATAACTAGTAGTGATCTGTTTTGGTATCCTAATTTACTCAGGTCTATTTTAATACATACCTGAAAATTTGTTATAAAGGCAACTGATTGTTTTCGATAAAAACATTTCTATTGTAAGTGGTAAATTAAACTATCACTAAATAACAAAATATAAATAGCTTTCCCCATGTTCGTGAAAGGTATGAAAATAAAAAAATTTATGAAAACAAGTAAGGAAGTCTAAGTTCGGGTGAACCGAACATTAAATACCCAGCGTTAGTTTTCAGAACGAGATACAAATACCATGACTTGGCACAGGCTCGTAATAATTACTCTATTTGGACAGATTTGGTTCAAATTTTTTTCCAGTTCTTCGTAATTGCTAGGAGAAGGTTTTTACGAAAGAAAATTTTGGGAAGACCCCGCGGAAAAGTCGGAAAATTGGAGAAATCGGTCCAGCCGTTCTCAATTGATTGACGAAGTCACATGCTTTAGGCGAGATGGCGTCCAAAGTACTCAACCGATTTTTATGAAATTTTCAAAGTATATTCTTGGGATCATGGGTTAAAGCATAGGCTATCTTAATTTTTGGGAAAGTGGGCGGTACCACGACCCAGGCTATAGCAAATTTTAATTCTTCATAACTCTGAACATATTTGGTCCAAATTAATGGTTTTTGGATATGTGTGTCTTTTGGTCAACATTTATATAATTTTGGAAAAGTGGGCGGTTCCACGCCCATATATTTTGGTGTTTTTTTTGTACTTCAATATTGTCCAAAGTTTATGGTCGATCTCTTTTAAACTTCCCAGATCGGTTCAGAAAATTGTTGTGTACGACTTAGCCTATATTAATTTATGGAAAAGTGGGCGGCGCCACTCCCCCAGGATATTTAAAAATTTAACTCTTCATAACTCTGAACATATTTTGCCTAAATTAATGATTTTTGGATACGTGTGTCCTTCGGTCAACATTTATACAATTTGGAAAAGTGGGATGTGCCACACCCAAATTTTTTGTGCTTCAATTATGTATGTCCAAAGTATATGGTCGATCTCTGTTAAACTTTCGCAATACGTTACAAGCTATGAGGGAGCGAGAAGTTTTTTTTTTTTTTAATTTTAATTAATTTATATTATATTATTTTTTGGGGTGGAAAAGGGGGCGTGCAGAGCACATATTTACTAGGGAGCCCTTTTCTATATACAACTGGGACGATGCAGAGCACCTGTTACACCTTGTATGTATTCATTTTGGGCGAGCACTGTTGGCTCTGAGGCATTGCACGAGATTGGCTTCCTCATTTTCGTTTGGAAAAACCCCATTTGGGTTAGCCAGCCAAAAACAATATCTTCAGAATATTTCATAAGCTGGGTGAGAATTATAAAAGGGTTGCAAATGAAATAAACGAAAGAAATTGTTTAAATCGCTTAAACAGTATGGCTATATGTACATTTTTTTGGAAAATTTGGCAGTTCCAAGCCTACAACCTAAGTAATATTTCAATTCGCTATATCTCTTTATATCACTGAATGTATTTGCTTTAGTGAAATTTTAACGTACATATGTTCATTAATCTTAATGAATGCACCTCAATGTTTAAAGACAGTCTAAATAGAATAGGATAGAACTACATAAATAAATACTAGCTATACATCGGCTCAGCAGCGCATATCGGTTTTTGTCATACTCATTGAGTTAAAAAGACCCGTTTTTTGAGTAGGGTATCCAAAAAATTTATTTGTCTATACCAAAGACGGGAACCAGGGAGAAGGCGAGTTGTTTTTTAAGTTATTATTATTTTTATTTTATTTTATTATTTGGCTCAGGCATGGCGGCGAGGAGCTGGTAAGGCGTATGCACCAGCTTCTGTGCAGAATATGGTCGGATGAATGCATGCCCGAAGATTGGAATCTAAGTGTTCTTTGCCCAATCCACAAAAAAGGTGATCCTGCAAACTGCACCAACTACCGCGGAATCAGCCTTTTGAATATCGCATATAAGGTCTTGTCAAGCGTATTGTGCGAACGATTGAAGCCTGACGTGAACAGACTGATTGGACCTTATCAGTGTGGCTTCAGACCTGGAAAATCTACCATCGACCAGATTTTTACAATACGTCAAATCCTGGAGAAAACCCGTGAGAAAAGAATCGACACACACCACCTCTTTGTTGATTTTAAAGCCGCTTTCGATAGCACGAAAAGGAGCTGCCTATATGCCGCTATGTCTGAATTTGGTTTCCCCGCAAAACTTATACGGCTTTGCAAAATGACATTGAGCAACACCACCAGCTCAGTCAGAATTGGGAAGGACCTCTCCGAGCCGTTTGAAACTAAACGAGGTTTCAGACAAGGTGACCCCCTATCGTGCGATTTCTTTAATTTGATGTTGGAGAAAATAATACAATCTGCAGAACTCAACCGCGCTGGAACAATATTCTATAAAAGCGTGCAACTGTTAGCATATGCTGACGACATTGACATTATCGGCCTTAACAACCGTGCCGTAACCTCTGCGTACTCCAAACTAGAAAAAGAAGCGGAAAAAATGGGTTTGGTGGTGAACGAAGGCAAAACGAAGTACATGCTGTCATCAAGCAAAGAGTCAGCGCATTCGCGCCTTGGCACCCACGCCACTGCTGGCACCAAAAAGTTCGAAATAGTGAAGGACTTCGTTTACCTTGGATCCAGCATAAACTCCAACAATAATGCCAGCCTAGAAATCCAACGAAGAATTGCTCTTGCAAATAAATGCTACTTTGGACTGAGTAGGCAATTGAAAAGTAAAGTCCTCTCTCGACGCACGAAAATCACACTCTACAAGTCACTCATCGCTCCCGTCCTGCTATATGGTGCAGAGGCGTGGACACTAACAACATCTGACGAGGCTGCATTGGGAGTATTCGAGAGAAAAGTTCTGCGAAAGATTTATGGGCCTCTACGCGTTGGCGACGGCGAGTACCGAAGAAGAAGATTTAATGATGAGTTGTATGAGCTTTACGCAGACGTCGACATAGTACAGCGCATTAAAACACAGCGGCTTCGCTGGCTAGGCCACGTCGTGCGAATGAACGAAGACGCTCCAGCCCAGAAGGTATACTTATCGGCACCCGCCGGTGGAAGCAGAGGAAGAGGAAGACCACCACTCCGATGGAAGGACCAAGTGGAGACCGACCTGCGATCTCGTGGGGTCTCCAATTGGCGCCAGTTGGCGCAAAGAAGAAATGACTGGCGAGCTATGTTGGACGGTCAAAATCGCTCAGGCGGTTAGATGGCCATTTAAAGAAGAAGATTTGGCTCAGGTGCTATGTGACAGTTTTGCTCAAATTGTATTTATTCATTTGGCTCAGGTTCTGACGACCATGTTTGCCTAAATGTTCAAAATTGTTCTTTGGAGAACGATAGGGTATGTATGTATTATTGGTGGCGAGCACTGTTGGCTCTGAGGCATGGCGCGATTGGCTTCCTCATTTTCGGTATGAAAGACCACACTTTGGCTTTCGAAACCATAAACTATATCTTCGAAATATTTTATAAGCTTATTGCGAATTACAATAGCATGCAATGCAAATAAAACAAACGAATGAAATAACATATCTTATGTCGCTTAAACAGCTTAGACAATTGTATTTGTTTCTAGGGAAGTCACTGGTCAGGCAGTACAAGGTCTGCCGGGTCTGCTAGTCTATATATATAAAAATGAATCCAAAAAAATGACCGTAAGCGAACTCCTTCCAAACGACTCTACCCACAAACTTCGTTTAACTTCTATTTTGTTACCTTCTTCTCAAGCTCGGTTTAGAAAAAAAAATATTTTTTAGGGTTACCAGATATCCACAATAACATCCTTTCTTTTCTTCTTTATAAACCGCAACATTGGAATTACACATAAAGTTTATGAAATAATTTAAAATAAGAAACGAAAAAAATTATGTTGCCACCTAATATGGTGTTGCCATATTTGCAAAAAAAAAAAGAAAATAATATGACATATCGGCTCTCATTCATGAAAGTACGCATTTCCTAAGAGTGCCGCTACAAAAATTTCGAGTGTCGTATTGATAGCTACATACAAGTACTTTTGCATATCTCTACATATAATCAAATTGTATCAAGCCCGATGTCTGTACATTGAAGATATTTAAAAGAAATGATGTCAGGGGTCAGTATTAAGCCTCTAGAACCCAAATCAGCCGTTTTTAGAATTTTTGTCTGTCTGTCTGTCTGTATGGTTGTCCGGGCATCACTCAAAAACTACTGAACAGAATTGAATGAAATTTTTACCACTCTGTCACTTAACCTCTAACTTAAGATTTAGGATAACTTTCAGTTAGATATCTCATCCAGTTCCCGAAATATTGACCAAAATGTGGGTCCGGGTGACCAAAAATGTGCGTTACAATGCTATAATTATGCCCACTACACATAAAAACTATGAATAAAAATTTCACCATTATAATACTAGACGTCTATCCTAAAATTTAGGACATCTTCCATCAGGATATCTAATCCGGTTCCAAAGATATTGACAAAATGTGACCCAAATTTACTTTTTCAACATGGGTGTCAAACGAAAGGTAGAAATGAATACTACATAGTGATGTGAGTTTTATTTCAATATCTCAAACGATTTCGGAGATTTCACTTCGACTTAAGAAATAAGACCAGTTTAAATTTTTACTGGCAATTTTGAATAGCAACATCGAGACATTTTGCAAGACTATCATTGTTATATTATTACTTTGTTTATAAACAATTAATCCAATATGTTTGCCAAAGTTATAATTCATATTTAAGCTCAGCTGCTTACATCTCTACATATAATAAAATTGTAACAGGTCCGATGTCTGTACATTAATGATATTTAAAAAAAATGATGTCAGGGGTCAATATTAAGCCTCAAGAACCCAAATCAGCTTTTTTTTTTAGAATTTTTGTCTACTGTCTGTATGGTTGTCCGGGCATCACTCAAAAACTACTGAACAGAATTGAATGACACCTCGCTTCATCGGGTATTGCTGCCACTCTACTCCTTGGAGGTAAAACTGCGCACACTATGTTTAAGATACCCTTCAAAATTGACGCTAATGAAACCCCAGTTTGTGCCGTATCGCGAAATAGTGACAAGGCGAAGGTTTTTGCAGAATGCAGCCTAATTGTTTGGGACGAGTGTACGATGGCACACAAGAAAGCTGTGGAAGCTGTCAGTCGCACTATGCAAGATATCCGGCGAAACGATTCAGTCATGGGAAAGGTAGCAGTTTTATTTTGTGGAGATTTCCGTCAGACACTTCCCGTTATAACTGGGGGAACAAGGGCTGATGAAGTCAGTGCATGCTTCAAACGCTCGGTGCTCTGGCCAATGGTAAATAAATTAAATCTAACTCGCAACATGAGAGCGCACATAGGTGGCAACCCGTATGCGGAAGAATTTTCGGATATTCTGCTGAAAATTGGCCAGGGTTTACCTCCCGAATCGAATGGATTAGTAACTCTGGAAGAAAATCTTTGTAATATTGTGGCGTTCAGTGGAAGAACTTATTTCTTCTGTGCTCTGGCCTTAAAGTTACTTCTCTTCGAAATAATATTATAGAAGCAGAAATTCTTACGGGTTATGGAGCAGGCGAACTAGTTTCCATACCACGTATACCCATACTACCAAACAATTTTCCATTTCATGTGAGTGTGTGTTTGCCTATGACAATTAATAAGTCGCAAGGCCAGACACTTCGAGCAGCCGGTATCGATCTTAGGAGAAACTGTCTCTCACACGGACAATTGTATGTTGCTTGCTCAAGGGTTACTGGCCCAGAAAATTTGTTTCTACTTTGTAATATGGGAAGAACATCAAATGTTGTATATAAAGAAATTCTTTAGACTTTAGAAAATATAATTTTTATTTATTTAACTAAGTACAGCTGTAAATAATTGAATTACATTTGAAGCCCTTGCTACATGCGTTATAGAACTATTAAAATAAATTAATAAAATAAAGTTAGTCCCAGTGTTTTATTCAAACGCTTTCAAAAAAATAATTATGCTGATCCTTCATTATAACTTTTACGCATACGAAGTCGCTGGCATCAGCTAGTCTTATATAAGTACATATAAAAATTAATCCAAACTAGTAAGGAAGTCTAAGTTCGGGTGTAACCGAACATTAAATAACTAGTAGTGATCTGTTTTGGTATCCTAATTTACTCAGGTCTATTTTAATACATACCTGAAAATTTGTTATAAAGGCAACTGATTGTTTTCGATAAAAACATTTCTATTGTAAGTGGTAAATTAAACTATCACTAAATAACAAAATATAAATAGCTTTCCCCATGTTCGTGAAAGGTATGAAAATAAAAAAATTTATGAAAACAAGTAAGGAAGTCTAAGTTCGGGTGAACCGAACATTAAATAGCCAGCGTTAGTTTTCAGAACGAGATACAAATACCATGACTTGGCACAGGCTCGTAATAATTACTCTATTTGGACAGATTTGGTTCAAATTTTTTTCCAGTTCTTCGTAATTGCTAGGAGAAGGTTTTTACGAAAGAAAATTTTGGGAAGACCCCGCGGAAAAGTCGGAAAATTGGAGAAATCGGTCCAGCCGTTCTCAATTGATTGACGAAGTCACATGCTTTAGGCGAGATGGCGTCCAAAGTACTCAACCGATTTTTATGAAATTTTCAAAGTATATTCTTGGGATCATGGGTTAAAGCATAGGCTATCTTAATTTTTGGGAAAGTGGGCGGTACCACGACCCAGGCTATAGCAAATTTTAATTCTTCATAACTCTGAACATATTTGGTCCAAATTAATGGTTTTTGGATATGTGTGTCTTTTGGTCAACATTTATATAATTTTGGAAAAGTGGGCGGTTCCACGCCCATATATTTTGGTGTTTTTTTTGTACTTCAATATTGTCCAAAGTTTATGGTCGATCTCTTTTAAACTTCCCAGATCGGTTCAGAAAATTGTTGTGTACGACTTAGCCTATATTAATTTATGGAAAAGTGGGTGGCGCCACTCCCCCAGGATATTTAAAAATTTAACTCTTCATAACTCTGAACATATTTTGCCTAAATTAATGATTTTTGGATACGTGTGTCCTTCGGTCAACATTTATACAATTTGGAAAAGTGGGATGTGCCACACCCAAATTTTTTGTGCTTCAATTATGTATGTCCAAAGTATATGGTCGATCTCTGTTAAACTTTCGCAATACGTTACAAGCTATGAGGGAGCGAGAAGTTTTTTTTTTTTTTAATTTTAATTAATTTATATTATATTATTTTTTGGGGTGGAAAAGGGGGCGTGCAGAGCACATATTTACTAGGGAGCCCTTTTCTATATACAACTGGGACGATGCAGAGCACCTGTTACACCTTGTATGTATTCATTTTGGGCGAGCACTGTTGGCTCTGAGGCATTGCACGAGATTGGCTTCCTCATTTTCGTTTGGAAAAACCCCATTTGGGTTAGCCAGCCAAAAACAATATCTTCAGAATATTTCATAAGCTGGGTGAGAATTATAAAAGGGTTGCAAATGAAATAAACGAAAGAAATTGTTTAAATCGCTTAAACAGTATGGCTATATGTACATTTTTTTGGAAAATTTGGCAGTTCCAAGCCTACAACCTAAGTAATATTTCAATTCGCTATATCTCTTTATATCACTGAATGTATTTGCTTTAGTGAAATTTTAACGTACATATGTTCATTAATCTTAATGAATGCACCTCAATGTTTAAAGACAGTCTAAATAGAATAGGATAGAACTACATAAATAAATACTAGCTATACATCGGCTCAGCAGCGCATATCGGTTTTTGTCATACTCATTGAGTTAAAAAGACCCGTTTTTTGAGTAGGGTATCCAAAAAATTTATTTGTCTATACCAAAGACGGGAACCAGGGAGAAGGCGAGTTGTTTTTTAAGTTATTATTATTTTTATTTTATTTTATTATTTGGCTCAGGTGCTATGTGACAGTTTTGCTCAAATTGTATTTATTCATTTGGCTCAGGTTCTGACGACCATGTTTGCCTAAATGTTCAAAATTGTTCTTTGGAGAACGATAGGGTATGTATGTATTATTGGTGGCGAGCACTGTTGGCTCTGAGGCATGGCGCGATTGGCTTCCTCATTTTCGGTATGAAAGACCACACTTTGGCTTTCGAAACCATAAACTATATCTTCGAAATATTTTATAAGCTTATTGCGAATTACAATAGCATGCAATGCAAATAAAACAAACGAATGAAATAACATATCTTATGTCGCTTAAACAGCTTAGACAATTGTATTTGTTTCTAGGGAAGGCACTGGTCAGGCAGTACAAGGTCTGCCGGGTCTGCTAGTCTATATATATAAAAATGAATCCAAAAAAATGTCCGTAAGCGAACTCCTTCCAAACGACTCTACCCACAAACTTCGTTTAACTTCTATTTTGTTACCTTCTTCTCAAGCTCGGTTTAGAAAAAAAAATATTTTTTAGGGTTACCAGATATCCACAATAACATCCTTTCTTTTCTTCTTTATAAACCGCAACATTGGAATTACACATAAAGTTTATGAAATAATTTAAAATAAGAAACGAAAAAAATTATGTTGCCACCTAATATGGTGTTGCCATATTTGCAAAAAAAAAAGAAAATAATATGACATATCGGCTCTCATTCATGAAAGTACGCATTTCCTAAGAGTGCCGCTACAAAAATTTCGAGTGTCGTTGTTGATCCAACACCTCGCGGCCCGTAGAATTAAAACAATATTCGAGTCTCCTTATTCGGTTTATAAGCAGTGAGCTGAAATCTTTATTAAATTCATTTAATTAATTACAAATACAATTCAATTTCAATTGTACAATGTGTCTTACATTTTGCTTTACCTACGGCGCTTGTGTGTTCTTGGACAATCGTCAAATTATGAGCGCGATTTTACATTTGGTTTGACATTTGCAGTTAGCGAAGGTAGAGAATGAGAAACTAGCAAGTAACAGAAATGCGACGGGTTGCCAACGCAAATATCGCAACATACCCCCTCTCGTAAATTGCGTACATCTTCTCGTACGAAGTTTACCAACTTAGTTGTGGCTCGTCAGGTCCAGCTTCGCTAACTTAACAACCGGTCGGGTGCACATACCATTCGCTATTCTAACCACCGCACTACGCGCCTGCCCGTCTTTTCCGCGATGAAGATACACCACTACTCCCTTCGGCCATGAATTTCTTTTTGCATTATCGTCAACAATGAGTACTACGTCGTTTATTTCTATTGGTCGAATCGGTGGTTGGAACCATTTCGCGCGCCTTGTAAGGTACGGAAGGTATTCGCGTACCCAACGCTTCCAGAACTGGTTGGCTAACTGATTGGAGATTCGAAAGGACTGACGAAGCGTTGACCCGCTATTATCCTCACAGCCCGATTCCCGAAGGCCACTTGAACTTCCTAGCAGGAAGTGGTTGGGAGTGAGTGCCTCGTCACAAACGGTATCCAGTGGCACGTACGTTAGGGGCCTGGAATTAAGAATGTTTTCGATGTCAGCTAGAGTAGCTCTTAGAACTTCTTCACGTAGTATTGTGTCGCGTGTGATATCCATTAAAATTGATTTCGTTGACCGAATCATTCGCTCCCAAGCACCGCCCATGTGCGGGGCAGCCGGCGGAATGAAAGACCACTCTATTCGGGGATAATGCCTCTCTAGATCGCCGGCCGATATCTTTTCAATTTCGCTGACAAGAGCTCTGCTTGCGCCGCGAAAATTCGTGCCATTGTCCGACACAATACGTCGCGGTACTCCTCTGCGGCACACAAACTGCTTCAGTACCAGAAGAAATGACTCTGTAGACAACGACGCTGCTATTTCAATATGAACCGCTCGAGTGGTCAAACATGTAAACAGGGCGCCCCAACGCTTTTCTCGACGACGTCCGACCGCGATATCGATGGGGCCAAAGTAATCTACCCCTGTGAAAGTAAATGGCCTTGTGAATGATGATAGGCGCTCTTGTGGCAGGTTTCCCATTTGAGGCGGTTGAGGGTTCGCTTTACGGTTACGACACATCTGACATCGCTTGACGCAGTCCTTTACAATTGTACGTAGTGCCGCTACGCAGAACCGCTGACGCATCTCGTTAACAACGATCTCATTATGATGGTGGTGAAATTTCCTATGGTAAAAATCAACTATCAGATAAGTTACTCTGTGATTTCTAGGGAGAATTATTGGTCGTTTCACGTCGCTTGTCACGCCGTCTACGAGGTCAATTCGTCCTTTTACTCGAAGGATCCCGATCTCGTCCAGGTACGGTGACCACTTGTAGATGGCAGATCGAGGCTGAACACTTCGCCCGTTTTTCAAATTATCTATCTCTTCTTTAAATACCTCTTCTTGGCACGTCGATATTAGGATTAGCTCTGCTGCATTCATATCATGTAGTTCGAATAGCGACTGCAGCGAATTTGGTATGTTCTTCAAAACCTTTCGCAGGAAACGCAAGACGAATATTTCTGTGAGAGTAAGTTTCTCCCAATTCCTAAACCTATTTACATCTGCTGCCAATACTGAGAACGTGGATAACGGTGGAGTTTCGGTACTTATGTGATGCAATCCTACGATTTCCTCTGTAGTATTGCCTGCTAAAACGGTCACTGGCCAGTCGGGTTCGGGTTTAATTAGGAACTCCGGTCCTCTAAACCAACGTTTATTATCGTCGAACTGACGGTCCTCGTTCCATTTCGTACCCTCATCGGCAATGTTTTCAGTAGACGGAAGCCACCTCCACTCCTTAGCACAAGAGCTCTCAAGAATTTCGCCAATGCGTAACGCAACGAATTGATGATATTTCCTTGCATCCGATCGTACCCAATATACAACATTTTTAGAATCTGTCCAAAAGTATCTACGGCTTACTTGAATGGAAAGTTGTTCGCATATAAAATTTGCTAGCCTCACGCCAAGTACTGCTGCTAATAACTCCAGCCTGGGAATTGATAGAGGCTTCAGTGGCACCACCCTAGTCTTTGAAGCCAACAGAGAGCAGCTTACCTCGTTACCTACTTCAGCGCGTAAGTACGCAACGGCAGCGTAAGCATTCATGCTTGCATCCACGAAAATATGCACCTGATTAGATTTACTATAGCTGGCAAGAGTGTAGCAGCGAGGAATTCGAATGTTGTTTATCGAAGAAATCCGTTGCATCCATTTAAACCACCTTTTCCGCTCGCTTTCTCCGATAGCTTCGTCCCAATTGACGCCAGAACGCCAAATATCTTGAAGAATTATTTTTGCTTGTATGACAACGTACCCCAGGAGTCCCAAAGGATCGAATATTTTCATGATTGTGCGCAGAACCTGTCGCTTCGACGGAAATGGTGATTCATCAGAGGCGTTTTGCGGAAAATTTTGCACAAACGTAAGTTCGTCCGGCGCTGGCAGCCACCACATTCCTAAAACCTTTTCGATACTAGTTTCGGGCTCCTCAAAACATCTGGCTACCTGGGCGCTGCTCGCGGAAAGCGCAGCTAGGGTACGCTTGGAGTTTGATACCCAGTTTCGCATTACAAATCCACCTTCGTTATGAATCCAGCGGACATCGATAGCCATTCGTGTTAACTCCTCCTCAGTATTTGCGCTTTGAAGCCAGTCGTCGACGAATGTGTTGTCAATAATCGCCCTAACAGCTTTAGTACGAGTCTCTGTAAACCGTTCGGCATTACGATTTTTCACGTAGTTTGCCAGGGAGGGTGAGCATGAAGCGCCAAATGTCATAACACACATGGCATATACATCCGGCTGCCGATTGGGATCCCCATTACGCCATAAGAATTTCTGCGAGACCTGGTCCCTTTCGGCCACCCTGACCTGGTGAAACATTTCACATATGTCTCCGCATATCGCCACAGGCTTCTCTCTAAACCGGAGGAGAATGCCCATCATTGATTTCAAATAGTCAGGTCCCTTTAATAGCATGCTGTTCAACGACGTATCTCCGACCTTAGCAGCAGCGTCCCATACCAACCTGGTTTTGTTCTTGTTGGCGTTGAACACTGTAAATATGGGGAGGTACCAAGATCTACCACCTGTCGATATTTCATGTGCTTCCAGTTTGCGTATATAGCCTTTCTTATTATAGTCGTGAATTTTATCAACTATGAATTTGTAGAGTTGAGGGTCACGTTTCATCTTCGCCTCCAAACACGCTAGTCGACGGCGCGCCATCGGAAGAGAATCGGGAAGCTCAACGACATCTTGTTTCCATAGCAATCCAGTTTCCCATCTTTTTTCCGATGGCAGAAACTTGGTAAATTTTTCCATAATTTGTAAGGAACGTTCATCTTCCTTGGACCTGAGTTGTTTGCTTGGGGCGTAGACACCGGTAGAGTCGAGGGCGAAATATGATTTCATCTGTTCGTCCATACGTTCACTGCTAGTGGGGTCACAGCTGCAAATATGAAGCAATCGCGGTGCCGTATCGTGGCCGGATGGACTGCGTCCGAAAACTGTCCACCCCAATCGGCATCTAGCAGCAATAAGATTGGAGCCGCTGTTCTCTTTGATTTCAATTGGAACACCAAGTTTTGCGTTATCGATCCCGATAAGTATTCGGGCCCTGACGGCATGATAGGGCACTAGGGGGAGGCCTTGGAGATGGTCGTGTTTCTCTAACGTAGCGTTGTCTAAAGTTTGAACCGGCAGACCCAAGCACGCTATAGTTCGAACACCCCGTAGGGCGTAGCGCGGTGCCCCAGGCTGCATCGACGCAATTTCGAAGCCTACGAATTTTGAGATTTTCTCGCTTTGCGTAATTTCGCTAGTCCAACGCAGGCATAACTCCTCGGACGGTCCGTCCAAATTAAGTTCACCCGCAAGTTCGCTTTCAATTAAAGTGCAAGAGGCACCTTCATCAATAAGTGCATATGTATGTATAGATTTGAACGCGCTATGAATAGTGACAGCAACATACCTAAACAGAGTGCTTGTTTGTTCCTTTGTGGAACTTGAGTGTCGTTCGTGATACAACGCAACTTGCCCTTGAATAGCGCTGCTGTGTACCGGCGCAGATGTGGGTGTATGCAGGAGAGGGTGGTGTGCCATTTGGCAGCCGTCGACCCCACACCTGTTTCTTAAATGGCATCGACGAACGTAGTGGTCGTTAAAACAGCGTAGACAAAGATTATTTTCGCGTATGAACTTCCAACGCTCGTTTTGTGGGAGGGCAGTGAATTCAGTACACTCCGACAGTTTATGATTGGCACTACACTTTGGGCATACAAATACCTTAGCTCTTACCCCTTCCCTTTTATCGACGACGTTGTGAACTAGAATCCTGGCTTTATGGGTATTGCGGCCGCTTTTGACTTCATTGTTGTCACTTGTGCTCGTGGGTGTCTTAAATGTGGTTACTTGACTCGCGCACATAGCTAATCTAAAAAGCCATTCGTCAAACACGGCAATGTCAACACGAGGAAGTGATAAACGATAACTACCCCAATTCAGCCTCTGGTCGCTTGGTAATTTAGATACTAGATCGTTTAGGAGTACAGGGTCATTTAAGTAATCAGCGAGGCCTACTGCCTGCATTGTAGCGCGATAGTTTTGCACAGCGAGTGAAAAGCCTACTAAGGTTTCCAATTTATCCCCTTTTACGGCTGGTTCTTGCCTTAATTTAGACTGCATACATTGGTGAATGACATCTGGCCTACCATAAAGCATCCTTAATGTATTGATTGCCAGACCTACTGTCGACGGCATCATTAACCTACCGCGCACTGCTTCGAGGGCTGGTCCCTTTAAACACTTTTGCAATCTGATCAAATTTTCTTGATCGGTAAACCCGCATCGCTCTGTAGACTGCTCGTAATTTGTGATAAATAAAGGCCAGTCCTCAGGTTTGCCGGAAAAAATGGGCAAATCTTTCGAAATTACATGGCGGCTCGAAATCTGCATTGGGGTCAAACTAATGTCTGATGCGTTACGCTGACTAAAAAATGTGTAAGGGTCATACATTTGAGTATGCATTGGATTTGGTTGCATAAAGACAGAGGTATTCGGCTGAGCGAATGCCGAAGTATTTGGCGGTGGAGCCGTAGCACTATGTATAGTTGCTCGTGAATAAAATGGTTGAAATGAATTGCCGAACATTGAATAAGGCAACGTGCTAAAATTCATTGCGCTAGAAGTGAGGTTAGGTATGGCGCCACCTGTGTTGATTGGCATGTAGGCGCTACTATGTGCATTGATAGCTGCCGGTGGGAAAGATAGTGCGGTGGAAGAATATGATGGTACATACCCTGGTTGCGTTCCATATACCGACGTTATTATAGAAGCGTTGTTCATTACCGGCACTGTAAAGGTTGAAGAATGTGCAACGGGCGTTGATGCGTGACAATGTGGCTCATCTGCGACAGCGGCCGGTGATGTTATACCTGTTGCTGCGCCAGTACCTGCTCTGTCAGCCTCACCAATGCTAGTCGCCGGTAGGACTCCATTACCATCCTCCACTAGTATGTGCGTTAGGTCGGAATTCTCCATATGATAATTAGCCACAAAATATTTCAGAATGTTGATCCAACACCTCGCGGTCCGTAGAATTAAAACAATATTCGAGTCTCCTTATTCGGTTTATAAGCAGTGAGCTGAAATCTTTATTAAATTCATTTAATTAATTACAAATACAATTCAATTTCAATTGTACAATGTGTCTTACATTTTGCTTTACCTACGGCGCTTGTGTGTTCTTGGACAATCGTCAAATTATGAGCGCGATTTTACATTTGGTTTGACATTTGCAGTTAGCGAAGGTAGAGAATGAGAAACTAGCAAGTAACAGAAATGCGACGGGTTGCCAACGCAAATATCGCAACAGTCGTATTGATAGCTACATACAAGTAC
Organism: Sphenella marginata; assembly: GCA_951509765.1. Classification (NCBI taxonomy): domain Eukaryota; kingdom Metazoa; phylum Arthropoda; class Insecta; order Diptera; family Tephritidae; genus Sphenella; species Sphenella marginata. The sequence goes on along the minus strand of OX608078.1, from coordinate 62,779,119 downwards.
TTTTGCATATCTCTACATATAATCAAATTGTATCAAGCCCGATGTCTGTACATTGAAGATATTTAAAAGAAATGATGTCAGGGGTCAGTATTAAGCCTCTAGAACCCAAATCAGCCGTTTTTAGAATTTTTGTCTGTCTGTCTGTCTGTGTGGTTGTCCGGGCATCACTCAAAAACTACTGAACAGAATTGAATGAAATTTTTACCACTCTGTCACTTAACCTCTAACTTAAGATTTAGGATAACTTTCAGTTAGATATCTCATCCAGTTCCCGAAATATTGACCAAAATGTGGGTCCGGGTGACCAAAAATGTGCGTTACAATGCTATAATTATGCCCACTACACATAAAAACTATGAATAAAAATTTCACCATTATAATACTAGACGTCTATCCTAAAATTTAGGACATCTTCCATCAGGATATCTAATCCGGTTCCAAAGATATTGACAAAATGTGACCCAAATTTACTTTTTCAACATGGGTGTCAAACGAAAGGTAGAAATGAATACTACATAGTGATGTGAGTTTTATTTCAATATCTCAAACGATTTCGGAGATTTCACTTCGACTTAAGAAATAAGACCAGTTTAAATTTTTACTGGCAATTTTGAATAGCAACATCGAGACATTTTGCAAGACTATCATTGTTATATTATTACTTTGTTTATAAACAATTAATCCAATATGTTTGCCAAAGTTATAATTCATATTTAAGCTCAGCTGCTTACATCTCTACATATAATAAAATTGTAACAGGTCCGATGTCTGTACATTAATGATATTTAAAAAAAATGATGTCAGGGGTCAATATTAAGCCTCAAGAACCCAAATCAGCTTTTTTTTTTAGAATTTTTGTCTACTGTCTGTATGGTTGTCCGGGCATCACTCAAAAACTACTGAACAGAATTGAATGGCACCTCGCTTCATCGGGTATTGCTGCCACTCTACTCCTTGGAGGTAAAACTGCGCACACTATGTTTAAGATACCCTTCAAAATTGACGCTAATGAAACCCCAGTTTGTGCCGTATCGCGAAATAGTGACAAGGCGAAGGTTTTTGCAGAATGCAGCCTAATTGTTTGGGACGAGTGTACGATGGCACACAAGAAAGCTGTGGAAGCTGTCAGTCGCACTATGCAAGATATCCGGCGAAACGATTCAGTCATGGGAAAGGTAGCAGTTTTATTTTGTGGAGATTTCCGTCAGACACTTCCCGTTATAACTGGGGGAACAAGGGCTGATGAAGTCAGTGCATGCTTCAAACGCTCGGTGCTCTGGCCAATGGTAAATAAATTAAATCTAACTCGCAACATGAGAGCGCACATAGGTGGCAACCCGTATGCGGAAGAATTTTCGGATATTCTGCTGAAAATTGGCTAGGGTTTACCTCCCGAATCGAATGGATTAGTAACTCTGGAAGAAAATCTTTGTAATATTGTGGCGTTCAGTGGAAGAACTTATTTCTTCTGTGCTCTGGCCTTAAAGTTACTTCTCTTCGAAATAATATTATAGAAGCAGAAATTCTTACGGGTTATGGAGCAGGCGAACTAGTTTCCATACCACGTATACCCATACTACCAAACAATTTTCCATTTCATGTGAGTGTGTGTTTGCCTATGACAATTAATAAGTCGCAAGGCCAGACACTTCGAGCAGCCGGTATCGATCTTAGGACAAACTGTCTCTCACACGGACAATTGTATGTTGCTTGCTCAAGGGTTACTGGCCCAGAAAATTTGTTTCTACTTTGTAATATGGGAAGAACATCAAATGTTGTATATAAAGAAATTCTTTAGACTTTAGAATATATAATTTTTATTTATTTAACTAAGTACAGCTGTAAATAATTGAATTACATTTGAAGCCCTTGCTACATGCGTTATAGAACTATTAAAATAAATTAATAAAATAAAGTTAGTCCCAGTGTTTTATTCAAACGCTTTCAAAAAAATAATTATGCTGATCCTTCATTATAACTTTTACGCATACGAAGTCGCTGGCATCAGCTAGTCTTATATAAGTACATATAAAAATTAATCCAAACTAGTAAGGAAGTCTAAGTTCGGGTGTAACCGAACATTAAATAACTAGTAGTGATCTGTTTTGATATCCTAATTTACTCAGGTCTATTTTAATACATACCTGAAAATTTGTTATAAAGGCAACTGATTGTTTTCGATAAAAACATTTCTATTGTAAGTGGTAAATTAAACTATCACTAAATAACAAAATATAAATAGCTTTCCCCATGTTCGTGAAAGGTATGAAAATAAAAAAATTTATGAAAACAAGTAAGGAAGTCTAAGTTCGGGTGAACCGAACATTAAATACCCAGCGTTAGTTTTCAGAACGAGATACAAATACCATGACTTGGCACAGGCTCGTAATAATTACTCTATTTACCTTTAAAACCCCTGTTAAGAAATTAGCATTAATAGCAATAATGAAAATACGAAAGAATAAATTTAAATAATATTTCACACTGAGAGAAGTTATTGGTAGTCGCTAATCAATTGTCAGAGCAAGTCTGAGAGGTCACATCTAAATTCCTGCAACGGTTCACCCATTTGGCCCTTTAAGAAATTCGCGCCAAACTAACTGCTTTTCGAGCTATGAATACAGCGGGCAAAAATCGTAAAAATGAGTGTCCCTCGTTATTATAATCACGGTTGCCAAAGGTTTAACCAAAAAAATGAACAAGAAGTTAAAAAAAATTTCCAAAAATTACTAAGCTGTACACAACGCAGTCGTATTGAATTACACTGTCTTACAATGATTTTGCACCAAAGCTGATATATTTTTTTTCGTGCTCAAAGCATCGAAAAACATAGAAAATTTGAAAAAAGGGGGGGTAAACCGGATAAATTCTGAGTTATTTCAATTTGACTGTTTTTTGAAAAATTTGCAAAATTTATCCCTGTTTTCTCACATTCAAACCTAATTATCTTCTTTGGTACATCGCAAATTTGGTATTGCGCAAATTTATGCTATCGCTCACTTTTTTGACTTTCCCATTTAAAAGATATCGTCGAAAATGTCAACAATCAAATTTAACGAAAACCTCATTTTCGTTATATATACCGAACTTTGACGTCAGAAATCTATAGAACCGCTTAAGACACGATCAATTTTTTCCCTCCTATCTTGTAGGAAATTTTATAGCAAAAATTTCGGTATATATAGATCTTGAAAAATATGCAAACTAATTGTCAATTTCGGCCTTTACAAAAAAAGGGCAAATTCAGAAAAAATGAGAGTTTTTCTAAAATACAGTTTTATTGTCTTTTCACGTAGTATAACTTCGTTTCTTTCAAAATTCATAATATTTTCATATTTTAATCAAAAACCCCCATCACTGAATGAATTTTGCAATGTAAGTCTAGGACTGGACACAACCATTTATTTGTTTACTAAAATCAGCTGTATATGCCTATTAACATCTCTCATTTTTGAGGTGCCAAAATCGAGTATTGGCGAAACCCAAGAAAGTTAAATACAAAGTTAAATAAAAACAAGTAAGGAAGTCTAAGTTCGGGTGAACCGAACGTTAAATACCCAGCGTTAGTTTTCAGAAAAAGGGGGTGTAGTTTTCATCCGATTTCGCCCATTTTAAAAACCAGTCTATTCCGAGCGTAAACAATAGCGAATTTGGTGGGCGCGGCCACGCCCCTTGCTTATAAAGTATTAACCGCTTACATGAGCCAAAAGTACTCAATCGATCTTTTCAAGGGTTATACCATGTCCTATATATAACTTTGGAAAAGAAGGCGTGCCATGCCAATAACTTTTAACGTATTTTGTGAAATTTTTGATATACGGATATATGTATGTGTAATCAATATTTACATAATTTTAAAAAAGTGGGTGGTGGCACGCCCACGGATTTTATTATGTTGTTTGTCCCTATTTGAAGATCAGTTTTCATTGCAGATCTTTATGATACTTTCACAGTGGCTTGTTAATAGTGAAATGTTGATATTTTGTTTATTCACTTGTGGGCGGTGCCACGCCCATTTTCCAAAATATTACCAAAAAACCTTTAAACAACACTAATAATCATCAAGTGAATGAGTGTACTAAATTTTAGCATTATATCTTTATCAGTTAAACAGATATTGCATATTCCGGTTTCCTAACTCTCGCTTAGAGAACTTTAGTCCAAAAAGGGGCGTGGTCGTTCACCTATTTTTCTTATTTTCTGTGGTAGTACTCTACATAAACATAACATGCCTGGTACCTTGTTTCGTAAACCTATCTCACACCGTTCTGAAGTTATTAGCAGTCGAATTTGAAAATTGCTTGACTCATAAGTGGGCGGTGCCACGCCCACTTTCCAAAATTTTGCAAAAATAATGTAAAGAATATGAAAATTGATTTATCTACCAAATTATATTATTAAAGCGGTATCAGTCAATTAGATATGGACTTTTCAATATTTCCACCTCCTTTCAATATAACTTTTATGAAAAAGTAGGCGTGGTCGCGATGCGATTTCGTTTATTTTCTATATCTGAATTCAACACAACAATAGTATGCCCTCTACAAATTTCGTTGTACTAGCATAAACTGTTCTGAAGTTATTAAGAGTCAAAATTTTAAAATTTCTTCAAATATATGTGGGCGGTGCCACGCCCCTTTTCAAAAAATTTGATTAAATCGGCCTTAGAACATCTAAATCAATACATACTGCAAATTTTATCATTGTAGCTGCTTCTGATATTGAATTAACCCGTTTAATACGTTTTTCGAAATTTTCGATATCGAAAAAGGGGGCGTGGTTATGGTCCGATTTTACCCATTTTCAATACCAATATATTCTGAACCCAAATAAGAACGCATGCCGAATTTGGTGAAGATATCTCATTATTTGCTCAAGTTATCGTGTTAACGGACAGACGGACGGACGGACGGACGGACGGACGGACGGACAGACGGACGGACATGGCTCAATCAAATTTTTTTTCGATCCTGATCATATTGATATATGGAAGTCTATATCTATCTCGATTCCTTTATACCTGTACAACCAACCGTTATCCCAACAAAGTTATAATACCCTTGTACTAGTACTAGTACGCTGGGTATAACAAGTAAGGAAAGGGCTATACCTTATGTTCGTCTGATCTGGCTGATTTTGCCTACATATGTTACATATATAATATGTAGCAAACGTGCAAAATTTTACGTTCCTAGCTTCTTAACTGCAAAATTGATAGCCCAAAACCCATTTATCGAAACTATCGATTATATGGGAGCTATATGTCATGTTGGTCCGATCTGAGTCATTTTCACTACACACTTTACAAATACAATATGTACTAAACTTGCAAAATTTTACGTTCCTAGCTTTTGAATTGCTAGAGTTATAGGCCAAAACCCATTTATCGGAACAATCGATTGTATGGGAGCTATGCCTTGTATCGGTCCGATCTTGCTGGTTCCGACAAATGATTAATCCTAAGCAAAATTGCGTCTGCTTGCAAAATTTCATCGAGATATCTCTAAAACTGAGGGACTAGTTTGCGTTCAAACAGACGGACGGACGGACATGGCTAAATCAACTCGCTTTATCGCCCTGATCATTTCGGTATACTTAATAGTGGGTCTATCTCTTCTTCTTCTCATACTTACAAACATCGGATCAAAGTTATAATACCATTTCATGTTCATGAAAGGTATAATAAAAATTAAGTGTAATACCTAAGACAGACATATGGTGTCTGTACCACAATGTGTACTACAATGAAAGCTCAGGAAACCATGTAATAGCATAGTGACACACATTTGGTTTTCTATGACGTTGGCACTTACCAGCTGATTAAACAAAATAAAAAGACAAAGTTAAAAATAAAATAAAAGAAAAATTAACTCAATGAAAACTCGAAACTGCGTGCTCCTTTGCCAGCTGCGTGCACATCTTTGCATATATATGGCTAATTTTATGTGCTCGATGCAGCTCATGGCTAAATTAAGCCCACACTGCAATTATTTTTTTTAATTATGTCGCTTCCAACGTACTTTTTTGAATTTTTTTTCTATTTCTGATATAAATTTGTTGATTTTTTAATTAATATTTGTTGTCAAATTGCCATAAAACACCTGATTGTGACAGACGAACTGGCTGTGTTCATTGCACTGCAACGTAGTACAATTAGCAACTCCACTCAATTTCAATGGTTTCTTGCCTGCTTTCATGGTACGGAACTCAATATGCTTTCGAACTTAACTATTGAAACTACATTTTCTCAACTCCCATCTTAATTTTTTTCCAAAAAACCTTGGTGATCAAAGTGATCGAAACCAGACACAAAAGGAAATGCACGAGGGGGAGTATGTCTGGTTCTTGGCACTGTCAGAAAATGACAAGGAGGAAAAGCGCAAATCGAAATCTATGTAAGATACACTTTCAGGAAATGTCGGAGTAATATAAAGCATGTATGATTTGATCAAATAACTGGTGATAAAAAGAATACGAAGTTATAACTACTACGTGAAAAGACAATAAAACTGTATTTTAGAAAAAATTCTCAATTTTTCTGAACTTGTCCTTTTTTTGTAAAGGCCGAAATTGCCAATTAATTTTTCAAGATCTATATATACCGAAATTGTTGCTATAAAATTTCCTACAAGATAGGAGGGAAAAAATTGGTCGTGTCTTAAGCGGTTCTATAGATTTCTGACGTCAAAGTTCGGTATATATAACGAAAATGAGGTTTTCGTAAAATTTGATTGTAGACATTTTCGACGATATCTTTTAAATCGGAAAGTCAAAAAAAGTGAGCGATAGCATAAAATTTGCGCAAAATCTTCCCTTTTGAAGAAAAGTAAAGATTGTTGATATAGCAGATGTACCAAAGAAGATAATTAGGTTTGAATGTGAGAAAACAGGGATAAATTTTGCAAATTTTTCAAAAAACAGTCAAATTGAAATAACTCAGAATTTATCCGGTTTAACCCCCACTTTTTTCACATTTTTCTATGTTTTTCGATGCTTTGAGGAGGAAGAAAAATATCTCCGCTTTGGTGCAAATAATTTTTAAAATTTTGTAAGACAGTGTTATCAGAGAAAGTAACAATTACGTTGTACTTATACTTGCGAGGTGATACTAAAAGGTGACGCTAATTTGGCAACAAAAGATTGAAAACGTTTAAAAGAAATCCCGGTATGCTGTTGAAAAGAAAATGCTCAAGAAATATTTTCAAGTATTTCTTGACTATGAAATTGTCATGAATTGCAATTTTCGGCTTTTTATATGAATTTCAATGTTATTTAATTTTTTGTTTTTATTTTTCCGAAGCTTCAGTTTTTCTTCAAGAAATAAAGCGACAACTATTTACTTCTTGCCAAAGCCTGAAGAAATCCTACACAAAATTTGAAAACAAACAATAAAAATAAAATATTGTTTTGTACACGGCTAAAATATTTTTTCTAGATTTAAAACTTTTTGGGGCTACATATTCAAAGTGTTGTTTGGAATTTTCAGTAAGATTGACTTCCTTTGACTAATTTCATTATTTTTGTATGAAAGAATGTGCAACTGCAACTCAAGGTTAAGAACTTTGTGGTAAATTCATGAAAATTCAAGAAAACTCGAAAAATTTTCATAAAAATGTCTAACTTTTTAGTAAAAATATTTAAATTTTTTCGAGTTTTCAGTTTTGTGGCCCGTTCAATTAAAGTGAACATAGATAGCAATCTTAAGCCGCTAGAAGAATTACTCGATTTTTGGCCATTTTTTTTCCTATCCAAGTGTAGTGTGTCCAATATGAATACATATCTACATACAAAATACGCAGCACGAGCGCCGTCTAAGTTACTTGGTCGCAAACGTAAACAAACTGCAACTAAGTAATTGCTGACGCTATGTATTTCTCTGCTGCGACACTTTCCCACGACCAAAGCGTTGAAGTAGCTTAGCGCTATACACATATGTAAATACGTGCATATGTGTGAGCGTGCGTTGGGCTTCATGCCTTATGTTAGGCTTAGCCAGGGCCGTGCGCAGGAATTGGCCTTGGGGGGGGTTTTAATTTAGATTTGCATTCGCATACATTTTTCACTAAGTTAAACATATTTGCTGAAACAGATACCTAGACCCATATATCACAAATTTAAATGTTCTTTAACTTTCCTGAAACTGCATACTCTGATGCCTAAAACTACTATTTTTTTGGTTGTACACATTTTTCTGTATTTGATAGAGAATTGGTGATATGATGGCATATCCCAGCTAACAAAAAGTGCAAAACAAGACTCCTTTCGGAGCCATAAAACGCTCATATCTCAGAACTTTACTCTCCAAAATGAGCTTCTTTCGGAGCCCATATGGATCGAAAAATCACTCTACGCGGGCACTCCAACGGAGTGAGTCCGATTTCGATGAATTTGAAGCGTTTTATGACTCTTTTTAAATGAACTTCGGCGTTTATTTGGTGCTTTTCTGAACCTTTTTCGGAGCCTTTTATTCCTCCATTCTGAGGGTTTCTGGAGCCTTCTCAGACGCCTTTCGGAGCGCTTTAATTGGCGTTTTTCTTTCATTCATCCATTCAGAGGGTTTTTGGACACTTTTCGGAGCCTTTTATTGGTGTTTTTCTAAAGCTTATTTGGGGTCGTTTTTTATTTCTTTTGGGTCATAATTTCTTTGCGCAATTTTTCACTCCTAACTATTCTGCCGTCACCAAATCTGACTTTCAAAATTATCCCTATGAGCTACATGGGAACAATTTAATTAATTGTCCGACTATATGCGCCAATGATGTTCTTATTTATCTGAAAACCTTGGAGGAACCTTTTAAATGCGGACCTGATAAGATTCCTACATGCTTCTTGAAGAAGTGTGCTAACAATATTTACCAACCCCTTACCAATTTGCTCAATCTGTCACTAAAGTGTGGTGTTTTTCCAAAAGCATGGAAAGAGTCGTTTCTTCTACCGCTTCATAAAAGCGGAAGCAAGGCTTCTATAGAGAACTATCATGGCATAGCAAAGCTTTCTGCCATCCAAAGAGTGTGTGAAGCTATTGTTACCAATCAGCTTACGAATCCTATCTCTACCTTGATTTCCGACTGTCAACACGGGTTCTGTAAGGGAAAATCCACCGTTACAAACTTACTTGAATTTACTTTGATTTCAGCAAAGCTTTCGATAAAGTGTGTCACTCGTTACTTATTCATAAACTGGATCAGTTGGGTTTCCAGCCGGGTCTCAATCGCTAGATCTCTTCTTGCCTTAGCGACAGAGCACAAAAAGTAGTGTTTAAAAATTGTGAATCCGAGGTTATTTATGTCTCCTCAGGAGTTCCTCAAGGAAACCATCTGGGCCCGATTCTGTTCTTATTGTTTATAAATAATATTTCTACAGTAATAGAAAATGTTAATGTATGCCGACGATGTAAAGCTTTTCACGTCATTCGCTTCATTCGCAGATAGAAATAAGCCAATCAGATTTCAATACACTAGTTAATTGGTGCGATTTAAATTATATGCTGCTTAATCTAAAGAAATGTAAACACATGGGTTTTTCGAGAGGAATTTCTCAGCCAGCTTCCTATACAATTAACAATTATAGTCTTGAGAAAGTGTATTATTTTTTTGACCTTGGGGTTACTATGGATTACAAACTCAGTATCAACTACCACATTAAGGTAACAGTCAATAAAGCTAGAGGCGTTCTAGCATTTGTTAAACGATGGTCTAAAGAATTTAGCAACCCTTGTGTAACTAAAACTCTTTACTACATTAGTCAGACCGATACTTGAATACGGTTCTATAATTTGGAACCCACGTTACCAGGTCCACGTGGATCGCTTAGAATTTTTACTATTTCCCTTAAGACATCTTCACTGGGATCCCTTGTATAATTTGCGAGTCGCTTAAAACTAATTAATCTTCCAACCTTTCTAGTCGGAGGGAAATGCTTGGAATTGTTTTCATGATTAAATTACTAAATGGTTGAATCACAAGCGAAGTGAACTTCAATGTACCTTCTCGTCCATCAAGACATTTTAAACCACTTATCTTGAAACCGTGCCGAACTAATTTTGAATTAAATCAGCCTTTTCGTTGTTTTTGTCAAGATTATAACCCTCATTCTGGTACGTTTGATATTTCAGACTCACTATGCAGAATAAAAATGTCAATTCTTTCTATCCTAAATACATAGCAACAATTTGCTTTCATATCCTTTGATTCTTATTTTTATTCTTTACAATAACTATCCGCTGTCAACTAATTGTTTATTAATTGTGTAATCTATTTTTTATCTACCTTACTTAGCTGATGAGGTTTTCTCTGTAGCTGAGCAGTTTTAGATCTCGACGATTAGCAAACCCAAGCCTTTCAAAGACTCGGCACGAAAGAACAATCCGCGCGTATTGCGGATGCGCCCCTCGCGTTGGTCGGGCGGGATATAATGGATAATCCGTTGGGAATTATTATTATTGTTATTATTATTATTATAAATAATAAAAAATAAGGTTTATGAAGTTTTATTGACACTATTCGGAAAATATGAAATATGCTATGTTTATTTTTCACAGACTATTGATAAACGTCCATGAAAAATGCGATCTTTATCTTCTGTTAGGTAAAATAAAAAAAACCTCAGAAAATGTTTGAAAACATTCAAATAATTAAACGTTGTCGCTCATCTGCTCTCCAACGTTCATTTTCTCACAGTTCTCTTTACGCCTACAACAAAAAGGTTCAGAAAACACTCGAAATATTTCATATAATTGAGCCTTGCAGTTCATTCGCTCTGTTAATTGAAACTGTTCACTCTTTTCATCGGTAAAATTTAAGAACAAAAAATGCCCATACGCTACACAACTTTGTAATTTCGGAAAGCTCCAAGTGCAATTCAAAGTGCCGGACTTATGTATTGGCCAACCTTATTCTTTGCAACTTTCACCAATTTCTTCTTCCGTAAAATTATTTTAACTAATTTTGTCAAAAATTATTAGTCAAGATTCAATACAAAATTTATAAACGGTATTTTGAAAATATTTGTAAAATCATTGCAACTTAGATTTGGCCATGGGGGGGGTTTTAACCCCCAAAACCCCCCCCGTGCGCACGGGCCTGGGCTTAGCTATGTAAGAATTAGAGTAAATATGTATAATAAAATGTTTAGATTAATTTACTATAAATAAGCATGAATTTCATAATAAAGAAAACATTATCAATTCGGCACTGAGCCACACAACAATTGGAGTTTTTAATAAATATCTCAACATGGCGATCCTGCCCTGCAATCCTGGACTAAGAAGATATTAAGCCACTTGAGGAAAGGAGGTCCTGAAATCCTGGACTAAGAAGATATTAAGCCGCTTGAGGAAAAGAGGTCCTGAACACATTAAGGAAATAACGCCATCCTGGTAGCTGGTAGCTGAAAAAATGTTTTAAGGCTAGAAGATAAGAATTTTTTAGAAATAGACCGCTGACTTTAGCGGACTACTGGACAATCAGCAGACTGCGATATACCATAAGTCGCAGACTGCAGAAATCCTGTTAGGTTTAAAAAAGGGCAGACTGCTATATTTTAAATGGCAGACTGCTGAGATACGTTAATAAATATTAGAACTCTTTGGCACCCTAAGGTCGCCCACCAAATAGCAGACTTGTTTCTGCTTAGGGCATATTTTATTAGAACTCTTTGGCATCCTAAGGTCGCCCGCCAAATAGCAGACTTGTTTCTGCTTAGGACATATTTTATTGAAAATGCAAGAACAGGATCTAAATACGGAATTGCAATCAGATTACCTTTGCATAACAATTATGTACATAGCATTGACATTTATAATACATACCTAAAATTACAATTACTTTACATTTCATACGATTTGATTATGTTTGATTACAAGTACATCCAATTACAATTGTACATTACAGTGACACTGTATTATGGAAACTAATTTAGTATGAAAAAAAATTATACATAGATAGAAAAAAAATTAAATTTTAAATTCAACTATTTGGAGTAGTAATGGATTTATAGTTAAGGTTAAAATCTTAGTAGTGCGTGAAAACTATAAATAAGATAAAAATAAATAATAAGAAATTTTGCCAATAATGTCAAGAATTAGAAAATAAAATAAAAAATTTACATTTGCATACAATATAATTTTTTTCAATATAATTTTTTTTGTAATGGGAGGCCAGGAATCCAAACTGGAAAAGCCTAACGCTAATGTCGTTAATTCGGTTCAAATAATTGACCACACTGAGGCACTAGATTTCATAAAAATCTTGCTATTGATATTAACAATTTGCAGTTGCCTAAATTTGTTTCTCAAATTATACTCGACCCACAACAAACATTTAAAAAAGAGATACCAGAGTCGAGCAAACGATCTAGATAAAATCTAAATATTTTTTATTAAATGGATACTTGGGAAGGTATTCGCACAAGGCTATATGAGGAAAAATTGTTAGTAGAAAAATCATACAAGTGTATAAACCAAAATAGAGAGACAAAAAAGGAAACAATAATTAAACATTTGACATTGATAAAAAATAGTTTTAATAGATTAGGTAATGAAATAAAAAATATATATAGTAAACTCAGACCTACACATCAGCAAGAAACAAAGCAAATCTTTTCGCAAGTCAGAGATAGATTAGTTTCCTCACTATCAAGATACAATATAGATGTAACAGTGCCAACTTCATTTGAACACGATATTCAAATTGATTTTGACGACTTTTCACTAGAAGAGATTTCAAATATAGAGGAAGCCCATAAAGAAGTCATAAGCAAGGAAACTCAAACAAACAAGGTCAAAATGACACAAACAGTAGTAGAGTTTATTAAAACTGCATCATCGATCTTACCAGATTTCGATGGGAGATCAGAAAATCTATCCAGTTTTCTGGATGCCCTTGATATCCTGGAACAAATCAAGGATAGTCACGAGGCTATTGCAGTATCCATGATTAAGACTAAACTCAAAGGAACAGCTAGAAACCTTATAAGTACTGAATCTACCATTCAAGAAATAATACGAAGATTAAAATCAAAAGTTAAGGGTGAATCAGTCGAAGTTTTGTCAGCAAAACTCCTGAACATCCAACAACGCAGTAAAACTGCAAACCAATATACTTCTGAGATTGAAAAGCTCACAAAATCATTAGAAGGAGCATACATATCTGACGGACTAGCACCAGAGTTAGCAACTAAATACGCTACACAATCAGCGGTAAAAGCTATGTGCAAAAACTGCTCTAACGAAAAGGTCAAGGTCATTATGCAAGCTGGTACGTTCACCTCTATGAACGAAGCCATTTCTAAGTTCACCAATAGCTGTACTGAAGTAACCGGTAACCCTAATTCACTGTTACACATACGTCGACAAAATTATTTTCGCGGTAGTTTCCGCAGAAGTTACCAGAATAATGCCTACAGAGGTAACCAAAGACGGGATGGTAACCGTTTTAATAATTTTAATAAGTAATCACAATAATAATAATAATAGAAATAACAATCAAAGATCCGGGAGAAATTTCGGAAATCAATCTCGCGGTTCTAATCGCAATAATACTAGAAACGTTAGAAATGTGAACCAACAGGAAAACCAGCAAGCTCCACCTCAATAGATAAAAAATTATATGTCTTCAATCTGCACCTTAATAGTTATATATCTTCAAAAACAACTCTAAACAATTCCATTTCAACCCTCCTGATTGATACAGGAGCGGACATCTCCATTATAGAAAAGGGTCAAATTGACAATGACGTCACAATTAATTACTCCCAAAAAACTGATCTAAAAGGCATTGGTCACGGTCTAACAAGCACTATTGGCACAGTTACAGCAGATTTAAGAGATGATCAATTATTAATTAAACACAAATTTCATATAGTAGAGGATACATTTCCAATCCCATGTGACGGAATTTTGGGGCTTGATTTTATTAAAAAATATAACTGCATTTTGGATTACAATAAAAACGGGGACACCCTAATACTACGTCCATATGATTATCCAGAAAATATAATAATCCAAATGACAAATAGACCAGCAGTTAATTGCATAACAATCCCAGCAAGATCCGAGGTAATTCGACAAGTCCATATTAAAAACAGCAATTCTGAATTATTGATACCTCATCAAAAATTATCCGAAGGTATTTTTATAGCAAACACCCTAGTAAATTCAAAGCAAACCTTTATTCGAGTCATAAATACAACGGATAAAATTGCAACTATTCAAAATTTCAAAATTAACACAGAAAATGTAGATGATTATACAGTAGTAGAAAATAAAACGGAAACAGTAGAAAATAATAACGAAAAATTAAAAAGATTAAATAAAAATTTTCCAAAATTTGTTACTGAACAACTTAATGCACTGTGCACAGAATTTATTGATATATTTTCAATAGAATCGGAACCCATTACCACTAATAATTTTTATAAACAAAAATTACATATGAAAGATAGCAACCCAGTTTATGTAAAAAATTACAGAATTCCTCAAGCTCATAAAAGCGAAATTAGTAAGCACGTCAATAAACTAATTGAAGATGACATTATAGAGCCGTCTATGTCAGAATATAATAGCCCAATTCTACTTGTACCCAAAAAGCCTTTACCCGGCAAAAATGACAAAAGATGGAGATTGGTAGTCGATTACCGACAGGTAAACAAAAAGTTAACTGCAGATAAATTTCCATTGCCAAGAATTGATGATATATTGGATCAATTGGGTAGAGCTAAATATTTTTCATGCTTAGACTTGATGTCTGGCTTTCATCAAATTGAATTACATAAAGACTCTAGGGACATAACATCGTTTACGGCAGACGATGGCACGTATCGCTTTAAAAGGCTGCCATACGGTTTGAAGGTAGCCCCAAACTCGTTTCAGAGAATGATGACTCTTGCTTTTGCAGGCCTTAAGCCTTCCCAAGCTTTTCTATATATGGATGATCTGGTGGTATTGGGATGTTCCGAAAAACACATGATTACGAATTTGAGAGATGTGTTTTCAACTTGTAGAAAATATAATTTGAAATTGCATCCGGATAAATGTTTATTTTTTAACCAAGAAGTTACTTACCTTGGCCATAATTGCACAAATAAAGGAATTTTACCTGATCCTAGTAAATTTGAAATTGTTCTAAATTATCCAACCCCAAAAAATGCAGACGAAGTAAAAAGATTTGTAGCATTTTGTAACTATTACCGAAGATTTGTTCCAAACTTTGCAGAACATTCTAGAATCTTAACAAGATTGTGTAAAAAGAATGTTTTCTTTGATTGGACAGAAGAATGTCAAAAAGCTTTTGTCTACTTGAAGGGGGCATTGATACACCCCAATATTTTACAGTATCCAGATTTTGATAAAGAATTTTGTATAACAACGGATGCCAGTGGATTCGCCTGCGGCGCAGTTCTTAGTCAAGAGTATGAAGGCAAACAATTACCAATTGCCTATGCGTCAAGAGCTTTCACAAAAGGTGAAAGTAATAAAGCAACAATTGAAAAAGAATTGGCGGCAATCCATTGGGCAATCACGTATTTTAGACCATATGTTTATGGCAGAAGGTTTTTGGTTAAAACAGACCATCGGCCACTAACATACCTATTTTCGATGAAAAACCCCTCATCAAAATTAACTAGAGTTCGGTTAGAGTTGGAGGAATATGACTTTGAGGTGGAGTACATAGCTGGAAAAGAAAATTATGTTGCAGATGCATTGTCACGAATAAATATAAATGATTTTAAAGATTTATCAATAAAGGCAAGTCAAATAATGAAGGTTACGACTAGATCGGAAACCAATAAAAAATCCAATAATAAAAACATCAAAGAAAAACGTCACGAAGAGAACATTAAAATATATGAAGCGCTTAATAAAAATGAAGTAAAAAAGCTAGCTCAGCTCGTTTTCGAAACTGCAGTTCAAAAAGGGAAAGAAAATTTGTAGCAAAATAGACATTAATGATTTAATTGTTGAGGCGAAGATTGATTCAGGTCAATCCTTTGCCAGGCTTTCAGATGAAGCCGGCAATTCATCTATTGATGATAATTCAATTGTTGAGGCGAAGATTGATTTAGGTCAATTCTTTGCCAGGCTAATAAAAGAAGCCGACAATTTGAAAATAAATAAAATACAGTTGTCCTTAGGAGACAAATTGTTTAAAAATAATTATACTCGAGTAGATAAATTTAAAGAAGTTGGTACCAAAGTTCTCAAAAACTTAACTATTGCATTAACTCCGGAGGTTGTGCACGTGACAGATAATGAAGTAATTAAAAAGATATTACAAAAATATCACGATGATCCTGTTAATGGTGGCCACCCAGGAATCAATCGAACAACAAATAAAATAAAACAAAAATATTATTGGAAAAATATGAAAAATGACATCAGAAATTATATTAAAAAATGCATAAAATGTAGTAAAAATAAAATAAATACAAACTTAAAAGAACCAATGATTATCACTGAAACGCCAACAAAAGCTTTCGATATAGTTCAGATTGACACAATCGGTCCATTACCAAGATCGATAAATGGAAATGAGTACGCGGTAACAATTGTATGTGATTTGACAAAGTATCTGATCGCAATTCCGATTGCTAGCAAACACGCGATAACAGTTGCCAAAGCTATTTTTGAAAATTTTATCTTAATTTATGGTTGTATGAAAACAATCATAACTGATACGGGAACTGAATACAAAAATAACGTATTCGAAGAATTGTGTAAACTTTTAAAAATTGAACACAAGACTTCTACCCCATATCACCATCAAACTTTGGGCACTGTTGAACGCAGCCACAGAACTTTCAATCAATACATTCGTTCTTATATATCTATTGAAAAAGATGATTGGGATGAGTATATTAAGTATTTTGCATACTGTTATAATACAACACCATCCACGGTACATGGTTATTGTCCATTTGAATTAGTTTTTGGGAAAATACCTTTAACCTACGAATTTTTAAACGACAATACAATTAGCCCGGTTTATAACCATGAGGCATATGATAAAGAAATCAAATATAGATTGCAGGTAGCTCAACAAAGAGCGTATAAACTGGTAAAAGAAACCAAAGAAAAACAAAAAATGTACTATGACAAAAATATTTAATATAAAGAAATAAAATTAGGAGATTTAGTATTAGTAAAAAATGAAGCAGGTCATAAGTTGGACAATAGGTATAAAGGGCCCTATAAGGTAGACAATATTGATAAAAATAATAATTTTACTCTAATTCCTTATAAACTAGAAAGCATAGATAGAAATAATAAGTATATTATAACCAATGAGAATAAGAAAATTTTAATTCATAAGAATAGACTTAAACTGTTAGAATAAATACACTGCATTATAACTGAAATGTTTACTCATAAATTTTTATTGTACGCAAATTTATTGTATGCAAATAAAAACTTCTTAAAATACAATCATGTCATTACCCTCAATGTAACTAAACACTTAAGAAAAATGTAGCGCATAAATAAACATACAAACAGAAAATCAGAAATAAATAAATTAATGTATTGTCCACTTGAAAATAAAGTAAACACAACCAAAACTTTGTAACAAAAGTAAACACAGCATATATAAAGACAAAACGAAAAGTCAAAAAGTCCAACGCGCCAGAGCTATTAAATGTAATAAGATCGGTCGCTCATTAATTGTAAACGGCGAGCTATAAAACTCAAACCTATTAAATGAAATAGAATCGTTCATATAAATATGTATATGAACGATTCTTTTTAGGAAAGGAGGTGTAGTGTGTCCAATATGAATACATATCTACATACAAAATACGCAGCACGAGCGCCGTCTAAGTTACTTGGTCGCAAACGTAAACAAACTGCAACTAAGTAATTGCTGACGCTATGTATTTCTCTGCTGCGACACTTTCCCACGACCAAAGCGTTGAAGTAGCTTAGCGCTATACACATATGTAAATACGTGCATATGTGTGAGCGTGCGTTGGGCTTCATGCCTTATGTTAGGCTTAGCTATGTAAGAATTAGAGTAAATATGTATAATAAAATGTTTAGATTAATTTACTATAAATAAGCATGAATTTCATAATAAAGAAAACATTATCAATTCGGCACTGAGCCACACAACAATTGGAGTTTTTAATAAATATCTCAACATGGCGATCCTGCCCTGCAATCCTGGACTAAGAAGATATTAAGCCACTTGAGGAAAGGAGGTCCTGAAATCCTGGACTAAGAAGATATTAAGCCGCTTGAGGAAAAGAGGTCCTGAACACATTAAGGAAATAACGCCATCCTGGTAGCTGGTAGCTGAAAAAATGTTTTAAGGCTAGAAGATAAGAATTTTTTAGAAATAGACCGCTGACTTTAGCGGACTACTGGACAATCAGCAGACTGCGATATACCATAAGTCGCAGACTGCAGAAATCCTGTTAGGTTTAAAAAAGGGCAGACTGCTATATTTTAAATGGCAGACTGCTGAGATACGTTAATAAATATTAGAACTCTTTGGCACCCTAAGGTCGCCCACCAAATAGCAGCCTTGTTTCTGCTTAGGGCATATTTTATTAGAACTCTTTGGCATCCTAAGGTCGCCCGCCAAATAGCAGACTTGTTTCTGCTTAGGACATATTTTATTGAAAATGCAAGAACAGGATCTAAATACGGAATTGCAATCAGATTACCTTTGCATAACAATTATGTACATAGCATTGACATTTATAATACATACCTAAAATTACAATTACTTTACATTTCATACGATTTGATTATGTTTGATTACAAGTACATCCAATTACAATTGTACATTACAGTGACACTGTATTATGGAAACTAATTTAGTATGAAAAAAAATTATACATAGATAGAAAAAAAATTAAATTTTAAATTCAACTATTTGGAGTAGTAATGGATTTATAGTTAAGGTTAAAATCTTAGTAGTGCGTGAAAACTATAAATAAGATAAAAATAAATAATAAGAAATTTTGCCAATAATGTCAAGAATTAGAAAATAAAATAAAAAATTTACATTTGCATACAATATAATTTTTTTCAATATAATTTTTTTTGTAATGGGAGGCCAGGAATCCAAACTGGAAAAGCCTAACGCTAATGTCGTTAATTCGGTTCAAATAATTGACCACACTGAGGCACTAGATTTCATAAAAATCTTGCTATTGATATTAACAATTTGCAGTTGCCTAAATTTGTTTCTCAAATTATACTCGACCCACAACAAACATTTAAAAAAGAGATACCAGAGTCGAGCAAACGATCTAGATAAAATCTAAATATTTTTTATTAAATGGATACTTGGGAAGGTATTCGCACAAGGCTATATGAGGAAAAATTGTTAGTAGAAAAATCATACAAGTGTATAAACCAAAATAGAGAGACAAAAAAGGAAACAATAATTAAACATTTGACATTGATAAAAAATAGTTTTAATAGATTAGGTAATGAAATAAAAAATATATATAGTAAACTCAGACCTACACATCAGCAAGAAACAAAGCAAATCTTTTCGCAAGTCAGAGATAGATTAGTTTCCTCACTATCAAGATACAATATAGATGTAACAGTGCCAACTTCATTTGAACACGATATTCAAATTGATTTTGACGACTTTTCACTAGAAGAGATTTCAAATATAGAGGAAGCCCATAAAGAAGTCATAAGCAAGGAAACTCAAACAAACAAGGTCAAAATGACACAAACAGTAGTAGAGTTTATTAAAACTGCATCATCGATCTTACCAGATTTCGATGGGAGATCAGAAAATCTATCCAGTTTTCTGGATGCCCTTGATATCCTGGAACAAATCAAGGATAGTCACGAGGCTATTGCAGTATCCATGATTAAGACTAAACTCAAAGGAACAGCTAGAAACCTTATAAGTACTGAATCTACCATTCAAGAAATAATACGAAGATTAAAATCAAAAGTTAAGGGTGAATCAGTCGAAGTTTTGTCAGCAAAACTCCTGAACATCCAACAACGCAGTAAAACTGCAAACCAATATACTTCTGAGATTGAAAAGCTCACAAAATCATTAGAAGGAGCATACATATCTGACGGACTAGCACCAGAGTTAGCAACTAAATACGCTACACAATCAGCGGTAAAAGCTATGTGCAAAAACTGCTCTAACGAAAAGGTCAAGGTCATTATGCAAGCTGGTACGTTCACCTCTATGAACGAAGCCATTTCTAAGTTCACCAATAGCTGTACTGAAGTAACCGGTAACCCTAATTCACTGTTACACATACGTCGACAAAATTATTTTCGCGGTAGTTTCCGCAGAAGTTACCAGAATAATGCCTACAGAGGTAACCAAAGACGGGATGGTAACCGTTTTAATAATTTTAATAAGTAATCACAATAATAATAATAATAGAAATAACAATCAAAGATCCGGGAGAAATTTCGGAAATCAATCTCGCGGTTCTAATCGCAATAATACTAGAAACGTTAGAAATGTGAACCAACAGGAAAACCAGCAAGCTCCACCTCAATAGATAAAAAATTATATGTCTTCAATCTGCACCTTAATAGTTATATATCTTCAAAAACAACTCTAAACAATTCCATTTCAACCCTCCTGATTGATACAGGAGCGGACATCTCCATTATAGAAAAGGGTCAAATTGACAATGACGTCACAATTAATTACTCCCAAAAAACTGATCTAAAAGGCATTGGTCACGGTCTAACAAGCACTATTGGCACAGTTACAGCAGATTTAAGAGATGATCAATTATTAATTAAACACAAATTTCATATAGTAGAGGATACATTTCCAATCCCATGTGACGGAATTTTGGGGCTTGATTTTATTAAAAAATATAACTGCATTTTGGATTACAATAAAAACGGGGACACCCTAATACTACGTCCATATGATTATCCAGAAAATATAATAATCCAAATGACAAATAGACCAGCAGTTAATTGCATAACAATCCCAGCAAGATCCGAGGTAATTCGACAAGTCCATATTAAAAACAGCAATTCTGAATTATTGATACCTCATCAAAAATTATCCGAAGGTATTTTTATAGCAAACACCCTAGTAAATTCAAAGCAAACCTTTATTCGAGTCATAAATACAACGGATAAAATTGCAACTATTCAAAATTTCAAAATTAACACAGAAAATGTAGATGATTATACAGTAGTAGAAAATAAAACGGAAACAGTAGAAAATAATAACGAAAAATTAAAAAGATTAAATAAAAATTTTCCAAAATTTGTTACTGAACAACTTAATGCACTGTGCACAGAATTTATTGATATATTTTCACTAGAATCGGAACCCATTACCACTAATAATTTTTATAAACAAAAATTACATATGAAAGATAGCAACCCAGTTTATGTAAAAAATTACAGAATTCCTCAAGCTCATAAAAGCGAAATTAGTAAGCACGTCAATAAACTAATTGAAGATGACATTATAGAGCCGTCTATGTCAGAATATAATAGCCCAATTCTACTTGTACCCAAAAAGCCTTTACCCGGCAAAAATGACAAAAGATGGAGATTGGTAGTCGATTACCGACAGGTAAACAAAAAGTTAACTGCAGATAAATTTCCATTGCCAAGAATTGATGATATATTGGATCAATTGGGTAGAGCTAAATATTTTTCATGCTTAGACTTGATGTCTGGCTTTCATCAAATTGAATTACATAAAGACTCTAGGGACATAACATCGTTTACGGCAGACGATGGCACGTATCGCTTTAAAAGGCTGCCATACGGTTTGAAGGTAGCCCCAAACTCGTTTCAGAGAATGATGACTCTTGCTTTTGCAGGCCTTAAGCCTTCCCAAGCTTTTCTATATATGGATGATCTGGTGGTATTGGGATGTTCCGAAAAACACATGATTACGAATTTGAGAGATGTGTTTTCAACTTGTAGAAAATATAATTTGAAATTGCATCCGGATAAATGTTTATTTTTTAACCAAGAAGTTACTTACCTTGGCCATAATTGCACAAATAAAGGAATTTTACCTGATCCTAGTAAATTTGAAATTGTTCTAAATTATCCAACCCCAAAAAATGCAGACGAAGTAAAAAGATTTGTAGCATTTTGTAACTATTACCGAAGATTTGTTCCAAACTTTGCAGAACATTCTAGAATCTTAACAAGATTGTGTAAAAAGAATGTTTTCTTTGATTGGACAGAAGAATGTCAAAAAGCTTTTGTCTACTTGAAGGGGGCATTGATACACCCCAATATTTTACAGTATCCAGATTTTGATAAAGAATTTTGTATAACAACGGATGCCAGTGGATTCGCCTGCGGCGCAGTTCTTAGTCAAGAGTATGAAGGCAAACAATTACCAATTGCCTATGCGTCAAGAGCTTTCACAAAAGGTGAAAGTAATAAAGCAACAATTGAAAAAGAATTGGCGGCAATCCATTGGGCAATCACGTATTTTAGACCATATGTTTATGGCAGAAGGTTTTTGGTTAAAACAGACCATCGGCCACTAACATACCTATTTTCGATGAAAAACCCCTCATCAAAATTAACTAGAGTTCGGTTAGAGTTGGAGGAATATGACTTTGAGGTGGAGTACATAGCTGGAAAAGAAAATTATGTTGCAGATGCATTGTCACGAATAAATATAAATGATTTGAAAGATTTATCAATAAAGGCAAGTCAAATAATGAAGGTTACGACTAGATCGGAAACCAATAAAAAATCCAATAATAAAAACATCAAAGAAAAACGTCACGAAGAGAACATTAAAATATATGAAGCGCTTAATAAAAATGAAGTAAAAAAGCTAGCCAGCTCGTTTTCGACCCCCCGAAACTGCAGTTCAAAAAGGGAAAGAAAATTTGTAGCAAAATAGACATTAATGATTTAATTGTTGAGGCGAAGATTGATTCAGGTCAATCCTTTGCCAGGCTTTCAGATGAAGCCGGCAATTCATCTATTGATGATAATTCAATTGTTGAGGCGAAGATTGATTTAGGTCAATTCTTTGCCAGGCTAATAAAAGAAGCCGACAATTTGAAAATAAATAAAATACAGTTGTCCTTAGGAGACAAATTGTTTAAAAATAATTATACTCGAGTAGATAAATTTAAAGAAGTTGGTACCAAAGTTCTCAAAAACTTAACTATTGCATTAACTCCGGAGGTTGTGCACGTGACAGATAATGAAGTAATTAAAAAGATATTACAAAAATATCACGATGATCCTGTTAATGGTGGCCACCCAGGAATCAATCGAACAACAAATAAAATAAAACAAAAATATTATTGGAAAAATATGAAAAATGACATCAGAAATTATATTAAAAAATGCATAAAATGTAGTAAAAATAAAATAAATACAAACTTAAAAGAACCAATGATTATCACTGAAACGCCAACAAAAGCTTTCGATATAGTTCAGATTGACACAATCGGTCCATTACCAAGATCGATAAATGGAAATGAGTACGCGGTAACAATTGTATGTGATTTGACAAAGTATCTGATCGCAATTCCGATTGCTAGCAAACACGCGATAACAGTTGCCAAAGCTATTTTTGAAAATGTTATCTTAATTTATGGTTGTATGAAAACAATCATAACTGATACGGGAACTGAATACAAAAATAACGTATTCGAAGAATTGTGTAAACTTTTAAAAATTGAACACAAGACTTCTACCCCATATCACCATCAAACTTTGGGCACTGTTGAACGCAGCCACAGAACTTTCAATCAATACATTCGTTCTTATATATCTATTGAAAAAGATGATTGGGATGAGTATATTAAGTATTTTGCATACTGTTATAATACAACACCATCCACGGTACATGGTTATTGTCCATTTGAATTAGTTTTTGGGAAAATACCTTTAACCTACGAATTTTTAAACGACAATACAATTAGCCCGGTTTATAACCATGAGGCATATGATAAAGAAATCAAATATAGATTGCAGGTAGCTCAACAAAGAGCGTATGAACTGGTAAAAGAAACCAAAGAAAAACAAAAAATGTACTATGACAAAAATATTCAATATAAAGAAATAAAATTAGGAGATTTAGTATTAGTAAAAAATGAAGCAGGTCATAAGTTAGACAATAGGTATAAAGGGCCCTATAAGGTAGACAATATTGATAAAAATAATAATTTTACTCTAATTCCTTATAAACTAGAAAGCATAGATAGAAATAATAAGTATATTATAACCAATGAGAATAAGAAAATTTTAATTCATAAGAATAGACTTAAACTGTTAGAATAAATACACTGCATTATAACTGAAATGTTTACTCATAAATTTTTATTGTACGCAAATTTATTGTATGCAAATAAAAACTTCTTAAAATACAATCATGTCATTACCCTCAATGTAACTAAACACTTAAGAAAAATGTAGCGCATAAATAAACATACAAACAGAAAATCAGAAATAAATAAATTAATGTATTGTCCACTTGAAAATAAAGTAAACACAACCAAAACTTTGTAACAAAAGTAAACACAGCATATATAAAGACAAAACGAAAAGTCAAAAAGTCCAACGCGCCAGAGCTATTAAATGTAATAAGATCGGTCGCTCATTAATTGTAAACGGCGAGCTATAAAACTCAAACCTTTTAAATGAAATAGAATCGTTCATATAAATATGTATATGAACGATTCTTTTTAGGAAAGGAGGTGTAGTGTGTCCAATATGAATACATATCTACATACAAAATACGCAGCACGAGCGCCGTCTAAGTTACTTGGTCGCAAACGTAAACAAACTGCAACTAAGTAATTGCTGACGCTATGTATTTCTCTGCTGCGACACTTTCCCACGACCAAAGCGTTGAAGTAGCTTAGCGCTATACACATATGTAAATACGTGCATATGTGTGAGCGTGCGTTGGGCTTCATGCCTTATGTTAGGCTTAGCTATGTAAGAATTAGAGTAAATATGTATAATAAAATGTTTAGATTAATTTACTATAAATAAGCATGAATTTCATAATAAAGAAAACATTATCAATTCGGCACTGAGCCACACAACAATTGGAGTTTTTAATAAATATCTCAACATGGCGATCCTGCCCTGCAATCCTGGACTAAGAAGATATTAAGCCACTTGAGGAAAGGAGGTCCTGAAATCCTGGACTAAGAAGATATTAAGCCGCTTGAGGAAAAGAGGTCCTGAACACATTAAGGAAATAACGCCATCCTGGTAGCTGGTAGCTGAAAAAATGTTTTAAGGCTAGAAGATAAGAATTTTTTAGAAATAGACCGCTGACTTTAGCGGACTACTGGACAATCAGCAGACTGCGATATACCATAAGTCGCAGACTGCAGAAATCCTGTTAGGTTTAAAAAAGGGCAGACTGCTATATTTTAAATGGCAGACTGCTGAGATACGTTAATAAATATTAGAACTCTTTGGCACCCTAAGGTCGCCCACCAAATAGCAGACTTGTTTCTGCTTAGGGCATATTTTATTAGAACTCTTTGGCATCCTAAGGTCGCCCGCCAAATAGCAGACTTGTTTCTGCTTAGGACATATTTTATTGAAAATGCAAGAACAGGATCTAAATACGGAATTGCAATCAGATTACCTTTGCATAACAATTATGTACATAGCATTGACATTTATAATACATACCTAAAATTACAATTACTTTACATTTCATACGATTTGATTATGTTTGATTACAAGTACATCCAATTACAATTGTACATTACAGTGACACTGTATTATGGAAACTAATTTAGTATGAAAAAAAATTATACATAGATAGAAAAAAAATTAAATTTTAAATTCAACTATTTGGAGTAGTAATGGATTTATAGTTAAGGTTAAAATCTTAGTAGTGCGTGAAAACTATAAATAAGATAAAAATAAATAATAAGAAATTTTGCCAATAATGTCAAGAATTAGAAAATAAAATAAAAAATTTACATTTGCATACAATATAATTTTTTTCAATATAATTTTTTTTGTAATGGGAGGCCAGGAATCCAAACTGGAAAAGCCTAACGCTAATGTCGTTAATTCGGTTCAAATAATTGACCACACTGAGGCACTAGATTTCATAAAAATCTTGCTATTGATATTAACAATTTGCAGTTGCCTAAATTTGTTTCTCAAATTATACTCGACCCACAACAAACATTTAAAAAAGAGATACCAGAGTCGAGCAAACGATCTAGATAAAATCTAAATATTTTTTATTAAATGGATACTTGGGAAGGTATTCGCACAAGGCTATATGAGGAAAAATTGTTAGTAGAAAAATCATACAAGTGTATAAACCAAAATAGAGAGACAAAAAAGGAAACAATAATTAAACATTTGACATTGATAAAAAATAGTTTTAATAGATTAGGTAATGAAATAAAAAATATATATAGTAAACTCAGACCTACACATCAGCAAGAAACAAAGCAAATCTTTTCGCAAGTCAGAGATAGATTAGTTTCCTCACTATCAAGATACAATATAGATGTAACAGTGCCAACTTCATTTGAACACGATATTCAAATTGATTTTGACGACTTTTCACTAGAAGAGATTTCAAATATAGAGGAAGCCCATAAAGAAGTCATAAGCAAGGAAACTCAAACAAACAAGGTCAAAATGACACAAACAGTAGTAGAGTTTATTAAAACTGCATCATCGATCTTACCAGATTTCGATGGGAGATCAGAAAATCTATCCAGTTTTCTGGATGCCCTTGATATCCTGGAACAAATCAAGGATAGTCACGAGGCTATTGCAGTATCCATGATTAAGACTAAACTCAAAGGAACAGCTAGAAACCTTATAAGTACTGAATCTACCATTCAAGAAATAATACGAAGATTAAAATCAAAAGTTAAGGGTGAATCAGTCGAAGTTTTGTCAGCAAAACTCCTGAACATCCAACAACGCAGTAAAACTGCAAACCAATATACTTCTGAGATTGAAAAGCTCACAAAATCATTAGAAGGAGCATACATATCTGACGGACTAGCACCAGAGTTAGCAACTAAATACGCTACACAATCAGCGGTAAAAGCTATGTGCAAAAACTGCTCTAACGAAAAGGTCAAGGTCATTATGCAAGCTGGTACGTTCACCTCTATGAACGAAGCCATTTCTAAGTTCACCAATAGCTGTACTGAAGTAACCGGTAACCCTAATTCACTGTTACACATACGTCGACAAAATTATTTTCGCGGTAGTTTCCGCAGAAGTTACCAGAATAATGCCTACAGAGGTAACCAAAGACGGGATGGTAACCGTTTTAATAATTTTAATAAGTAATCACAATAATAATAATAATAGAAATAACAATCAAAGATCCGGGAGAAATTTCGGAAATCAATCTCGCGGTTCTAATCGCAATAATACTAGAAACGTTAGAAATGTGAACCAACAGGAAAACCAGCAAGCTCCACCTCAATAGATAAAAAATTATATGTCTTCAATCTGCACCTTAATAGTTATATATCTTCAAAAACAACTCTAAACAATTCCATTTCAACCCTCCTGATTGATACAGGAGCGGACATCTCCATTATAGAAAAGGGTCAAATTGACAATGACGTCACAATTAATTACTCCCAAAAAACTGATCTAAAAGGCATTGGTCACGGTCTAACAAGCACTATTGGCACAGTTACAGCAGATTTAAGAGATGATCAATTATTAATTAAACACAAATTTCATATAGTAGAGGATACATTTCCAATCCCATGTGACGGAATTTTGGGGCTTGATTTTATTAAAAAATATAACTGCATTTTGGATTACAATAAAAACGGGGACACCCTAATACTACGTCCATATGATTATCCAGAAAATATAATAATCCAAATGACAAATAGACCAGCAGTTAATTGCATAACAATCCCAGCAAGATCCGAGGTAATTCGACAAGTCCATATTAAAAACAGCAATTCTGAATTATTGATACCTCATCAAAAATTATCCGAAGGTATTTTTATAGCAAACACCCTAGTAAATTCAAAGCAAACCTTTATTCGAGTCATAAATACAACGGATAAAATTGCAACTATTCAAAATTTCAAAATTAACACAGAAAATGTAGATGATTATACAGTAGTAGAAAATAAAACGGAAACAGTAGAAAATAATAACGAAAAATTAAAAAGATTAAATAAAAATTTTCCAAAATTTGTTACTGAACAACTTAATGCACTGTGCACAGAATTTATTGATATATTTTCACTAGAATCGGAACCCATTACCACTAATAATTTTTATAAACAAAAATTACATATGAAAGATAGCAACCCAGTTTATGTAAAAAATTACAGAATTCCTCAAGCTCATAAAAGCGAAATTAGTAAGCACGTCAATAAACTAATTGAAGATGACATTATAGAGCCGTCTATGTCAGAATATAATAGCCCAATTCTACTTGTACCCAAAAAGCCTTTACCCGGCAAAAATGACAAAAGATGGAGATTGGTAGTCGATTACCGACAGGTAAACAAAAAGTTAACTGCAGATAAATTTCCATTGCCAAGAATTGATGATATATTGGATCAATTGGGTAGAGCTAAATATTTTTCATGCTTAGACTTGATGTCTGGCTTTCATCAAATTGAATTACATAAAGACTCTAGGGACATAACATCGTTTACGGCAGACGATGGCACGTATCGCTTTAAAAGGCTGCCATACGGTTTGAAGGTAGCCCCAAACTCGTTTCAGAGAATGATGACTCTTGCTTTTGCAGGCCTTAAGCCTTCCCAAGCTTTTCTATATATGGATGATCTGGTGGTATTGGGATGTTCCGAAAAACACATGATTACGAATTTGAGAGATGTGTTTTCAACTTGTAGAAAATATAATTTGAAATTGCATCCGGATAAATGTTTATTTTTTAACCAAGAAGTTACTTACCTTGGCCATAATTGCACAAATAAAGGAATTTTACCTGATCCTAGTAAATTTGAAATTGTTCTAAATTATCCAACCCCAAAAAATGCAGACGAAGTAAAAAGATTTGTAGCATTTTGTAACTATTACCGAAGATTTGTTCCAAACTTTGCAGAACATTCTAGAATCTTAACAAGATTGTGTAAAAAGAATGTTTTCTTTGATTGGACAGAAGAATGTCAAAAAGCTTTTGTCTACTTGAAGGGGGCATTGATACACCCCAATATTTTACAGTATCCAGATTTTGATAAAGAATTTTGTATAACAACGGATGCCAGTGGATTCGCCTGCGGCGCAGTTCTTAGTCAAGAGTATGAAGGCAAACAATTACCAATTGCCTATGCGTCAAGAGCTTTCACAAAAGGTGAAAGTAATAAAGCAACAATTGAAAAAGAATTGGCGGCAATCCATTGGGCAATCACGTATTTTAGACCATATGTTTATGGCAGAAGGTTTTTGGTTAAAACAGACCATCGGCCACTAACATACCTATTTTCGATGAAAAACCCCTCATCAAAATTAACTAGAGTTCGGTTAGAGTTGGAGGAATATGACTTTGAGGTGGAGTACATAGCTGGAAAAGAAAATTATGTTGCAGATGCATTGTCACGAATAAATATAAATGATTTTAAAGATTTATCAATAAAGGCAAGTCAAATAATGAAGGTTACGACTAGATCGGAAACCAATAAAAAATCCAATAATAAAAACATCAAAGAAAAACGTCACGAAGAGAACATTAAAATATATGAAGCGCTTAATAAAAATGAAGTAAAAAAGCTAGCTCAGCTCGTTTTCGAAACTGCAGTTCAAAAAGGGAAAGAAAATTTGTAGCAAAATAGACATTAATGATTTAATTGTTGAGGCGAAGATTGATTCAGGTCAATCCTTTGCCAGGCTTTCAGATGAAGCCGGCAATTCATCTATTGATGATAATTCAATTGTTGAGGCGAAGATTGATTTAGGTCAATTCTTTGCCAGGCTAATAAAAGAAGCCGACAATTTGAAAATAAATAAAATACAGTTGTCCTTAGGAGACAAATTGTTTAAAAATAATTATACTCGAGTAGATAAATTTAAAGAAGTTGGTACCAAAGTTCTCAAAAACTTAACTATTGCATTAACTCCGGAGGTTGTGCACGTGACAGATAATGAAGTAATTAAAAAGATATTACAAAAATATCACGATGATCCTGTTAATGGTGGCCACCCAGGAATCAATCGAACAACAAATAAAATAAAACAAAAATATTATTGGAAAAATATGAAAAATGACATCAGAAATTATATTAAAAAATGCATAAAATGTAGTAAAAATAAAATAAATACAAACTTAAAAGAACCAATGATTATCACTGAAACGCCAACAAAAGCTTTCGATATAGTTCAGATTGACACAATCGGTCCATTACCAAGATCGATAAATGGAAATGAGTACGCGGTAACAATTGTATGTGATTTGACAAAGTATCTGATCGCAATTCCGATTGCTAGCAAACACGCGATAACAGTTGCCAAAGCTATTTTTGAAAATTTTATCTTAATTTATGGTTGTATGAAAACAATCATAACTGATACGGGAACTGAATACAAAAATAACGTATTCGAAGAATTGTGTAAACTTTTAAAAATTGAACACAAGACTTCTACCCCATATCACCATCAAACTTTGGGCACTGTTGAACGCAGCCACAGAACTTTCAATCAATACATTCGTTCTTATATATCTATTGAAAAAGATGATTGGGATGAGTATATTAAGTATTTTGCATACTGTTATAATACAACACCATCCACGGTACATGGTTATTGTCCATTTGAATTAGTTTTTGGGAAAATACCTTTAACCTACGAATTTTTAAACGACAATACAATTAGCCCGGTTTATAACCATGAGGCATATGATAAAGAAATCAAATATAGATTGCAGGTAGCTCAACAAAGAGCGTATAAACTGGTAAAAGAAACCAAAGAAAAACAAAAAATGTACTATGACAAAAATATTTAATATAAAGAAATAAAATTAGGAGATTTAGTATTAGTAAAAAATGAAGCAGGTCATAAGTTGGACAATAGGTATAAAGGGCCCTATAAGGTAGACAATATTGATAAAAATAATAATTTTACTCTAATTCCTTATAAACTAGAAAGCATAGATAGAAATAATAAGTATATTATAACCAATGAGAATAAGAAAATTTTAATTCATAAGAATAGACTTAAACTGTTAGAATAAATACACTGCATTATAACTGAAATGTTTACTCATAAATTTTTATTGTACGCAAATTTATTGTATGCAAATAAAAACTTCTTAAAATACAATCATGTCATTACCCTCAATGTAACTAAACACTTAAGAAAAATGTAGCGCATAAATAAACATACAAACAGAAAATCAGAAATAAATAAATTAATGTATTGTCCACTTGAAAATAAAGTAAACACAACCAAAACTTTGTAACAAAAGTAAACACAGCATATATAAAGACAAAACGAAAAGTCAAAAAGTCCAACGCGCCAGAGCTATTAAATGTAATAAGATCGGTCGCTCATTAATTGTAAACGGCGAGCTATAAAACTCAAACCTATTAAATGAAATAGAATCGTTCATATAAATATGTATATGAACGATTCTTTTTAGGAAAGGAGGTGTAGTGTGTCCAATATGAATACATATCTACATACAAAATACGCAGCACGAGCGCCGTCTAAGTTACTTGGTCGCAAACGTAAACAAACTGCAACTAAGTAATTGCTGACGCTATGTATTTCTCTGCTGCGACACTTTCCCACGACCAAAGCGTTGAAGTAGCTTAGCGCTATACACATATGTAAATACGTGCATATGTGTGAGCGTGCGTTGGGCTTCATGCCTTATGTTAGGCTTAGCTATGTAAGAATTAGAGTAAATATGTATAATAAAATGTTTAGATTAATTTACTATAAATAAGCATGAATTTCATAATAAAGAAAACATTATCAATTCGGCACTGAGCCACACAACAATTGGAGTTTTTAATAAATATCTCAACACAAGTGCATTATCTTCCATACAAATTTATAAGGGTAATATTTTTATATTGAAGAAAATGCTCTTGGTCGGCTTTTGACAATTGAACGAGCAGCAAAACTGCATAATCGAAAAAAATCAAAAAAATTTTACGAGAAAGTTAGAAATTTCGTTGAAATTTTTTCGAGATTTCTTAAATTTTCATGAATTTTCCACAAACTTTTGAACTTTGATTTGCAGAAGTTTCATTATGTATTTGCACATACTTTCATTCAAAATAATTAAATTAGTCTAAAG
Organism: Sphenella marginata; assembly: GCA_951509765.1. NCBI lineage: Eukaryota > Metazoa > Arthropoda > Insecta > Diptera > Tephritidae > Sphenella > Sphenella marginata. Next base: position 62,746,909 of record OX608078.1, on the reverse strand, counting down.
AAGTTAATTTTACTGGATATTCCAAAAAAACCCTTTGAACGCAGACATACTGATCTAGGTGTATAACCAAATTTGGTTTAGAATTAAATTTACGACGGTTGTCATAGAAATGCGCCTAATAAAAATTATTTAAATTTTATATCGAAAATGTTGTTAACAATTTTTTATGTTTTTTTAAAAAAAGTTAGGTCTCGAACCGACGTGCCCCAAATCAGTGCGCAATGCTCTACCTACTGAGCTACGGCGCACTCATGAATTTTGTGCGAAAAGTACCGTGTTTGTTTATCCCGGATAAGTTTTAAATCTAAACCGCAAAAAATTGAGAAAGGTTTGGAATTTATTACCAAAAAGTTTTAAAAATTGTGTAAACCAATGAATGGTTTAAAATTTAGGCTCACATTTTTAGCCGTGTAGAAAGAGGAAAATTTCAAATAAATAAAAGTATAAATATGTAATATGTGAAAATATAAATATATGTGTATTTATAGGTAATTCTTATTTACTGACACTTTGGCCAAAACCCCCCCCCCCCCCCCCAAATTTTTTTCTGGCTACGCGCCTGACTTGGCAATGATATAGTCCCTAGAATATCATTTTAAATTTTCTATATCAAAAAAGGGGGCGTGGTTTTCATCCGATTTCGGCCATTTTAAACACCAGCATGCCTTGGCCAGAAAGTAACCTGTGTACCAAATTTCATGCGAATATCTCAAGTTTTACTCAACTTATGTTAATTTATGTGATTTTCGATATCGAAAAATTGGGCGTGGTTATCACCGGATTTCGAAAATTTTAACAGCAGCTCACCTTGGCCAGAAAGTAGCCTGGATAACAAATTTCATGCAAATATCTCAGTTTTTACGCAAGTTATGTCAATTTATGTGATTTTCGAAATTTTCGATATCGAAAAAGGGGGCGTGGTTATCATCCGATTTCGCCCATTTTCAATAGAAACCTACCTTGGCCAGAAAGTAACCTGTATGCAAAATTTCATGCAAATATGTCAATTTTTACTCAAGTTATCGTGTACACGTTCCTCTTTTCAACCTAAGAACTTTCATATATGGAACCCCAAATCTAACTCGATTATTTTGCGCCGTTACATAGTACCGTTATGTGGACAAAATTAATATACCCTTGTACTAGTACTAGTACGCTGGGTATAAAAAAGGCAGTAGGGTGTTAACTACTTGTTCGTATATTTTGCGTGTTTGCTATCCGATTTGCGTAATTTTTGGCAGGAGTATACTATGTATATACTATTGGGAAGCATCTCACTAACTTTCATTGAAATACCTTCTTGAAATTTCAAGCAATTGTTTTTGAAAATAGCTGACCTTTTATGCTAAAAAGTGGGCGGCGCCAAGCCTACTTCACCAAAATCCACAAAACTTTTATACAGTTCAGTTTTGCTTAAAAAGCTTGTTATGTGTGTAAAATCTTATTTATATACCTTATACAATTAAGGAAATATCGCGATTTTAATTTTACGAAGAAATTTTTTAGAACTGTGTTCAAAAAGTGTTCGTGTCCGTTCACCAATTTTGTTTATTTTTACAGCAAAGAGTAAGCTTTATATGTTGAACTATTTCTCCAAATATCGTTTTAATAAATCAATTTTTACCGGAGTTATGGTGTGAAAAGTTTTGTGGAATAATCCACCATAAAGGGGCGGGGCCACTCCCATTTTTGAAAAAGTGTATGCATTCGACTTTCTTTGCCCGCTAACACATAAGAGCTGAAGTAGAAATGATTTGCACTTAGTATAAGCAAAGTTATTACATATTATATATATCTATGATCCTTTTCAAAATCTTTCGTATAAAATTTGGCGTGGACCTTACCCGATTTCGCTAATTTTGTTTCGGAATTTTGCCGGTATTAATATAAATATGTGTGCTGAATTTCAATTTGCTATCTTGAGCGGTTTTTGATTTATGATTTATAATATTTCCAAATTTGACTTAATCAAAAGTGGGCGGAACCACGACCCTTTTTAAAAATTTCTTCAAAAATTTATTTGTTGCCTTATCGCTAAAGTACCAAATTTTATCCCTATAGGTGTATTATGTACTGAATAATCACTCTTTTTGTATTTTCGTAAATATTATATATGGGTCGTTCCATATCATTTTTACAACTGAAAAATTTAATTGACCTGAAACAATTTTTTTTATAAACTTTATGCAAAATAAATCGACCCGCATTTTTTTATTTTTTCATAATGTTCGAAATTCGCAAGTAATAATTTTCCAAACTTTCGAAGTACGGAAAAATACGAAAATTTGGAGATATTTTAAAGCATTGTAGTTTCTCAACGGATGCTTATAAAAAAACCAAACTAAATAGTTAGGTTAATAATGGTTTATACTCTTAAGGTAGAAAAAAAAATACTTAGAATACTTAACTCAAAAAAAAAAAAATTAATAAACAAATGTTAATATTTAAAAAAAGAACTCTTCAATTTTCTTTATACTTATACTAAATGAGCTCTACAGTTTAAAAAATATATCCTGAAAATTTCAGAGTGGTGAATTCAGTAGTTTCTGTCCCACAGCTAATTGTTTATAGCCGCCTCAGCTCTCAGCTCATATAAATCGTACCTATGACCAAGTGCGTCACATTGTTTGTGTCTTTTGTGAAATATTTTTTATTATCTTAATATTAATCATCCTTTGTTTTAAGTAAACACACGTTTTGATTTTAATATATATATATATTTAATATATATATGAATAGCGTGCCAAATGATTACTAAGCAGAGCTTAGACGTAAAAACATAACCTTAAGACTAACATCTTAAGCTACGTCGAAGCTAAGTTAAAAATGAAAACGTGTGTTTACTTAAAACAAAGGATGATTAATATTAATATAATAAAAAATATTTCACAAAAGACACAAACAATGTGAATGCACTTGGTCATAGGTACGATTTATATGAGCTGAGAGCTGAGACGGCTATAAACAATTAGCTGTGGGACAGAAACTACTGAATTCACCACTCTGAAATTTTCAGGATATATTTTTTAAACTGTAGAGCTCATTTAGTATAAGTATAAAGAAAATTGGAGAGTTCTTTTTTTAGATATTAACATTTGTTTATAATTTTTTTTTTAAGCTAATTATTCTAAAAAAAATTAGCAAAAAAAATTTTTTTTTTTACCTTAAGAGTATAAAGGATTATTAACCTAACTTGTTAGTTTGGTTTTTTTATAAGCATCCGTTGAGAAACTACAATGCTTTAAAATATCTCCAAATTTTCGTATTTTTCCGTACTTCGAAAGTTTGGAAAATTATTACTTGCGAATTTCGAACATTATGAAAAAATAAAAAAACACGGGTCGATTTATTTTGCATAAAGTTTATAAAAAAAATTGTTTCAGGTCAATTAAATTTTTCAGTTGTAAAAATGATATGGAACGACCCATATGGGCAAATCCTGCGTTACGAACGCCACATTCGTACGAGTTTTCGGATTGAAATATAACAATTTTTTGGTCTTTCAAAAGACATACCTTCAAGTTATACACAGTGTTTAGTGGGATTTGAGTGTACTTTCGAATGTCATCAAAATATTTTTTGTAACAGGCGAAAAATTTGATCTCAAAGTATTGTTACGCACGCTACAAAAAATGGAAGTAGCTTTGAAGGTTGAGGTATATTTTGTATAATAAAGCACACCAAATGAAATACCTTAAAGAAAGATGAATATAAGAGAATTCTAAAATAACTTACTTGCGGCCAAAAAATTGTGTAGTTTTTTAACGATGGCCGTGAACCCAACGTTACGCACGCTACGTTACGCACGCTACATTTTTTCCAGTAGTATATAAATAAAAACAATTGTATTTATTTTAACAAAACAATTTATACTCTTTTTTAATAAGATTATTTAATTCATAATTTATGTTTATAAATTAATTTATTGATGTATATATGTTTATAAATTAGTTTTATGTTTTGCTGAATCTGCCGTTAGTGCTATTTCGAGATCATTTTCATTAAGTACGGAAAAATAATGGTTGCTTTTTATTCCCGGAATGTTCTTAACGTTAGCCCATCTCTCCGAAAGAAATGCAGTTGTATTTTTTATATATGTACTGCTTACATATAAAATAGAAATACCATTTATATTAATTTTTGCCAATTTAAAAAAATAATCGCCAATCGGTACGATTATAAAGGCTAAGAATAGTAGGCGAAGAACAGATTTAAGCGAAGTGATAAGAAAACAGAATAAAAATTGCAAAGGTTTCTATTGTAATTTTTGTGAGAACTCAAATCGTTACGCACGCTACAGAAATGAATATGCTGTAATTTTTTGGTTTTTAATTGTAGAATGAAAATTGCTTTTTTTCTTAAAAGCAGGAAATTTATTTAAATTAAAATTGTAGATGATTTGTGAAAAAAAAAGTTTTTCTACTCACAATATAAAAAAAGCCGATTTTCCGTTAAGCACGCTACAACGCTTTCACCTGGCATTTCATACCAAATTTTAATGTTTCCAGAAAAGTAAACGAATTTTTTTTTTTACAAATTTTAAAGAGAATTGAGTGAATAACAATATAGCTTTCGATTGGACCATCTATGTTAATACGAAAGCAATGATATGAACACGTAAAAAATTTCACTTTTTTTGTATAACATTAAAAGACCTGCGGTAGGGTAGGATTTGGTTATAATTTTTTTATTAATGCTCATCGAAATAATTTTTGTTTTATAAATTTATAAAATTAGATATCTATTCTAATGCTCCATTAAAAAAAAAATTAGGTTGGATTAAGTTCAAATATTTTTGGTTGGTAGACAGTTTCTGCCCATATATAGAAAGTGGGCGTGGCTTTTAACCGATTTTGCCGTTTTTCAATAGCGCTCCGAGATAAGTAAAAAGGAACCTGCATACCAAATTTCATTGAGATATCTCAAGATTTACGAACTCTTCTCAAACTACTCTACCCACAAACTGCGTTTAACATCTGTTTTGTTACCTTCTTCTCAAGCTCGGTTTAGAATAAAATAAAAAAATATGTTAGGGTTACCAAAAATCCAAAATAACACCCTTTTTCTTTTCTTTATAAACCGCAACATTGGAATTATACATAGAGTTTATGAAATAATTTCAAATAAGAAACGAAAAAAATGGTGTTGCCACCTAATATGGTGTTGCCATATTTGCAAAAAAAAATTTATAATAATATTATTCACCTTATCGGCTCTCATTCATGAAAGTACGCATTTCTTAAGAGTGCCGCTTCAAAAATTTAGACTATCGTATTGATAGCTACATGCAAGTATTCCTGCATATCTTATATATAAAAATGAATCCAAAAAAGTGTCCGTAAGCGAATTCCTCTCAAACGACTCTACCCACAAACTTCGTTTAACTTCTATTTTGTTACCTTCTTCTCAAGCTCGGTTTAGAAAAAAAAAAATTGTTTTAAGGGTTACCAGATGTCCACAATAACATCCTTTTTTTCCTTTATAAACCGCAACATTGGAATCACACATAAAGTTTATGATTAAAAATATTTTTTTAAGTTACCAGATGTCCACAATAACATCCTTTTTTTCTTCTTTATAAACCGCAACATTGGAATCACACATAAAGTTTATGATTAAAAATATTTTTTTAAGTTACCAGATGTCCACAATAACATCCTTTTTTTCTTCTTTATAAACCGCAACATTGGAATTACACATAAAGTTTATGAAATAATTTCAAATAAGAAACGAAACAAAATGGTGTTGCCACCTAATATGGTGTTGCCATATTTGCAAACAAAAAAAATGAAAAAAATGCCATATCGGCTCTCATTCATGAAAGTACGCATTTCTTAAGAGTGAAGCTACAAAAATATCCACTGTCGTATTGATAGCTATATACATACAAGTACTTTTGCATATCTTATACATATATAAAAATGAATCCAAAAAAGTGTCCCTAAGCGAACTCCACCAAAACAACTCTACCCACAATCTTCGTTTAACATCTGTTTTGTTACCTCATTCTCAAGCTCGGTTTAGAAAAAAAAAGTTTTAGGGTTACCAGATATCCACAATAACATCCTTTTTTTTCTTCTTTATATACCGCAACATTGGAATTACACATAAAGTTTATGAAATAATTTCAAATAAGAAACGAAACAAAATGGTGTTGCCACCTAATATGGTGTTGCCATATTTGCAAAAAAAAAATAAAAAAATAATATGACATATCGGCTCTCATTCATGAAATTACGCACAATCTTCTGAACCAATCTGGAAAGTTTAGAAGAGATCTACCATAAACTATGGACATTATTGAAGTATAAACAAAACACAAAATATGTGGGCGTGGCACCACCCACTTTTCCAAAATTACATAAATCTTGACCAAAGGACACACATATCCAAAAATCATTAATTTAGACCAAATATGTTCAGAGTTATGAAGAATTTAAATTTTATATAGCCTGGGGGCGTGGCACCGCCTACTTTACCAAAAATTGATATAGCCTGAATCGTACACAACAATTTTCTGAACCAATCTGGAAAGTTTAAAAGAGATCAACCAAAAACTTTGGACATTATTGTAGTACAAACAAAACACAAAAAATGTAGGCGTGGCACCGCCCACTTTTCCATAATTACATAAATCTTAACCAAAGGACACACATATCCAAAAATCATTAAATTGGACCAAATACGTTCAGAGTTATGAAGAATTGTAGTCTTATATAGCCTGGGGGCGTGGCACCGCCCACTTTTCCAAAAATTAATATAGCCTATGCTTTAACCCATGATCCCAAGAATATACTGCAAAAATTTCATAAAAATCGGTTTAGTACTTTGGATGCCTATAAAGGACACACAGACACACATTCATTTTTATTTATAAGATAGATAAATGAAATATTTTTTATTATCTTAATATTAATCATCCTTTGTTTTAAGTAAACACACGTTTTGATTTTAATATATATATATATTTAATATATATATGAATAGCGTGCCAAATGATTACTAAGCAGAGCTTAGACGTAAAAACATAACCTTAAAACTAACATCTTAAGCTACGTCGAAGCTAAGTTAAAAATGAAAACGTGTGTTTACTTAAAACAAAGGATGATTAATATTAATATAATAAAAAATATTTCACAAAAGACACAAACAATGTGAATGCACTTGGTCATAGGTACGATTTATATGAGCTGAGAGCTGAGACGGCTATAAACAATTAGCTGTGGGACAGAAACTACTGAATTCACCACTCTGAAATTTTCAGGATATATTTTTTAAACTGTAGAGCTCATTTAGTATAAGTATAAAGAAAATTGGAGAGTTCTTTTTTTAGATATTAACATTTGTTTATAATTTTTTTTTTTAAGCTAATTATTCTAAAAAAAATTAGCAAAAAAAATTTTTTTTTTTACCTTAAGAGTATAAAGGATTATTAACCTAACTTGTTAGTTTGGTTTTTTTATAAGCATCCGTTGAGAAACTACAATGCTTTAAAATATCTCCAAATTTTCGTATTTTTCCGTACTTCGAAAGTTTGGAAAATTATTACTTGCGAATTTCGAACATTATGAAAAAATAAAAAAACACGGGTCGATTTATTTTGCATAAAGTTTATAAAAAAAATTGTTTCAGGTCAATTAAATTTTTCAGTTGTAAAAATGATATGGAACGACCCATATGGGCAAATCCTGCGTTACGAACGCCACATTCGTACGAGTTTTCGGATTGAAATATAACAATTTTTTGGTCTTTCAAAAGACATACCTTCAAGTTATACACAGTGTTTAGTGGGATTTGAGTGTACTTTCGAATGTCATCAAAATATTTTTTGTAACAGGCGAAAAATTTGATCTCAAAGTATTGTTACGCACGCTACAAAAAATGGAAGTAGCTTTGAAGGTTGAGGTATATTTTGTATAATAAAGCACACCAAATGAAATACCTTAAAGAAAGATGAATATAAGAGAATTCTAAAATAACTTACTTGCGGCCAAAAAATTGTGTAGTTTTTTAACGATGGCCGTGAACCCAACGTTACGCACGCTACGTTACGCACGCTACATTTTTTCCAGTAGTATATAAATAAAAACAATTGTATTTATTTTAACAAAACAATTTATACTCTTTTTTAATAAGATTATTTAATTCATAATTTATGTTTATAAATTAATTTATTGATGTATATATGTTTATAAATTAGTTTTATGTTTTGCTGAATCTGCCGTTAGTGCTATTTCGAGATCATTTTCATTAAGTACGGAAAAATAATGGTTGCTTTTTATTCCCGGAATGTTCTTAACGTTAGCCCATCTCTCCGAAAGAAATGCAGTTGTATTTTTTATATATGTACTGCTTACATATAAAATAGAAATACCATTTATATTAATTTTTGCCAATTTAAAAAAATAATCGCCAATCGGTACGATTATAAAGGCTAAGAATAGTAGGCGAAGAACAGATTTAAGCGAAGTGATAAGAAAACAGAATAAAAATTGCAAAGGTTTCTATTGTAATTTTTGTGAGAACTCAAATCGTTACGCACGCTACAGAAATGAATATGCTGTAATTTTTTGGTTTTTAATTGTAGAATGAAAATTGCTTTTTTTCTTAAAAGCAGGAAATTTATTTAAATTAAAATTGTAGATGATTTGTGAAAAAAAAAGTTTTTCTACTCACAATATAAAAAAAGCCGATTTTCCGTTAAGCACGCTACAACGCTTTCACCTGGCATTTCATACCAAATTTTAATGTTTCCAGAAAAGTAAACGAATTTTTTTTTTACAAATTTTAAAGAGAATTGAGTGAATAACAATATAGCTTTCGATTGGACCATCTATGTTAATACGAAAGCAATGATATGAACACGTAACAAATTTCACTTTTTTTGTATAACATTAAAAGACCTGCGGTAGGGTAGGATTTGGTTATAATTTTTTTATTAATGCTCATCGAAATAATTTTTGTTTTATAAATTTATAAAATTAGATATCTATTCTAATGCTCCATTAAAAAAAAATTAGGTTGGATTAAGTTCAAATATTTTTGGTTGGTAGACAGTTTCTGGGATATGCCCATATATAGAAAGTGGGCGTGGCTTTTAACCGATTTTGCCGTTTTTCAATAGCGCTCCGAGATAAGTAAAAAGGAACCTGCATACCAAATTTCATTGAGATATCTCAAGATTTACGAACTCTTCTCAAACTACTCTACCCACAAACTGCGTTTAACATCTGTTTTGTTACCTTCTTCTCAAGCTCGGTTTAGAATAAAATAAAAAAATATGTTAGGGTTACCAAAAATCCAAAATAACACCCTTTTTCTTTTCTTTATAAACCGCAACATTGGAATTATACATAGAGTTTATGAAATAATTTCAAATAAGAAACGAAAAAAATGGTGTTGCCACCTAATATGGTGTTGCCATATTTGCAAAAAAAAATTTATAATAATATTATTCACCTTATCGGCTCTCATTCATGAAAGTACGCATTTCTTAAGAGTGCCGCTTCAAAAATTTAGACTATCGTATTGATAGCTACATGCAAGTATTCCTGCATATCTTATATATAAAAATGAATCCAAAAAAGTGTCCGTAAGCGAACTCCTCTCAAACGACTCTACCCACAAACTTCGTTTAACTTCTATTTTGTTACCTTCTTCTCAAGCTCGGCTTAGAAAAAAAAAAATTGTTTTAAGGGTTACCAGATGTCCACAATAACATCCTTTTTTTCCTTTATAAACCGCAACATTGGAATCACACATAAAGTTTATGATTAAAAATATTTTTTTAAGTTACCAGATGTCCACAATAACATCCTTTTTTTCTTCTTTATAAACCGCAACATTGGAATCACACATAAAGTTTATGATTAAAAATATTTTTTTAAGTTACCAGATGTCCACAATAACATCCTTTTTTTCTTCTTTATAAACCGCAACATTGGAATTACACATAAAGTTTATGAAATAATTTCAAATAAGAAACGAAACAAAATGGTGTTGCCACCTAATATGGTGTTGCCATATTTGCAAACAAAAAAAATGAAAAAAATGCCATATCGGCTCTCATTCATGAAAGTACGCATTTCTTAAGAGTGAAGCTACAAAAATATCCACTGTCGTATTGATAGCTATATACATACAAGTACTTTTGCATATCTTATACATATATAAAAATGAATCCAAAAAAGTGTCCCTAAGCGAACTCCACCAAAACAACTCTACCCACAATCTTCGTTTAACATCTGTTTTGTTACCTCATTCTCAAGCTCGGTTTAGAAAAAAAAAGTTTTAGGGTTACCAGATATCCACAATAACATCCTTTTTTTTCTTCTTTATATACCGCAACATTGGAATTACACATAAAGTTTATGAAATAATTTCAAATAAGAAACGAAACAAAATGGTGTTGCCACCTAATATGGTGTTGCCATATTTGCAAAAAAAAAATAAAAAAATAATATGACATATCGGCTCTCATTCATGAAATTACGCACAATCTTCTGAACCAATCTGGAAAGTTTAGAAGAGATCTACCATAAACTATGGACATTATTGAAGTATAAACAAAACACAAAATATGTGGGCGTGGCACCACCCACTTTTCCAAAATTACATAAATCTTGACCAAAGGACACACATATCCAAAAATCATTAATTTAGACCAAATATGTTCAGAGTTATGAAGAATTTAAATTTTATATAGCCTGGGGGCGTGGCACCGCCTACTTTACCAAAAATTGATATAGCCTGAATCGTACACAACAATTTTCTGAACCAATCTGGAAAGTTTAAAAGAGATCAACCAAAAACTTTGGACATTATTGTAGTACAAACAAAACACAAAAAATGTAGGCGTGGCACCGCCCACTTTTCCATAATTACATAAATCTTAACCAAAGGACACACATATCCAAAAATCATTAAATTGGACCAAATACGTTCAGAGTTATGAAGAATTGTAGTCTTATATAGCCTGGGGGCGTGGCACCGCCCACTTTTCCAAAAATTAATATAGCCTATGCTTTAACCCATGATCCCAAGAATATACTGCAAAAATTTCATAAAAATCGGTTTAGTACTTTGGATGCCTATAAAGGACACACAGACACACATTCATTTTTATTTATAAGATAGATAAAAATTAATCCAAAAAAGTGTCCGTAAGCGAACTCCTCCCAAACGACTCTACTCACAAACTTCGTTTAGCTCCTATTTTGTTACCTTCTTCTCAACCTCGGTTTAGAAAAAAAAAATATTTTGTACGGTTACCAGACCTCTACAACAACATCATTTTTTTCTTGATAAACAGCAACATTGGAATTCCACATAAAGTTTGCGAAAAGAAATATTTTTTAGCGTTACCAGATGTCCACAATAACATCCTTTTCTTTTCTTCTTTATAAGCCGCAACATTGGAATTACACATAAAGTTTATGAAATCATTTCAAATGAAAAAAGAAAAAAATGGTGTTGCCACCTAATATGGTGTTGCCATATTTGCGAAACAAAAAAAAGAAAAATGATATTATTAGCCATATCGGCTCTCCTTCATGAAAGTACGCATTTACACAGAGGGCCGCTACAAAAATTTCGAATGTCTTATTGATTACTACATACAAGTACTTTTCATATCTACATATATATGTATATAAAACTATGGATATGGTTATGGATGACCTTATTGACAACACCATCTCGGAGGTTAAACAACAACATAGTATTGACATAAAATTTATCAACAAATACTATGTTGACGACATTTTTGCTATAGTGAAACGAAAAGACGTGAATATAATTCTAGAAACACTTAACAAATATCACCACAAACTGCAATTTACAATGGAAATGGAAGAAAATGAGAGTATCCCTTTTCTAGATGTTCGCGTATATAAAAACAACAATAGCATTATTTTAAATTGGTACCCGAAACCTCCATCCTCTGGTAGCCTGATTAATTTTTTATCCTCCCAACCAACTAAATATAAAATCAACACAGCGAAGAATCTGATACAGAAAATCCTAACAATTAGCCACGAAAAATTCCACGACACTAACATAGAGAAAATACATACAATTTTGAAAAATAATAACTACCCCGACCACCTGATACATGAGTTAGTCAACCAGGCAATCATGAAAAATAGAAACACCCATATTAAACCACCAAATTCAACAACAAAAGACGCCAAAAAATACTGCAGTGTCACATATATACCTAAGCTAAATGCAATAGACCACGATACATCAAAACAACAAAATATCTCCTTAGCTTATAACTCTAACAACACAATATCCAGAATTTACACAAGAACAAAAGATCCAATAGACAAGTTACAACAAAACAACGTGATATACAAAATAGAATGTAAAGGATAAGACAACGAAAACTGTGATAAGATGTACATCGGAACAAAAAGCGGGCGCTTGGTGTACGAATAGCCGAACACGAAGGAGATATTAAAAAACAAAACCCCAGTACTGCTCTCTCCCAACACATTATAGACAGTGGCCATACAGCTGACTTCAACAACACTAAAATTATTGACAAGGAAACGAGAATTGACGAGATATACACTGGAAAGCCTATTTTAAGAAACAGAGACAAAACGATAAAAAAAGAGGACTACGATTCAATAGCTGATGCATACATGCTATGTTTAAACAATAAGTTTAGTTATGACAAAGCTACCACGCAAGGTGGTAATGATTTTTAGATGCTAAGTTTGTTCACTGTCCATTGTTATTGTGAGTGTAATTCAAAATGTTAAATGTTACTTATGTGAATTATAATGTTTGTTTTCTTTCGGTTTTGAAAAATAAATAGTGTAGCCCCTGAAGATGCTGGAATATACAGCGAAACGTTGGGCAAGAAGATGAAATAAATAACTTTTATTTGCACCTCAAACTATTAGGTCAAACCAGCCTACAATCCCCGATTAAATATAAAACTAAGTTGTGCTAGTTACACCATCTATAACTCGAGAACGGCTGAACCGAATTGGCTGAATATTGGTGGGGAGGTAGTTGAGAACCAGGAAACGGACATAGGATGCTTTTTATACTAACCCGCTTTTTCCGTTTTCGAGATATCGCCAATATGTGGACCAGGGTGACCCTAGAATATATTTGTACAATATGGCCAATATGAAAGGTATTAATGAGTGTTTCAAAAATCAGTAGGTTTAAGATCTATTTGTGAATGTGTCTTCGAAATTTTGACCAAATTGTGGACCAGGGATGACCCTAAAAATTGTTTGTACGATATGGGTATCAAATAAAATTTGTTAATAAAAGTTTTAATTGGAAATGGGGCTTAGTGACACTTAAATATGTTTGTAGGATGTTGGTACTCATATAAAACGTATTAATGAGAGTTTTCATAAGGAGTAAGTTTTTTTTATATGTAGTGTTAGTTACACAATTTACAATTCAAGAGCTGAACCGATTTAGCTTGAAATTCGTCGGGAAGCTTAGAACCAGGAATTTTACATAAGAATGTGTCACCCCAGAAAGTGTGAGTACAACACTTTATTTATTAAACACAAATTGTGCTGTGCTGGTATACTTTTTTTTGTACATCGAACAATCCAAATCGCATACTTCAGAAACAATTAAAGTGACAGTGAAATTATTGAAGTGAAGTGGTTTTGTGAAAATCTGATAATTTATTTATTTTTTAAAAATCTTCATTAACAATGCCGCGACTAAGTCAGTCGAATCTTTCCCTACAAACGCGTAATGCAAGAAGGAGACGAAACATTGCCAATGGAAGAACTGAAGAAGAACAAGAAATTGCCCGTGAACAGCGCAGGGTTGGTATGGCTCGAATTCGTGCTTCTCAATAACAAGAGCAAAGGGAGGCAGCCCGTGAAACGGCTAGGGTGGGAATGCGAAATCGTCGAGCGAACAACAGACATCAACAAATAGATAATTTACGACGCACAAGATATTTGTCAAATGCTGTTTTGAATCGAGCAGCGTTTCGATACGATTTCAGCACTGATTACTGCTTGCATCCTAGCGTTTGCATTGGGCCAATCGTTTAATGATTCGGCAAAATGCTGACAACTATTTACTGCGGTTTCGTCGATTGTTTCAGCAGTATTGCGTCGACATGTAAAGCTGCAAACAGCCACCGACGTGTCTGACGGACGGTGACGGTTGACGTAAGTGAGCAAATTTGCGATTTTTTATGAACGTTGGGCTTACGTAGAAACATTCAATACAGTGTTACCATTCCTCAGTTTGCATGTATGCTCACCCAAACCTCTACTTTTGTATTTGTAATTTTTCATTTTGTAAAATGTCGAAAATAATATTAAACAACTACATTTATTTATAAACCTTAATATAAGTCAAAATTTTTGAGATATTTCGACAATATTTACAACTTTTTTGGGTATTTCTGTAAAATAATTGCAAATGGCCCAAATTCAACATGCAAATAATTGAATAGGCAACACTGTGTGGCGAGGAGCGATCAGCTGACACGTTTCTTACGTAAAAATCAGAAATTTTTTGGTTTTGACGTAGCGACGTACGTCACGAACGTCGGCGTTGGCTCAGGCCTAGGCGACCGTATTGCTCAAAAGGTATTTATTAAATCATTTGGCTCAGGTTCTGATGACCGTGTTGCGCAAATGTTAAATTCTTTTTGTTCTTTAGAGAACGGGAGGTGCGGGACACCTGTGACACCCTAAATGTATTTATTGGTGGCGAGCACTGTTGGCTCTGAGGCATGGCGCGATTGGCTTCCTCATTTTCGCTTGGAAAAACCACACTTTGGCTTTCCAAAACATAAACTATATCTTCGAAATATTTTATAAGCTGATTGCGAATTACAATAGCATGCAATGCAAATAAAATAAACGAATGAAAAACCGTAGCTTATGTATGTATGTATGTCGCTTAAACACACGCAATTCTCATAAGGTAGATCGTGTCAGCTGACACGTCGTCCGTTTTTCCGTCGGTGGCTGTTTGCAGCTTAAGACAAAATTGAAACGGAACGTTTAACCTTTATTAAATAGGTAGAACCAAGCTAAATTGCGTTCTGAAGAATACATACATTTACGTGATGCTATTAGTGACGAAGGAAATGTAGCTAATATTGGTCGATTGACTATTCTGCCGGCGACGTATATAGGTAGTCCACGTCATATGCATGAGTATGCCGACTACGGTCGGCCAGATCTATTTGTTACTTTCACATGCAATCCAAAATGGATAGAAATCATCCAATTGCATCCAACGCATACATTCTAATCTGGTTAGTAGAAAAAATTCAACCAGATCAAGTAGAGGATATAATATGTGCTGAGATTCCCGATCACGAAGCCGATCCAGACCTGTATGATGTTGTAATCAAAAATATGATTCATGGACCGTGCGGCGCCGTAAATTCACAATCAACGTGCATGGCCGATGGCAAGTGTTCAAAAAGATATCCAAGGAAATTAACGGTGGAGACCGTCACTGGAAACGATGGTTACCCATTGTATCGGCGTCGATCACTCGATGATAACGGCCGAACTATTACAACAAAAGTAAAAGGAATAGATTTCGTTGTCGACAACAGCTGGATAGTTCCATATTCGGCACTTCTTTCCAAAACATTCAAGACGCATTGCAACGTTGAGTATTGCAATTCAGTAAAATCAATAAAATACATTTGGTATCCAATCCTCAAACAACAATGACCAGATTGGTCGATATGTGAACTGTAATGAAGCGATTTGGCGTATATTCGGATTCCCTATTCACGAACGTCATCCTACTGTTGTCCATTTCGCCGTGCATCTGGAGAATGGTCAAAGAGTATATTTCACGGATTCGAATGTTGTTCAACGTGCTGAAACAACCCCAGCGACAACATTGACCAGTTTCTTTGCGATCTGCCAAAGCGATCCATTTGCACGAACTTTGCTTTACCCGGAGATGCCACGGTATTACACTTGGAATGCTTTATCGAAGACTTTCAACGACGGAGGCAAGGTGATGCAGTTCCTGGCTATCCGGATGTGCGTTCTACCGATGCTCTTGGTCGTATGTATACAGTTCATCCAAATAATGATGACTGCTTTTATTTGCGTTTGTTGCTAGTAAATGTGCGTGGGCCAACGTCATTTGAGTCACTACGTACTGTGAATGGTACAATGTTCCCAACATATCGTGCTGCATGTGAAGAACTAAATTTATTGGAAAATGATTCCCATTGGGATTCGACAATCGCGGAAGCTGTTATCTACGCATCTCCAAATCAGATACGCACATTATTTGCAATAATCATTTCAACATGCTTTCCATCAAACCCCTCTAACCTTTGGCACAAATACAAAGACAATATGTCAGAAGATATATTACATCAAAATATTATGTTACCTTATGTGCGGCAGTTTATTGGTCAGGATGAAGGCGCCTAATCGTGGAACGAATGAGACGTATAATCGAGATTTGGAACGGGAACGTGAATATGATCCTCAGGAATTAAATTTAGAGGCTGCAGTTGCTTCTTCGGGAATAGCAACCACATTATTAGAAGGGTGTCGTAAGGCTCATTCTGTCTTAAAATTGCCGTTAAATCTTCAAAATGTTGAGGAACCGGTATGTAATATTGCAAGAAACTCAGCAATGGAAAAAGTTTTATCAGCAACAAAGATCGTAATTTGGGACGAATGTACGATGGCGCATAAACGTGCATTAGAAGCACTTAATAGAACATTAAAAGATTTACGCAATGACCCGAGACCTTTTGGAGGCATAATGGTTTTACTGTCCGACAAACACTGACAGTAATTCCAAGGTCAACGGCTGCCGACGAAATAAACGCTTGCCTCAAACATGAGAGTTGCATTGCTGAACGATACATCCGCTGAAGATTTCGCGGAGCAATAGTTGAATATAGGTAATGGTAGAGTACCTGTCGACGAATCGAGCGGATTGATTATATTGCCTCAACATTTTTGTATATATGTCTCATCGAAAGACGAACTTATTAAAAAAGTATTTCAAAATTTTATTTCAAACTTCAATAACAATGAATGATTGAGTGAGAGAGAAATTTTAGCGGCTAAGAATAAAGATGTAGATGAACTAAACTATGTATATAGTTCAGAATCAAATCATTGGAACAATGCATTCATATAAATCTATTGACAGTGTAACAAACGAAGATGAAGCCACCAACTATCCAATTGAGTTTTTAAACTCATTGGATGTGCCTGGATTACCACCGCACAACTTGAAACTAAAGGTTGGCTCAGAAGTCATCATGCTTCGCAACATAAACCAACTAAAACTGTGCAACGGTACGCATTTGGTGGTAAAAAAATAAATGAACAATGTGATCTACGCGACGACACTCAATGGAAAATTCGAAGGTGAGGAAGTTTTCATTCCGAGGATTCCGATGATCCAAACTGAACTTGAGCTTAAAAGACTTCAATTTCCGATCCGTCTAGCATTTGCCATGCCAATTAACAAATCACAAGGCCAATCCTTGAAAGTCTGTGGTCTGAATCTCGAGATCCAAAATTTTCCCATGGTCAATTATATGTGGCATGTTCACGAGCCGGAAGACCATCTGCGTTGTTTGTTCTTGCGTCTGATAACAAAACAAAAAAAGTTTTGTATTACAAGGTGCTTAACTGAAGAAAATAATAAAGTCTAAAAAAGCCTATAAAATAATATTTAAAATATGTACTAGATCTCTTTTATTTATCCTAATCATAATAAACAAATGAACTTAACAAAATAAAAAATCTACTTAATTATTATCACTAAAACGGAACAAAATTCGATGGGAGATAATAACAAATTATTTTCAGATAAGCAGTTAAACCAAACGGGACAACGTCTGATGGGTCTACTAGTCTTATATATAAAATTGAATCCAAAAAACACACAAACTCCGTTTAACTTCTATATTGTTACCTTATTCCCAAGCTTGGTTTAGAAAAAAAATAATTTTTAGGGTTACCACAACAACATTATTTTATTTTCTTTTTTATAAACCGCAACACATAAAGTTTATGAAATAATTTCGCTGTTGCCAATTAATATGGTGTTGCCATATTTGCAAAAAAAAAAATTATAATAATATTATTCGCCATATCGGCTCTCATTCATGAAAGTACGCATTTCCTAAGAGTTCCGCTACAAAAATTTCGAATGTCGTATTGATTACTACATACAAGTACTTTTGCATATCTTATATATAACAAGTAAGGAAGTCTAAGTTTGGGTGAACCGAACATTAAATACCCAGCGTTAGTTAGATGTAAATACCATGACTTGGCAATTATATAGGCCCTAGAATCTTAGTTGAAATTTTCTATATCAAAAAAGAGGGCGTGGTTATCATCCGATTTCGCCCATTTTCAATAACAACCTACCTTGGCCAAAAAGTAACCTGTATAACAAATGTCATGCAAAGATCTACTTTTTACTCAAGTTGTGTTAATTTATGCGATTTTCGAAGTTTTCGATATCGTAAAAGGGGAAATCCACAATAACAACATTTTTTGTTTCTTTATAAACCGCAACATTAGAATTACACATATAATGAAATAATTTCAAATAAGAAACAAATAAAATGGTGTTGCCACCTAATATGGTGTTGCCATATTTGCAAAAAAAAAGAAAATAAAATGCCATATCGGCTCTCATTCATGAAAGTACGCATTTCTTAACAGTGAGGCTACAAAAATTTCGACTGTCGTATTGATAGCTACATACATACAAGAACTTTTGCATATCTTATATCTTTATATATAAAAATGAATACCCATTTCCCTTGGTCATCGCATCACGCCTGAACGGATGGACCGATTTCACTAATTTACTAATCTACATTTTTACTCAAGTTATGTTAATTTATGTGATTTTCAAAATTTTCGATAGCGAAAAAAGGGGCGTGGTTATCATCCGATTTCGCCCATTTTCAATAGTAACCTACCTTGGCCAGAAAGTAACCTGTATGAAAAATTTCATGCAAATATCTCAATTTTTACTCAAGTTATCGTGTACACGGACGGACGGACATGCCTTAATCAATTCCTCTTTTCAACCTAAGAACTTTCATATATGGAACTCTATATCTAACTCGATTATTTTTCACCGTTACATAGTACCGTTATGTGGACAAAATTATAATACCGTTGTACTAGTACTAGTACGCTGGGTGTAAAAATGAATCCAAAAAAGTGTCAGTAAGCGAACTCCTCCCAAACGACTCTACCCACTCGTTTAACATTTGTTTTGTTACCTCATTCTCAAGCTCGGTTTAGAATAAAATAAATATGTTAGGGTTATCAAAAATCCACAATAATACCCTTTTTTGTTTCTTTATAAACCGCAACATTGGAATTACACAAAGTTTATGAAATAATTTCAAATGAAAAACGAAAAAAATTTGCAAAAAAAAAAAAAAAAAAATGCCATATCGGCTCTCATTCATGAAAGTACGCATTTCCTAAGAGTGCCGCTACAAAAATTTCGAGTGTCGTATTGATAGCTACATACAAGTACCTTTGCATATCTTATATAAGTATATAAAAATTAATCCGAAAAAGTGTCCGTAAGCGAACTCTTTCCATACGACTCTACCCACAAACTTCGTTTAACTACTATTTAGAAAAAAATATATCAGCATATCTTATATCATCTATCGGCAAAACGCTACCCGTGGGTACAGCGCTGTACATACACAAAAACGACGCTGCTAATTCTGCTCCGCTGTTCGCTAAATTTCTTCAGAATTTTGCCAAATGCTTGCCAGTTAATTCGAGGAAAATCTACGCAATGCCCAAAAAGGCATATTCATATTAAATGAATATTTTGTTTTGTTTTGCGTTCAACTTTCAATAGTTCAACACAATGAGTACTAACGATTGTGAATTAATGTTTTTCGCTGTAAAAGGCGATAATAATGCACGTTGCTTACTTTGCGGAACGTTTTTATGCAACCGCAGTTTTAATATAAAGCGTCATTATCACACATTTCATGCAGAATATGATTAAATATACATATAAGGTATTTGATCGAAACAAATTTCTTGCTGAGATAAAGTCTTTCTGAAAATCAAATTGCTGGAAATAATTTTTTTTTTGGATTTTTCGAATGAAATAAATTGCTTTTATTTCACCGTTCTAATTTTAAACTTATTTTTTTTTGATTGTTAGGTCCTAAAAACCTATTTTTGGTCGTTATCATCGGATAACCATTAAATTTCCTGCCATATAGTTATACATATATATAAGTGTGTATATGCGCATCAAAATATGTATTATATCAGAAATACCCCATTTTTACTTTTAAATACGAATCAAACAATGTGACAAGCATGTTTTTGGTCGCGCACAAATACAATAGCAAATTGTGACGGTGTTGGGGTGCCGATCACTGTCTTATATGTACAACAAAAATGAATGTGTGGTTGTGTGTCTGTGTGCCTGTGTGTCCTTTATAGGCGTCCAAAGTACTCAACCTATTTTTATGAAATTTTTGCAGTATATTCTTGGGATCATGGGTTAAAGCATAGGCTATATTAATTTTTCAAAAGTGGGCGGTGCCACGCCCATATTTGTTGTGTTTTGTTTGTACTTCAATAATGTCCAAAGTTTATGGTCGATCTCTTCTAAACTTTCCAGATTTGTTCAGATGATTGTTGTGTACGATTTAGGCTATATTAATTTTTGGAAAAGTGGCCGGTGCCACGCCACCAGGCTATATAAAATTTAAATTCTTCATAACTCTGAACATATTGGGTCTAAATTAATAATTTTAGGATATGTGTGTCCTTTGGTCAAGATTTATGTAATTTTGGAAAAGTGGGCGGTGCCAGTCAAGATTTATATAATTTGGGAAAAGTGGGCAGTTCCAAGACCACAAGCTAAGTAATATTTCAATTCGTTATATCCCTGAATGTATTTGCTTTAGTGAGATTTTAACGTTCCTAAATCTTAATCAAAGCACTTAATTTTTTTTGTTTGTTATTGTCGTTTATACATATCCGGAGTATTATAAGATTTTCATAAAATCATAATAGTGGCGTTAAGTGGTAGATATAGGATATAATTAAATAAATACTAACTGTACATCTGCTCAGCAGCGCATAATGGTTTTTGTCATACTCATTGAGTTCAAAAGATCCTCTTTTTGTGTTGGACATCCAAAAAATTTATTTGTTTATACCAAAGACGTTAAAACCAGAAGCATTGTATATCCTAAAGCACTGCAATAAGTGGAATGTTAACTAGTATGAAAGTCTAAGTTCGGGTGTAACCGAACATTAAATATGTACCTAGTAGTGATCTGTTTTTGTATCCCAATTTACTCAGGTCTATTTTAATACCAGAAAAGTTGTTATAAAGGCAGCTGATTTTTTTCGATTGAAAACACTTCTGTTGTGAGTGGTAAATTAAATGATCAGAAAATAAACAAAATATAAATAGCTTTCCCCATGTCCATGAAAGGTATGAAAATAAAACAAAAGTAATAAAAAAAAAGGAAATAAGGTGTTACCTACTTGCCCGTAAATCTTTCTTGTTTGTTCTTCGATTTGCGTAATTTTGTTTACTACATACTATTAGGAAGCATCTCACAAAATTTCATTTAAATACCTTCTTGAAATTTCAAGCAATCGCCTTTGAAAATAGTTGAACTTTTTTGCTGAAGCCACGCCTACTTCACAAAAATCCACAACATATTTTCACAGTTTATTTTTGCTTAAAAAGCTTATTACGTGTGTAAAATCTTATTAATATAACTTATACAATTATGGAAATATCGCGATTTTAATTTTACAAAGAAATTTTTCAGAACTGTGTTAAAAAAGTGGGCGTGTCCGTTAACCAATTTTGTTTATCTTTACAGCAAAGAGTATTGTACTAATAAATTTTGTTTGCAAATATTCGTCGATAACTTCAAGATATCTCCGAAACCATTTGGGATATTTCAATAGACCACACGCATATTACAGGACTCATTGACACCTTTCGTTTGACATCCATATTGTACTAAGACATTTTTAGTCACCCCTGGTCCACATATTGGGCGATAACTTCAAACCCGGTTGAGATATCGCAAAAAATAATATCTTACACTTTAGCTTGAGTGTCTAACAATCCAACGAAGAAGTTTCATTCAATTCCATTTTGTACTTTTAGTGATACGACCACAAACATACAGATAGAATGACACACAAAAATTAAAAAAATGGTTGATTTGGATTCTACTCGTTTAATAATGCTTCCCCCAATCCATTTTTTGTTGATATCTGCCATGTACAGACATCGACCTGTTACAATTTTGTTATATGTAGAGATATTCAATCTCAGGGTGGTTTCGAGCACGGTCATACATGTGGGTGTGCATGTGTTGGGTCACCTCCCCTTAAAACCGGAGGATAGTTTTCGGGTTCAACGGATGTCCTCGACTGGACGACCGTCTACTTTTCCAGCGATCGTCATCGAGTCAACACCTCACGGCCACCCCAGGATTTTCACCTCCAACTATAAGGTAAAATTTCACTGTAAGCATTATAATCTTCAATTCAAATACACGGCCATATTTATAACGAGAATTCTCGTTCTTTCTATTTTCTTTCCAAATTACCAATTCGCTAAGCACCACAGCCGAGTTGTTCATGGTCCATCTCACCGTAGAAACGAATACAGCCAATACAGTCCACAACAACAACAAAAACATCGAAGATTTCAACATCTCAGCGCAAATATTTAATTTTACTAACTTTCAACGTTGGATAAATCCACTGAGCCACACACAGCCAAATAACCATTGCCGCAAGGAAGCTACCACAAACAATAACACATACATACAACATACTCTGCCGATCACCACATGAAAGCACGTAAGTTGCATATTTCTTGCCACTTGTTTTTTGGTGTTGCTATTTGTTTGTTAAACGAATTCGAATATTTATATTTAAAAAAGTGTCCCCCGCGAGTGTGCTCAAAACATAAGTGCGAAAAGTGAATTTGTTTAGTGAGTGCATTATTTAAAAGTTTTCAATAATTAACATTGTCATTGCTGAGGTAACATAACCTCACTTTCACATTAAATTCACTTAGCCTTTCGATTGGTAGTTTCGTCTCAGTTTTTCACGTTTTTTGGTAATAAACACGTACAGCTTTTCAACAGAAGGCTAGTAAATTTTCTTACGTAAAGTCACTTAGTTTTCTTTGTTAAATTTGCATTTATTCGCACAAATCGCCACGTAAAGATTCATTTATTCGCTCGTTTTGATACACCGCCCACTTCACTTGTGTTTTCTTTTTTTACATTCGTTATTGCGGCAACACATATACACACGTATACATATATATATAAACATATCCCCGATAGCGTGTGGGTGGCGAGTTATTCAAATAGTATAAATTTGAATTTATTGTTGAATTTTACCAAAATATTCAGACGATTCGGCCAAGTCTGCAATAAATAAATTAAATTAAATTAAAAGCACAAATCAATTGCGTTCAATTTCAAAGGTTTTATTGAGTGTGGGTTGAGTTTTCCTGGGTGTAAGTACTGCCATTCCCTTGGAGTCCATCATATTGCACGGTTGAGCATTTCCCGTACGTTTGTTCTACTATTCTGCCTTTAATTATACATATCTCGTAAAAACCCGAAATATGGAAAGCTTCATTAGGTTGGCTGACACGATCAGCGAATTCGAAGCTGACTATAATGAAATAGATGATTCTGCCCACACCAAGTTTACTCTTGGCCTTCAACAAGAGGACTTGAAGTCAATGTGGAGGAAAACGAGAACGGCCCAAGATGAGTTGTTAAACTCGAACAAGCTGGAAGCGGCTGACATAGTAGCAGTGAAATTAAAATACAAAAAGGCATACGCCATCTATTTACGCTGCATGTCAGACATGCCTACACGCCAAGCGGCGTTAACAAAAGCTGATACCAAAACGGAAGAAAAGGCCGAATTTGAGCACAATATCCGCCTGCCTCCTTGCGATACTGAAGTTTTCAAGGGCGATTACTTGTCATGGCCAACATTTCGTGACATGTTCACTGCCATTTATATATTGAATAAGCGCCTAACACCGGTTGAGAAACTTTTCCATCTCAACAATAAAACATAAGGTGAGGCAAAAGATATTGTCAAAAAATGTCCGCTTACAAATGAGGGATTCGAAACAGCGTGGAGAAACTTATGCGAGAGATACGAAAACAAACGTATACTAGTGAACTCGCAACTCCAAATTTTGTTTAACTTAAAAAAGGTAGAGAGTGAGTGTGGTAGCGCAATTAAAACATTGCAACGTGATATAAATAATTGCCTTTCGTCCTTGCGAAGTCATAAAATTGACACTTCCAACTGGGACGCAATTATTACATACCTGTGTTCGACTAAATTGCCGGAAAGTACGCTAGGTCTATGGGAACAAAGCATAGACCTTAAAGTGGAAATATCCAAGTGGGAGGATATGGACAAATTTTTGTCCAACAGCTTCCAGACACTTGAAACAGTGCCTGGGTTCATAGGGGCTTCTGCCAAAGCGCAGAAACCGCAATCTACGCGACCTGCCAACGAAACCCCTACAAAAAGACTTGGTGCATACCAAGCAAATGTAACAAAGGCACTATGCACAAAGTGCATGTCAAATTCCCACAGATTGAGAAATTGTCCCCGTTTCCTAAAATTAACGCCGGGTGGAGAGAATCAATTTTGTAAAATCCACCAAGGGCTGCCTAAACTGCCTATCCCCAGGACATACAGTGTCGAAGTGCAGCAGTTCGTACGACTGCAACAAATGCCACTCTCGACATCATACGCTCCTGCATGCGGAGTCTCTACAGACGCAGGCAACTAGCAGTCCGAATCAGTACAATGCTGATAATGCTGCCTCTACTTCCCAACAGGCACAACAGAGACGGGAAGTTTCAAATCAAACTCGGATTCTAACCGAAATGTAAAATCCTGCCATGCACATTCAAGTGAGGGTGTGCTGCTAGGGACAGCTCGAGTCACCTTTCATCATAATGGTACAGACCTCCCAGAAAGAGCACTGATAGATTCTGGCTCAGAATGCTCTTTCATGACAGAACGACTAAAACGCCGAATCAATCTACCAGCAAAAAGGATGCATGCCCAAGTTTCGGGTATCACTAATGCTGTGTCGGCTCAAGTCAAGGAGGCCTCCCACATTGAACCCCGTTCACCAGTGGACCCTTGCTTTAGCCTAACAACTTCTGTGCTAATTATAGCCAAACTAACTGGGAATCTGCCATCCTGCCATATCGACGCAACGACTATGCAGGCATTCCCAGACTTAGTCTTGGCAGATAAGAGATTCTACGTTAATGAAGAAGTCCATCTCATACTTGGCGGAGATATATATCCGCAAATAATACTGAGCGGACTGAAAAAGAATGTACTAAGTACACTTCTGGCTCAAGAAACGGTTAGTTCGGTTGGATACTAACCGGGCGTGTAGACGCACCCAATCCAACCAGAAATATAGTGTGGTTTTTACAATTCTTTGGGGTGGGCAGGGACCTTCTTGGTTACAAGAAGACATCTCACAGTGGCCAGTACAAGAACACGAATACCATAATACCATACTTCCGTGGAGGAAAAGAGGGCGCCAGGCCTGCGCAATATCAAAGAAACAACTTCTGCAGGCGCGGGAAAGTGGAATACTTATCCGAACTTCAAAAACGAGTGAAGTGGAAGCATCCGAAACAAAACATTAAGGTGGGAGATCTTTTTGTCATCAAAGAAGACAACATGACTCCGAATGAATGGAGGCTCGGTCGAGTTACCCCAAGTACACCCCGGCGAAGATAACCGAGTGCGTGTAGTGGACCTCGTAACCGAAAAAGGGCAGATCAGAAGACCGTTGGTCAAATTGATTCTGCTCCCTATGGAGGGATCGGATAATAAAGTGTCGTTTTACAGCGAAATTGCTTTGGACAAACAGCTTACAGCATTCTGGGAGTTAGAAAATCTGCCAGAACTAAGGGTCCAAACGCGGATGACAAATACTGCGAAGATTTATATAGGGCAACTACGAGTCGTAGAGAAGATGGGAGATATGTCGTCTCACTTCCTTTCAGACAGGACTACCCGGATAAAATAAACATAGGAGGATCTCGTTGAGGCGAGCGTGTTCGCAATTCTTCCGGAATGAGACGCGTTTAGTCAAGAACCCGGAATTAGGGAAAGAATATTGAGGGTCCTGTCTGAGTATGAGACATTAGGGGCATATGCAAAAAATGAAGGAGATGGTTCAAGCCGATTCGGCAAACAACTATTTTTTTTGCCCATCACGCCGTAGTTAAGGCGGAGAGTACACCACTAAGGTACGAGTCGTTTTCAACGCCTCAAGCCAAACAGCGAATGGCACAAGTTTGAACGACATTCTCCTGCCTGGCCCAGTACTGCAATCGGATCTACCAGTACTTATACTTCGCTGGAGACCTATATCGGTATGTTTTCAATAGTGACATCGAAAAGATGTATAGGCAAATATGGATGAGCGATGATCACACAAAATTCCAACGGATTGTTTACCGAACATCGCCACAAGAACCAATAAGCCTGTACGAGTTTAAAAAACGGTCACTTTCGGGGTCAATTGCGCGCCTTATTTAGCAATACGAACTCTTTTGCAACTTGCAGATGATGTAGAAAGTTCATATCCTACAGCATCTAGCATACCTAAGGGAAGGCATGTACGTTGACGACGTACTAGCGGGGGGACATACAATCGCATCGGCCATTAATGCGAGAAATGAAATTAGAGAAGTCTTACACTCCGCGGGCTTCCCACTACGGAAATGGACTTTGAATTCTGAGAGAAATTCTCAACGACATCCCTAAATCGGATCGGCCTGACCGAGGACTTTCTGGCGTTTGAAGATACCAGCACCGTTAAGGCATTGGGCATAAGATGGAATACCCACTCCGACTTATATAACTTTCAAGCAGGGTCACTGGAAGAAAGTGAAAAGCTGACAAAAAGAGCGATTTTGTCCGCCATTGCCAAACTTTTCGACCCCTTAGGATGGCTTGCACCAATGGTCATTGTGGCCAAAATTTTGATGCAGAACATCTGGTTAGAGGGAACCGATTGGGACGAACCAGTTTCGCCAAACACATGGGAGCGGTGGAACAACTTCAGACAATACCAGACAAGATTCGAATACCAAGATGGGTAATACTTTTCACCAGAAGATGAGGTCGAAATACACGGATTCTGTGATGCATCGGAAAAGGCATACGCTGCAGCTGTCTACATGCGCGTTAAAAGGAATGATGATATCTACGTATCACTACTCCTGGCCAAAACCAGAGTAGGACCCCGTGGAAAACGGACGGATTCCACAATCGTTTTAGCATGGATAAGGAAACCACCATGTTCCTGGTCAACTTTCGTCGCACACAGGATAACCAAAAT